>JANVCL010000062.1:79771-126207 GCA_026546855.1 Erythroxylum incrassatum | reverse complement strand
TACTCTTACCTTGATCCTTCACCAAATGAAGAGTTTCTTGGCTTGAATGGAAGCTCTCATCCTCCTCTTCCTTTTTCATTCTTGAATAAACTTCAGAATCCTTCTTCAAGACCAAGAAAAATCGAAACCTAGTAAGACTTTCTTTCTTTTCTCCTCTTCTCTGCCGAACTCTCTCCTATCTTCTCTCTTTTCTTTGTTTTTTCTTCTCAATTTCGTGCTTCCCTCTTCCTTAAAAGCCAACCCATACTTTTTATTTACAATCTTGCCATTAATGAGTCTAAAATGTCCAATTTGCCCTTACATGTAAGCCTTGTAACTTTAATGGCTTAAGAGATCTTCCAATTTTGCCCCTCATGCAAACTTACCACCTTTATACCATAATTCAATTAACCTATGTCATATAATATTACTCACATTAACATGCTAATCAACTCCATAAAAATAGAATAATTACTCTATCAAGACCTCAAAATTTATTTAAGTCATTGCCTAACTCCTTCCAAAAAATCAAGACCTTTTTCTAATCATGTAATTGAAGGAATTTGATAGCAATTCCTTCTAGAAAAATGTTCCTCATTGTCTTAAATTTCTAATGACATCAAAATCATTCAATTTGGTTCCATAGTATAAAATTTATACGCTAAACACTTTTAGACTATTCTTATGCTGAAACAATATTCTGTGCTCAACTTCCATCCAAAAATTGATACTCTTAGAGACTGAATTGAAACTTGATTTCATTGGAACATTTGTAGCCCTATATCCCTAGTTTACTCCAAATTAAAAATAATCTAATTTGGATAACTAAAGAAAAAGTTATTGCTAAAACACCGAAGCATACTCAATGAACATGTTTCAATTACATTTTCCAACTTTTAACTTCCAACATATCACATATAACCCTTCTTATACCTAAACCATCTTTTCTATTTCATTGCAAATTCAAGAATTCTCCTTTTCTTTACACATGAACAATTGCCAACAATTTCTTATTTAATAGTTCTAACTTCCAAGAAAAGTTCGGGGCCCAACAATTCTCCCCCCTTAAAGAATTTCGTCCTCGAAATTCTTACCTGAGTGATCCAACAAATGGAGATAATGTTGTCTTATGTTTTCCTTAGACTCCCATGTAACTTCTTCACTCGGATAATTTCTTCCAATTGACCATAGTCGATAGACTCACTCGGTCTTTCAGTCACTTATTTAGTCATTCACTTTCTTAACTAATTCCTCAATATATATATATATCTCAAATTACTCATAATAACAATTCAACTGAACCTTTTGAACTTCTATTTATGTCTCTATCATTCATCTCATCTTTCAATTATTCTATATTTAATCTCACATAAGTATATTCAAAATCAAATTCAAAATTATAGAAATATAATCATCATGAATTTCTGATCTCAATTCACTAACACATTCTTATGGTCAATCATAACTCTTGCCACCTTAATCAAACAACCACTTTGGTTCTAATTTCATCTTCTTAAGATCATAAAAATTTTTGTTTTCACTGCATTCTACTTGTATACTTTAATCTCATCATTTCTACTTATATCCTTATCTTCCTCAAACAATCCATGATCATACATTTACATCTATACCATATTCGGGGATATATCACCACAATGCCATACACTGGATCCCCCACTACAATTACATTGAATCATTTTACCCATATAATATTTCTCATTTCCATTTATCCACTACTTTCATTTTCTCATATCATGAAATAGTGTCATTTTGCTCACTAATTCAATCAACTCCAACTCTTAACAATTCCTCTTGCGTGTGACTCATACACATGCTACTTAGACTAGGATTCCTACATCCAATCTAACATCATATTCACTCATAATCTTCCCAATTTCAACTCTTCTAGTGCCAAATCACTTCATAGCAACTCAAGCACAAAAATTATCTCATAAAACCCTCAAATCTCAATCCATTTGAGTCATCAAAACCACAATTTCCTATCATTCACTATAGTTGTCCTATACACAAATCCTATGCAACATCATAACTTTTAACAATCATAACTTTCCATTCCGATGTCCAAAAATTACAAACTTTATAACGTCGGAAAGCTAAAAAGATCATCTAAATTTTCCAACAAACAATTTTGGCTAATTCTACCTAAATTGATACAGTTTTCCTTTGAAAAGTAATTGTTGTTATTTATATATAAGTGAATTATGGAAAAGAAGGATAGGAATTATGAATGGACAAGAATGATGTTGCATTAGTTAAGGAAGTGAATTTGGGACAAATTTCAAGTTTTTCATAAGGGAAAATTGTGTTCTAAATTCAAAGGAAAAACTGTATCGATTTAGGTAGAATTAGTTAAAATTGTCTTCTTGGAAGTTGTAGATGATCTTTTTAGCTTTCCGACGCTATAAAGTTGTAATTTTTAGACATCGAAATGGAAAGTTATGATTGTTACAATTTATGATGTTGCATAGGATTTGTGTATGGGATAGCTATGGTGAATGATAGGAATTTGTGGTTTTGATGAACCAAATGGGTTGAGAATTAAGAATGTTGTAAGATAAAATTTGGTGTTTGAGTTGTTATGAATTGATTTGGCATTAGAAGAGCTGAATTTGGGAAGATTATGAGTGAATATGATGTTAGATTGGATGTAGGAAGCATTGGAGGGGTTTGGGAAACCCCCATGTCCGTTTAATGGACTTTAGGTTCGTTTAACAGACCTTTACAGGTCAAAAAGGACCCCTAGCATTGCCCATGTCCGTTTAACGGACTTTATGTCCATTTAACGGACCTTCTCGGGTGAAAAAGTGCTCCTAGGCCCGACAATGTTCGTTAAACGGACATTCACGGGACAACTTCAGTAAATTGCAATTTTTGACTATTTTAGAGGCCGAATCTCGCTTTGTGTTCTCATAAAAGTTGTATATCTCGAAGTCTTTTTTCCAATGGTTAAAAAACTAACTCAATCCGACATTCCTATCGAAAGTTATGGCAATCGAGCCAAGATAGGTACAAACATGAATGAGGACTTAAACATGTTGGACTCTTTCGGTCATAATTCCCTCATCCAACCTTGAAATGAAGTGATTCTTAAAGAATTGGATTCCTAAGACATGTATCTATCACTCCATGAAAATTGGTTCCTTTTGGATTTGATTTGAAAAGGTTTGATGGAAAGAAAATGAGGGATCAGTTAAGAGAGCATGTTTGGGATATGAACACGCTTTAGCTACTTAAGCATATCTTGAGCTGTAGAACTCCGATTTAGATGGTTCTTGATTCAAAGCAAACTAGAGACTTATAGTTATGATTTCTTTGAAGAGGTCAAATTGAAATTCCTATTCAAAGATTTCCAAATTCTATTCACACACAGGAGAAATGAGTTCTATCATAGTGACTAATTTGTAGGGGCATGCCATTGAACATATTGTGAGGAAAATTTTTAGGATGTTATGAGAATGAAGATGAACCGATGATGGTTAAAGAGATTACAAGGAACTACACTCAAGTATTATGGTATTTGTAAGAGTTGGATTTCGGAATCAAGCGAGATCCAATAAATGTATGAGTCCGCAAGAGTTGGGTTCTGGAATCGGAATCCAACAACAACAACTAATATGAATAAAGATGAAGAAATTGTTTAATATGAATTAATCAAACAATTCAATAATTTATAGAGGATAGGGAAAGATAATGATACCAATTTATAGTGGTTCGGTAAACAACCCTTGCCTACGTCCACTCTCAAGACTTTTCTTGAAATTCCACTATAATTCTTCTTTCAAGGAAAATAATAAGCTTTATACGGTCTTTCTCGATAAAGAGAAACTCTTCTTATAATCTTTTTACAAGGTAAAGAGGAAGGCTAATGTCACTTGTATCACTCCCAAATACAATAATATATTGCCATAACGAAATATTATAACTTAAAATACCCACTTTATCACTTTATAACTCCAAAATGACTGATTCACACAAATGATATAATAATGTTTAAATAATTAAAAACTCTTTAAAATGTGTGTATATAATACTTAAAACCCTCTTAATGATAAAAATAAAGAGAAAAACCTATTTATAGTATTTAAGGACTCAAAATAGTTGTGACAGTCAAAAACTAGTTATTACAACAGCTATATATAATACATTGGACCAGTATGCATTTACAACGCTATATTTACTAGTCGTTGGACATTGGTTAACCAATATAGATACTAGTTAACTAATATGACATATTGGTTAACCAATACATCAACTACTACAAACTTAAAGTGTATTAGATTTAACAACTTTATCCTATATTGATCACTAAGCCATATAGGTCGACTAAATAACAATAATATCTAGTATAAATCCTGCTGGGATGTAGGGTCTAGGAGGTCTTGTAGTACGCAGCCTTATTCCTAACTTGTAACATATATAGGTTGACTGTTTACCTAAAAATATGAGCTTAACAACTTCAAATGCTCAAAACCAAATTATTTAATCCAACTATGATTAAAACACTTCCCAAATGATTCCAAAAGATTATTTGAAAGATTAAGAGGCTTTTATGTTAAATCTAAAGCTTCATTAACTCTTGATGAATGTAAAGAATCAAGCAATTAAGTAAGATGAAATGACTATGCATTGTGAGCCATTCAGATCATCAAATTAACAAAGTGATCTTACAAATAATAATACAAAATTTGAAATGACCTTGATGAGCCTTTATCTTCTTTTGTTCTTGTTTTGAGCTTCATTTCATCGATTGCAAACTTCAACCTCTCTTTATCAAATTCATACACTATCTTCTTGAGTTTATGACTTCATTTTGTTCTAATATTACTTCTCATCAAAATAGTAAACACAATAGTGGTCATTATGTTTTGTTATCATCAAAACATCAATTGAAACCTCCCTTAATCAATAAGGTGGATAACTTCCTTATTAATCACATATCATATGAATATCATATGACTGTTATATTTATTAGGTGAAAATCTTGTCAAAACATATCTTATATGTTATTACCAACATTGAATCTAGTTTCATTTAATCATGCGTTACCCATCCATATCATACAAATTTAATTAATTATGACCTATTAATTTAAAATAAAACATATTCAAAATAAAGGGGCCTTAAGTTACTCAATTGGTCTTACAATAAACAGAATTTGGTTTTATACTTATATAATGAAAGAAAATAGTAATATTCTCAATGTGCTTTTAATATCCAAATTAGGGATTAAAATCTAAAACTTTTTAGGTATGAATATAATTAATATAATCTCATTATACTAACTATATCTAACATAATCTATTTTAGAAAAATAATTATTTAAAACTATGTTTGATTCTAATTATTGATTTGATATCTAATTTACTTAAATAATTCAATTGTTGAAAAACCAAATTAAATTTAACAGATATTCCTAATAAAATTTAACATTTTTTTTGTAACATCCCATTACTTGTGGGAGGCTTAGATTGGTAAATGTGAGTGATTAATGAAAATTAGAGATGCACTTTCATGTTCATGCATAATATGCCATACACTTATACATGAATAGTAAATTTATCTTCATATGAAAATAATTGTACATGCACTCATGAATAATTTCGGGTATAATTGGATTGATTTGTGAATTTTTGAGAATTACGAATGTTTTTACATTGGAAATTTTATGGGTTATTGAAATTGTGATATTTTTGAATTTTGGTGAAATTAGTAATAAAATTTGAAAATTATAGAAAATAGGAAAAAGAAATCAAAAGAAGCTTTAGAGATAGTTGGATTGTAAAGATGATAGTTGTATTGGAAAGAGGAAAGATAAATGGAGATAGTTTCAAAAGAAACTAAGTTAGAGTTTAGTCATTAAGAAAATGACAAGTGCCACTTAAGCTTTTTGTACTTTTGCTAGAAGTAGGTTACTATTCTTTGAGAGTTGACAGGTTAAGTCATGTCTAAGCTCCTTCTTCAATATCATCTTCTTCAACTTTTCTTCCCATACATGGAGTTTACACCTTCTAAGAGATTTCTATGCCGTTTCTTTCGTACACCAAACCCACTTTGTCATTTGTTCCTCTACCCTAAGAAAAACTAGAAGATGGCTATTGTACTCAGTGAAGTATGAAAATTGTGTTGAGTTTAGGGTTTGAAGATTTTGGAGTTTTCAGCAGGTAAGTAGTGAACAAATCCTTTAGAGTTGGAGATTTATGAAATAAATTTGATGAGTTATTTACGTGTTTGTTCATAAATACTGTGTTGTTGGGGATGAAAATTTTGGTTATAGTGTTAATTTAGTGTTTTGAAAGATATTTTGAAATAAAGAGTTGATCTGGAAAATGTTCACTGAGTATGCTTCAGTATTTTAGCCATAACGTTTTCTCTAGTTATCCAAACGAGATGATTCTTGAATTGTATTAAACTAGAGATATATGGATACATTTCGTATGAAGTCATCAAATTTTAATTATGTCCCTAAGAGTCTCAAAATTTCATGAAGATGAGAACTGGGTGCAAGACGTTGGGAGCTGATTGTAAAATTCGTGTTCTGACTTCGGGAGAAACTCTGGATTAATCTAGATAGATTGTGGCAAAGTTGCCTTCTTGAGAGTTGTAGATCTTTCTTTTATCTTTCCAACTGTATATAGTATGAAAATTTTGGACATCTAAGTCAAAATTTATGATCTTTATAAGTGAAGATGCTCTGGAGAGCAGAAGTTAGACGATGCAAATGAAAGAAGGAAGAAAACTTTGTCTTAGTTACTGTTCATCTAAGACGAAGCTATTGTTCATCTACTTCATCTTAGTTACTGTTCATCTAAGACGAAGCTACTGTTCATCCACTTTGTCTTATTTATTGTTCATCTAAGACGAAGCTACTGTTCATCTACTTCGTCTTAGTTACTGTTCAGCTAAGACGAAGCTACTGTTCATCCACTTCGTCTTAGTTACTGTTCATCTAAGACGAAGCTACTATTCATCCACTTCGTCTCAGTTACTGTTCATCTAAGATAAAGCTACTATTAATTCACTTCATCTTATTTACTATTCATCTAAGACGAAGCTATTGTTCATCCACTTCGTCTTAGTTACTGTTCATCTAAGACGAAGCTACTGTTCATTCACTTCGTCTTAATTACTATTCATACTCATCATCTTAATTATTGTTCATCTTTTGTCTTCTATTCCATTTTTTATCCTTCAAAAGATAGAATTTGTCTTCTAGGTCTTTATAAAAATTGTATATCTCGAAGTCCTCTTTCAAACTGTCCAAATATGAAACCAATCCGACATCTGTAGCAAAAGTTATGGCAATTCCACCAAGATATGTATAATATGAGTAAGGACAAAAACATGTTTGATTCTTTTGGTCATAACTTCCTCTCTAGACCCCCAAATGACTTGATTCTTGAACCATTAGATTCATAAGACATTACTCTACATCTCTACCAAAAATCATAGCTATCCAAAATTAATTGAGAAATATGAGTGGAAAAAAATGAGATGGGTATAGTGAGTGTGATCTTAAATATTATGAACTGGTGGTATTCTACTGAATATATTTCAATATTTTGATGATATCTTAATCTGTAGAGCTCTAAATGAGATGCTTTTTGTTTTGTAGTAAACTAGAGACATGGGGCTACAAATGGTATGAAGAAATTGGAATCTAATTTAGTCTCTAAGATGTTTAAATTCCAGATGGAAGTTGCGCATAATACACTATTTAGACAAGAGCAATCCAAAATGTTTGAAGTATATCTTTTGACTCACGGAACCAAATTGAGCGATTTGGTATCAATGGAAAGATAAGAGATGTAGGAACACGTGTCTAGAAGAGAGTTTGACCTAATTGTCTCATTTTCACCTTCTGATTGAACGTCAACAGTAGACTCGAAAATGTGTCTTGGTAAAATCTGAAAGTAAGCCAGTGAGTAATGAATTGTGATTTCAATAGTTCTAGTGAGGCATAAATTTAAGTATAATTTATACTTAGATGAGTTTTGATATGAGATCGATTGTATGAGGGAAATTTCCCGGGATTATCATAAACATGCATTGTACATAATTCATTTCATACATGTGCATTATGGAATACTTATGATTGTGCAAATTGTGATATTGTGTATGTTATTTATTATAGAGGAGCAACTGGAACGTCACCCTCTAGACGTTGCCGGATCTTCCAAGCATTAGCTTCGGAAGCAACTTGTGAGTAACCTAGATGGTCTCACTTAATTACTTGTTTGTTTAATTTATGCTTGAATGATAAATGATTGTTCTTGATTGTGGATTCCGGACAGGAGATCTGATGATTGTGTAATATGGATTGAACTATTGAAGTGTTGCTTGAATGTGAATGTGAAGACCTATGTGATTGATTGTGATACATACATTCCATCCATGAATGCATAATCAGATAATGGCAGTTGTGACCAGAGTATCCACCGATTAGAGCTTAAAGCTCAACGAGTGAAACTGAGCCTTGAGCTCAAAAGTGATTCAGAGCCTTAGGCTCAACGTTCAATGAGACCTATATGGGACAGTCCAGGAACTCGGTCACAACAAGGTAATAATTGGAAAATTGTCTCATGAGTATTGCATATGCATCTTGTTAAGTATGTTTGATTGGGTGAAATGCAAAATTGCCTTAAGTGAAAATGTGTTACTCATGTAAGGTGCAAAGTGGTGAAATAATTGTTATATGACTTGATGTGTTGCATGAATTAAGTGCATCATCGATGAAGGTTACCTCATTGATTTCGCAAAACTCACCAAAATTGCAACGTTGTCTTTTCAGGATCGAGAGACGACTCTAGCTACTGAAAGGCTCAATCAGTCCCCTTCCCTACCTACCTACGCGTTGAATGTGTGGAGTGTTTATAAAGATGGATTTAAACGAGTTTAATGAATTTAAATGAATATTTGGTGAGGTCTTGGTATAGAGTTGATAAAATGATCAATTTTTGATGAAATAAAAGTGTAAAAAGGTGGAAAATGCATTAGATGAAAGTAGATAGAGAAAAAAATGCAAAAGTTGGAATTTGCAATATGTTTGAGAATCTGATTTTTGATATTTAAGTTTAAACCTTGGATTTTTTATTTGATTTGTGTTGTTAAGCTGAAATTAAGCTAGAAGAATTGGTTTAAGTGTTTTATGTGTTAATTGAAGAAGATAGAAGTAAGAAAAATTTGGAAAAAAATTACAATAGAGAGAGGAAGTATATGTGAAGTTTCGGAATTTTGATGTTTGAAGTGTAAATTTAAATTTGACTTGTTTAGAGATTGTATTGGATATAGAAATGCAAAATAAATGATTTAGGAGTGAGAAAATCTGGAAATAATGAAAGAAAGGAGAGAAGAAGAAGAAATATGTACCAATCAAATTAGTCATAGCCGTGCACCCTTAACGCACGGCCGTGCACAACCAAATGACTCCTCCAACTATTTCCTCCTCACACTTGGAAATAGTATCTGTCATAAAGCACGATAAATTAGAACTAAACTTCAGCAATTAAATGTATAAAATCTTATGAACAGATATTGTTCAGTGTAGTAACCACGAAGTTCACAAACTAAACAATTAATATGGTGTATCATTGTATTTCAACCCGTGATAAATGATTTGGTGTATTTTGTAACCAAATCATATATTTGCTACTTCAACTAAATGAACATTATCACTGAGCACAAATAAGTTACCAAAAGTCTCAATTACCTTGATATACTTATAACAGAAGCAACACTCCCAGCAATCAAAGTAACAATAGAAATAATCCTATGTTACTAAATGAAGCCAAAACGTAGAGGCATCCAATCCTTAGCTAAAATCTATAACACTAAACACCCAAATCCCATCTATCTATCAACCATATAACACTCAAAACCTTAAAAATGAACAAGCCCAAGAAAGCAAAAGTACACCCCATTATCACAAATAGAAACCAAAACAAGCTACAGCAGTTGTAAATTGAACTTAACCCACTCAAAGACCAAGAAAATCTAAGAACATTAGTCACTTCTATGACTAGTACATAAAGACTACAACATCAACAACGATTGTATAGCTAAAACAACACAACACAACAACAGTAGAAAGCTTAATGGTTATTATAAAGAATGAAGCTTACAGCTAAAACCAAAGAAAAGGGAGAGACATTGGAAGCACAAATCGAAGAACAAGATGTGAAATCTGTGAGAAGGTAACAAATAGATTGCAACAATTGAAGGTCGGAAGGAGGGAGGAGAAGCTCGACAATGACGTAGACATTAAACACCCAAAACGCAGGTGGGAGGGGAAGGGGATGGGGGTAGAGGTTTAAACAAAACCAAAACGACGTCGTTTGGTTTTAAACCAAATGATGTCGTTTTGCTCCTGAAGTTGAACGTTTTAATTAAGCAAAAAGATGTTGTTTTGCTTCTGATAAAGGTCATGAATCGCGATCGTGCTTCTAGTTTGAAAACTCACGAACGTGACTCTGCACAATCGTGACCCGAAGCTTTTTACAGGAACATGTTTTTCTAAACATCCTTTGATCTTTTGCTATAACTTCTTCACCCGACATCTAAATGACTTGATTCTTGAACCAATAGACTTATAACACATTTTTCTTCATCTCCACCAAAAATTATAGCCATTTGAATGGATTGGTTGTTGAATTTAAGATGAAAATATTTAGTAGTAATGGAGCATGAAAAACTAAGATGATTTCACTGAACATACTTCAGTATTTTGATCAGTAGATATCCAAATGGAATTATTCTTAATTTAAATTAAACTAGAGACATATGGCTACAAATTGTTTGAAGAGATCAATTTTTAATTCTATCTCTAAGAATTCCAGAATCTGACTTGAAGTTGAATAAAGAGTATAGTTATAGTTCAAAGAACAGTCCAAAGTAAATTGAGTATAACTTTTGGAATACTAAATCAAATTGTATGATCTTGGTGTTATTAGAAACTTAAGACATTGGAGAACAATTTTCTAGAAGAAAGTGTTGCCTAATTGTGTCATTTACCTTACCAGAATGATGACGCAAAGTTGACTCGAAACCATGTTGTTAGAAAATTATGAAATGGTCATTTGGTTGTGCACAGCCGTGCATTAAAGGTGCACGACCATGACTAATTTGATTGGTACGTATTTCTTCTTCTTGATCTCTCCTTCTTTCTTTCATTATTTCTAGATTTACTCACTCCGAAATTATCTATTTTTCATTTCTATATCCAATACAATCTCTAAATAAGTCAAATTCAAATTTACACTTTCAAACATCAAAAATCCGAAACTTCATATATACTTCCTCTCTCTACTGTAATTTTTTTCCAGATTTTTCTTACTTCAATCTTCTTCAATTAACACATAAAACACTTAAACCAATTCTTCTAGCTTAATTTCAGCTCAACAACACAAATCAAATTACAAATCCAAGGTTTAAACTTAAACATCAAAAATCAGATTCTCATACATATTGTAAATTCCAGTTTCTGCATTTTTTTTCTCTATCTACTTTCATCTTATGCATATTTTTCCACCTTTTTACACTTTCATTTCAAAAAAACTGGTCATTTTATCAACTCTATACCATGACCTCACCAAATCTTCATTTAAATCCATCTCTATAAACACTCCACACATTCAGCGCGCAGGTGGGTAAGGAAGGGGACTAGGGTAAAGGTTTTAAGAAAACCAAAACGATGTCGTTTTGCTTCTAAAGCAGAACGTTTTAAATAAGTTTTCCGCGACATTTTCTTCAACAAAACGTCGCGGTTTCTATTTCGCGACGTTTTATTGATAAAACGTCGCAAAAAGTGTTACAAATCTGCGAAGTTTTCATAAAACATCACAGAAATTTTGAACTTTTCAAACATCACGAAAAGTATTTGCAATCTGTGACGTTTTATATTGTTTTTTTGTAGTGAACAAGCTGATTGACAAGGTTGTCTCTCATCTCAATCGTAACATTGCCCATCGTACCAAGTGCATCTCTGAACACTCGAATTGTCAAGGAACAAGTTGTGTTAATCCATGAGAAAATTAAGCATTCAACTTCTATTACTAATTGACAATAACAACAACCACGCTTAACTAGAGTCTTGCTGAAATATGGGCTATGGAGTGGTCCAATACTACATCGTCTTACACCTACTCGTAGAGAGTTATTTTTTATAGACCTATATAAAATGCAAAATAATGATATTACAACAATATGAATAAATACTTATAAATATAGAAAGTTAATAATGAATAAAATAAATAAATAAATAAACTAACTAAAAAAAGACTAGGGATGACAATCTAACCTGAACCAGGCTAGGTTCGAAGTCAATAGGCCAAACTCAGGTTGACTGGGCTACGGGTTGGACTCTGGCTAAGGTTGTCCAAGCCTAGCCCTACATGAGGCATGACTAAAAGCGACAAAACGATGTCTTTTTTAAAAAAAATTTAAGAAATTAATAAATTAGGTAGGGTCAGGCCACATGCTTGTCAGCCCATAGGGCGGGCCTGGGCTGATCCATTATCATCCCTAAAAGACAAGTCCAATAATAAATCAAATAAACTATGTCAAGAATATAATTAGGCTAAGTAAGAGACTCTCTAAACTAAATAATTATGAGATAAGTACCACATATTAAAAAAGAAAAGTTAACTATAAAACAAAAAACTTTAAAGGAAAAAGTCGAAAATATCTAAGAAAACGAGAATGAACTTACTATGAGTGATCCTTTTCGTGTCATGTCCTCAGTAAGTTATAACAGAGTCATATCATTCTAGATCACTTCTTCCTCATTCTTCTTAAGCCTTCCTTTTTCTTCTTACAAACTTTAAGTACTATTTTCTCACATATATTCACTGCATTGTATTGATGTTTTCTTACCATGTCTTCAATTTTTATTAATACTAATCACCATTTAATTTATATCTTATCATTATTCACCATGCAAGCAAAATAAGTTGTTCTAAATTAATGACATAACAAGATTGTCATAAAGAGAGAAGAGAAGCAAACTATCTATGCTTTGAAACTACATCATCAACTTATAAGCATTACTTGTATAAAGAATATGGATGGATATGAATAATTTGAGTTGAGAAAATAGAACAGGAATTCCAAAAGATTGTGCAGTTTCAAGCTTCATCAAGCTCTCTTCAAATGCTCTTATAAGCTCGAGTTTCACATTAAGAAGCAAACAAGCTAAAAGTTCATGATCCATCTACTAGACAATACACTCTCCTCTTAAGTACTGATACAACTTTAATAAGCCATCAACACCGACTAGAATGACAGATGAGAGATGGCAATACAAGAGCTACAATGTGGTGTAGATGTTGATCCCAAACTTAAATTGATTCATAGACAGATCTATTGCATTCTTTCAAAAGTTAAACAAAACCCTAATCCAAACATCCAACAAGTACTACATATATTACCAAAAGATTACAAATTTGAAAGAGAAACAACAGTGTATTGTCTTCCCCATTACTCGCCAAAATAAATGAAAATCATTATAGAATCCGAACAACTATCTGAATAACAATCACAAGATCAAAATTCAAAACAAGAAAGACGATAAGGTAAAGAAAGGAAATTACTTTTGTTAAGTAGATGAAATCAGAGTGTGGTGATGTTCACCAATTCTCCATCAATCTTCAATGAAGACGCAATAAACAGAAGATAGAGTAGAAAGATTCGAAAATGTGTATGGATGATAAGTGTCTAAACATCAAAGAAGAAAGAGGGAAAGACTTTCGGATTAAGGAACAGAAGAGTAATGATATGTCCAAGTGAAAAACATGTGAGATTCACGTGAGAAGGACAACATCAGAAGCTAAGTCAAAAAACGCAGTCGCATTCAGTGGCATAAGTAGAAGCACGTGAGAGACATGTGACTCATACCTGATAGATGAAGACTCCTTCGAATGAAACTGCTACTGACTCCTATAAAAAAAAGACAGACTCAAGTCTCAGTCAAGACAACACAGAAAACTCATTGAACACATTCATTGTAATCAATAGTGTGAGAGTGATAGAAATAGAGATAAGGTTTAAGAGCTATTAGAGTGCTTATCTGAGGGTGGTTTATAGAACTCTTGCAAGTGTTTTAGAAAACACTCAATCTCTTATAAACCTTTTTTTATATTAGTATAACCACAAGTAAAACACTCAATCTCTTATAAACCTTTTTTTTATATTAGTATAACCACAAGTGTGAGATCCTTGGACATAGATAGCATTTAAGCTATCGAACCAAGTAAAAATTCTGTGTTCTTTACTTTTCTGCTACTTTACTTCCTACGAAACCAAACTATCTTTATCAGTCTTTGTTGTAAAAGATAACATTATAACATAAAGAACCTAACATCAGTGGTATCAGAGCTAATCTGCAACTTCTTGGGCAATTCTTGGCTATTCAAATCATCAAGGTTCATCAAGAATTTCTGTAAGTAAATTTTCTCTCTTGTTTCTTTTAACTACATTTAAAATAGTAGGAAAAGAAATTGATGTCTTCACTGGTAAGCAAGACTTCACCATATGGAAACTTCAGATGCAAGCTTTACTTGAGTCTTATGAATGTTATGGAGCTATCGAATATCAGTATGATATAGAAACTGATCCTATAAAGAGACTCAAGATGCAAAGACTTGCACACTGCAAGTTAATACTTCACTTATCACTTATCACTGCAAGTTAGGCCATTCTAAGGCATAAGACAGTGTGAGCTACACCTCAATAGAATGGTGTAGTTGAGAGGCTCAACATAACACTCCTAGAAAAAAAACTAGCTGTATGCTACTATCTTCAAGTTGTTCACAAACATTATGGGGAGAGGCAATTAAGACTGCAACTTACCTAGTTAATAGGTTACCTACCTCTGCCAATGAATACAAAACTCCACAAGAAGTATGGAATGGAAAGAAACCTAACTTGACTCACCTAAGGACCTTCGGATGTGCTACTTATACGCATCAAAAGGAAAGTAAGCTGGAACCTAGAGCAGTAAAGGGAGTATTCCTAGGTTTTCCAGAAGGAGTCAAAGGTTACAAGATTTTACTACTTCAACAGGGAGGTTTTGAAACCATTATTAGCAGAGATGTAATCTTTAAGGAAAATGATTTTTTACTGTGCAGGAACTCTCTAAAATCAGTCCTACAAAAGGAAGTTCAAGAGCAACTTGGATCATTAAGTATTTCAATCCAATCCTATATGCCACCAGAAATAGAAGGAGATGGCAGCACACAATCTCATGATGAGGAACATGTGCTAAGTTCTATTCATCATGAACAAATAGAAGGTGAGAGTGAGGAGAAAGCCTCACACATAACTAATGATAATCCTCAAGGAGTGCTACAAGACTATCAGCTCACTAGAGATAGGTAACCTAGACAGAGGATTCCAAATAGAAGATACTCAGATTTAAACTTAGTTGAATTTGCATGTCTATTTGTTGAATCCATAAATAATAGGGCTTCTGAAACCTATGAAGAAGCCATGAATAGAAAGGATGATGAACAGTGGAAGAAGGCTTGTAAGGAGTATTCTTCTCTGATGAATAATATGACTTGGACTTTAGTGCCTAGAACTCCTAAAGCCAAGCTAATAGAGAATAGATGGTTGTTTAAGATGAAAGAGGGAATAACATAAGCTAAACCCAAGATATACAAGGCAAAACTTGTAGCTAAGGGGTATAGATAGAAAGAGGGAGTGGACTACAAGGAGATCTTCTCACCAATTGTTAAGTTCAAGACCATAAGGCTTATATTTGTACTAGCAACTGTCTATGACTGGGAATTCCATCAAATAGATGTCAAGACAGCTTTCCTATATGTAAAGCTTGAGGAGACTATCTATATGAAACAACAGTCAGTTTTGTAGGTAACCTGATTATGTATGCTTGCTTCAGAAATCCCTATATGGGCTGAAACAATCACCTAGACAGTGGAACAAGAAGTTTCATGAGGTAGCAACTGAGATGAAATTCAATAGAAATGCCTATGACTACCGTCTACACTACAAGGATCTAGGAGAGACAGAGGCTATATATATGTTAGTCTATGTAGATGATTTAATTATCACTGGAAAAGAACTAAGTAGAATAGTAGAAGTGAAGAATGCTTTATGCAAGCACTTTGAAATGAAGGACATGGGAGAAGCACAGAAGCTCCTAGGGATGCAGATTATAAGGAATAGGAAGGAGGGAAAACTATGGTTGAATCAGAAGAATTATATTAAAAAGTTAATTGCTCAGTTCAACATGGAACAAGCAAAACCCAACTCTATTCAGATAAGCTCACATCTTCAAATGGTTGTAAGTAAGAGCCCTCAAGCTGAGCAAGAGAAGAAAGCTATGATGAACTACCCCTATAATGTTGGAGTTGGTAGTATTATGTATATAATGCTATGTACCAGACCAGACCTTGCCTATGCAATTAGCATTATAAGCAAGTTCATGGCTAACCCTGGATTTGAGCATTGGCAAGGACTAAAGAATGTCTTTAGATACCTTGTCGGAACTCTCAACTATGGTTTGTGTTTCTCTAAAGCTAAGCTAACCAAATATAACAATGAATGCATACATGGATATAGATTATGCAGCAATAAAGACACAAGAAAATCAATATCAGCATACTTCTTCACTTTAGCAGGAAACACAATTAGTTGGAAAGTACAGCAGCAATCAATAGTATCATTATCAATTACGGAAGCAGAGTTCTATGCAATCATAGAAGGGGTAAAAGAGTTATCATGGTTCTCAGGCATCTTAAAAGAAATTCGAGCTAACCTAGCTACTGCAACAATATATACAGATAGTCAAAGTGTACTCTACCTTAGTAAAGATCCTATCTTGCACGAGAGATCCAAGCACATACACATCCAACTTCACTTTGTCAAAGATAGAATCACAAAGGGCTTCTTCAAACTGGAGAAATTCGCAAGGGATCAAAATCCATCCGACTTCGGTACAAAGATTGTGACTCCAAAGAAGTTCACTTTCTGTAGAGATTATCTATAGATAAGTGAAGCCCCTTGAAGTCGACAACAATCGAAGACAATTTCTCACGATCTCACAATTTTGGTGATATTAGGGTTTTTTCGATTTCTAATACACTCACAGATCAATGGAATTCGTGAAAATTAATGGAGAAGGAGGGAATAAATGTAGTGATATTCACCAATTCTCCATCAATCTTCAATGAAGACACAATAAGCAAAAGACAAAGTAGAAAGATTCTAAAATGTGTATAGAGGATAAGTGTCTGAACATCGAAGAAGAAAGAGGGAAAGGCTTTCGGATTAAGGAATAGAAGAGTAATGATATGTCCAAGTGAAAAACATGTGAGACTCACGTGAGAAGGACAACATCAGAAGCTAAGTCAAAAAATGCAGTCGCATTCAGTGGCATAAGTAGAAGCACGTGAGAGACATGTAACTCATACCTGATAGATGAAGACTCCACCGAATGAAACTGCTACTGACTACTATAAAAAAGAAAGACAGACTCAAGTCTCAGTCAAGACAACATAGAAAATTCATTGAACACATTCATTGTAACCAATAGACTAAGAGTGATAGAAATAAAGTGAAGGTTTAAGAGTTACTAGAGTACTTATCTAAGGGTATTGGAGAGTGTTTATAGACCTCTTGCAAGTGTTTTAGAAAACACTCAATCTCTTGCAAACTTACTTTTTTTCTTGATACTAGTAGAACTACAAGTGTGAGATCCTTGGATGTAGATAGCATTTAAGCTATCGAACTAAGTAAAAATTATGTGTTCTTTACTTTTCTGCTACTTTATTTCTTGCAAAACTAAACTATCTTTATCAGTCTTTGTTGTAAAAGATAACAGTATAACACAAAGAACCTAACACGAAGAAATTGTAATTCGCGAGAATTGCAAATTGCGATCCACTAAGCTAAAGAAGAACCCTTGGACTGAGAATTGGATTTAGCAACTCCTTTCATAACTATTCAATTAGTTCTCTTAATTACATAATTTCACTGAATTAGAATTACGATATATTCTTAAAAATGATAGATTGAGTTTAATTTAATGCAAATTCAACATATTAAGTTTGGAACAATTCGAATAAAATAACATCATTTTAGCTTCAGCTTGATCTCGGTTGAGCTAAACTCGATTTGTTCAGCCTTCTAATGTAGTTTTCGATAGCCTGTTTTGTCAAGGTCTCTCACTCGAAATAACCTGATCCAGGTAATGCAGCATTTCCAGATTTTTCAGGCTCTCAGTATCTCATTTCTTTCATTTTCTGACTTCAGGAAGCTGAATGTTCAAACTCCATCTATGATTCACATCCTGGTAAAACTTTTGTATAATAAATCTGAATTTATCATTCCTTTGCCTTATGATAGTTCTATTTCTTGAATGGAACGAGGGTTGGGATATAAAATAACGTTAAGGGTGTCACTATAACACGGTGGTAGTAACTGGATCGAGCAAGTCTTCATATTTCACTTCTATATATATACAATTCTGTGGCATATAATATAAAATGATGCAGGTAAAGGGCATTCTTTACAAAATATGGGACCAATCTGCTTTACAGAAACAGTTCACACTTCATTCTGCTCCTTCCCTTTTGACTACAGGAGCTAGAGTTTATCTAGATAGGGACGCTTGAATGTTAATCAACATCATTAGTATTACAAGCACCTTTTGCTCGTGATGATGACTGCATAACAAAAATAACCTTAAGAATTCAACAAAGAATGATCTACTTCAATGCAGAAGGACCGGATTCTGTCGCCAAAATGCTGCAGTGTGCTTCTCCGAGATTATGAAAACTATCCAGAAGCATGATACACCAGAGATTTCAGGCTGCACACATTGCATCACCACAATAATGACTACCATCCTGATATTGACCTTTCTGTGCACAAAGCTGAGGACACTTTGCTGCTTTAGCTACTGCCGTAAGGATCATCATTCATCTGTATCAACCACAGCATAAATCATCACTATGAGCTCGATCTCTTAGACTTGCCAAATGTGCAGTTAAACGGAAGAATATGAATTACATACATTATTTTTCACGCAATATCTTAAAAAACGCATTTACTTTACCAAAAGATTATACCTTTACTGAGAAGTTATAAAACTTTTGATTGTTTCAACAATAGCATACCATTGGCTTCCATCCAATATATGCTCATTAGTATTGACAAAGTCAAAATCATAAAAATTGAAAAATCTCCAAATTATCACTTCCAACAAAGAATAAAATGCAACTTCAGAATGAAATGCTCTTTGAATTCAAGCACAATACTTTGGATAATGCTTAAACATTTCAGACGACATACCGTTTGAAGGGTGGTCGACATGTACAAAGAAACTTGCAGCAACTATGAGATAGCAGAGAACAAGCATCAGGCCTTTAAAATAGTTTGCCTTCCCATCCTGGCCAAAACCAATGCTTTTTAAAACCAACAAGTGAACATGTAAGGAATAGTCAAGTTCTACTAAGACATCAAGCGACAAAATCAAATGATGTGCCAATTTTAGCAAACTTGTTTTTCTTCTTTAGGACCTCTTTATTTTTTCTTTTTTCGTTAATATTGACTTTATGCCAAGTTCCATCTCAGCTTGTTACCAAACCGTTCTTCTTGGTAGTGTAGAATTGAACTACTTGTACTTGAGAAAAGAAAGCAGAAATGGAGATAACCAAAGGTATATATATGCCCCTAGATGAAACCATTCTTTCTTTTGGTAGTAAAGAATCCCTAAGAAATAGGAAATGCAAGAGACAGCATCTAAAATTTTTTATGCCCTCTGAGTACTGTCTGAGACTGTCAAAAAAGGTTCATCTTTGAGGATAGCATCACCTTTTATGCCATAACCTTACAAGATAACCAGACAGTACAGAGATCCACAAAGTTAAAATTGCTAGCCAAAGTACTGCTTCCCAGTAAGTTAATTCAGGTGCATCTTTTTAGAAAGATCGTCTTTAGTACAAATTTTTTATTTTATTGCAAGAATTATTTTATAAATAAATGTTATCGTTAAAGATCAATTCATAATTATAAAATTTTCAATATTTATTTAAATTTTGTAAAAAAATTTAAAAATTCATATTTTAACTTTATGAAATTTTGGACCAAGTTACTAACGGATTGAAACTTTGGTCCTGATTAAAAATAAAAATAAAATGGATTATTTTTATTAATAATTATTAAATTTATTAAATTACAAAAATTAAATTAATTAAATGTAATATTAAATTAAATTATTCATGATTATTATTAATTATTAATATATCAAATAATTAAATAATATATATTTAGTTGATAATAAATAAGAAATTAAACACTAATAAGAAACTCTAATTAATAAGATAGTTACATGGATCCTTCCCGGTAGCTACTTGGCAGGGAAATGAAACATGGGATGGGATGCAAACATACCGCGTGCATATATATTGAAGTATATATATATATATATATTGAAGGATAAAAGAAATAGCTTTTTAATTTAAAAAACCATTAAAACTATTTAATCCTTAAATTAAAAAACTCATTTTAATTTCTAATTTTTCAAAAAAAGCTCTTAAATTTTATTTTAAAAATGATGATGAAAAATACAAAGTATAAATATTAAACGTAAAATAATAAACAATAATATGATAAAATATTGATTTACGTCAGAATTAATTAATTAGTAATTAATTGAATAATTAATTTTAATTATTATATAAACAATATTTAAGTAGTTCACATTTAATATTTACATAATATGTATCTCGTTATTATTAGTGATTAAAAAAACTAAACTAATTGAGTCAATTAACTATAATTTTCTAGTTTTATGAAAAATTAATCAGTTAATTAATTAGTTAATCAATTTTGTAGATTAATTAATTTTTATAAATTAAAATAAATAAATAAATTTTATTTACTAATTTTTTAATTAAATTTTAATTTTTTGATAAATAAGAATATATTTATCCAATAATATTTTACAATTTTTAATTTTATATAATTATTAACCGATTTTATAATTATATAATACTGATTAAATCTTAAAATATAGATTATTATTTTTTAATTAAAATTTTAAAAAAATGAAAACTAAAAGTTTTATAAATTAATAATTTTTCTAATAAGGATAAAAAGATCGATTAATTCAAGGCCGGCTGATACGATTTAAGTTTAACAAATGCCACACAAAGCAAATGTCAATATCAATTGAGGTTAGTTTTGACAAGTGTCCCACACGTAGCATCTCATTATAACTTGTTCTCTTCGATTCAAACCTCTGTTTATTAGACATCATATACATTGAATCGGGCTTGTGATTACCAGATTTTAGGGTGAAACAGTTGCAGCTTCTTGGCAGTTTTGAAACGAAACGGCTTTCTTGTTGTTTCCACGAGTTTTGGAACTCTGAAAACGAGAGAGATAGGCCTTATTTGGTAAAGAGCTGATAAGTTTTTTTTTCTAGCACTTTGACCCATTTCAACTTATTGATTTTGTGAAAAAGCTCTCAGAAGTGTTTGGTTAGTAACTGGTTGGGTTGGCTGATTCAACCCAACCAGCTACTAACCAAACACTTCTGAGAGATTTCGGATAAGCTCCTGTTGAGGAGCGTTTCTTGATAATCAGCCGAAATTTTTTGTTTTACTCTCGATTTTGCCCTTCTACTACCGTCTGAAGCTTGTGGACTTTGTGCTCTTCTTTTTGTTCTTCGTGATCGCTGTTGCTGCGCCGTTGATCGATACCCAGACCTGCCTCCCTCAGTCCCTTTTCCCAGTTTTTCTTGTCGATCTCAAGAGCTGGTGAGCTTTTTTACAGAAAGAAGAAGCATTCTGCTTCTCTCTATGTGGATCTGTTTCCTGTCTCGCAAGTGCCTGTAATGTGGGTTGGGATTGAATGTTGATGTTATGTAATGTATTTTCTTTTTTGATCTATTCCCTGTCGTCTTCTGCTGGTTCTTATCTGCTCTTCGATCTGTTCTCAATTGTAAAATGTGGCTACTTTTTTTATTTTTCTTTCTGGGTAATTTAATGGAATTTTGAATGGCTATTCTTCTTGGTTTTTCATTGTCTTTTAGTGCTTCCAATTTTCGTGTTTGCTTGCTGGAGAGAGTAGGACTGGAACTGGAGCCAAAAAGTTTGAAGCTTGAGCATTTTTGGTGCTCAAAGCAGTTAATTTGATTTGCTAGAGTCGTTTCTTTTGAAATCTTTCAAGCTTGCGCTGATTGGTTTCAACCATTTCTTGATTTTAGATGGACTTTTACCTTGGATTGCATATCATTATACTGGATTGGAATATAATCATCTCTGAAATGGATTCTTGAAACCCCAGTTTTTGTCTAATTATGTAATTTCGCAGCTCAATAACCCCACTGTCTGTGGAAAATGCTTATGTTTGCTGCTTACTTTCTCTTAGATGGGGAACATTTTCATTCTTGTCAAAAACCATTGCTGTAATTTTCTCCTTCACTTCATGGTTTCTGATTCATTAAGCAGAAGTTTCGTGTTCATTGGTATCTATGCTGTTATTTTGAGTTATATGATAAATATTATAATTAACCACAGGATTTGAACACTGGGACTTGTCGTCTCATGTGCAGCTACTTCTTTTGATTTTCCAGTTAATAGCTGTTAAATTTCTCATCTTTAAACCCGCCACGTTTTTATAGTACAAATGCAATAATCAAATTTTTGTTTCCTATGTAAAGGCCAGAGAGTTATTTGAAATCTCAGCTTCTTGTTTTTCTCTTTATTTCATTTCCTTTGTCTATTTCACTTACTCCTTTTTGCTTGCTTGTGTATCTATGTCTCTGCTACTATTAAAGGGTAACAATCTCAGTGAACTTTCCTTAGCTGCTAATATATGTTTTTCAAACTTGACATCTGTTAGCATCTTTTCTACATGGATAATCGTTACATCCTTTTCGTTTTCTTAAAGTGAACAGAGCTTTGCAAAAATGCATCTATGGTAACTGCTTCTTAAATGATTCTCATGTCTTTGCTTGTTCTACTTGTCGAGATGAATGGATACTCATGTTTTAACTAAAGTTTTGTCTCCACTAAAGGACGTTGTTGTAGTGAAGTAGAACAGGTTCTTTTTTCCCTGTTGTGTATAGTCTGCTTTACATTGTAGTGCAGCTCCATATTCCGTTTATTCAATTCCCTTTTAGTGGTAATTATGGGGCAAGTGTTGGATTTTCAGACATTGGCCAGAGGTTTAATTAACTGTATGAGAAACTTCCATATTAGCTAGAGGTTTACAATGTCTGTTTTTAGATGATATATGGAGAATAAAATTTTATTCCATACACAGGAATATAACAGATGCATGAAGGATAACCTAATTAATGTAATGGAGATTTCTGTATGTCTTGTTGTAGTACCATGGGAATAGAAGTTACTGACATTTGCATGGACAAAGAACCAGACCGTGTTATAGTTTATTCAACTGATGTATCTCACAATTCAAGTGATGAAAACGTCTCTAACCACCATGGTGTTCTGGAGTCCTATGAACCTATTAATGGGGATCCTGAGTTCCAGAGCTCAGAGGAGGGCACTGAAGCAAAGGAATATGAGGTGAAGGAATGTACAAATGAGATGTCAACTGAGATTGCTGAACTTTCTCTTACAGAAGAGAGTAAGGAGAAACAGAATGTAGTGAGCTCTGACTTGCCTGAAGAAAATGCTAAATCAGAAAAACAGAAAAAAAGGCAGAACAAGGCAGGATCCACAAAACATGCTTCAAAACTTACTTCTGCTGGAGCCATTCGAACCAAGCCCACTGTTCCTCAGCCATTTTCCCTAGCAACTGCAAAACGTGCCTCCTCTGGAGCTCGTCCTTCTGGATTTGAACATGAAGCCGTTAATGGTGTTAATAGACCGTCTAATGCAAGCAAGGCTCTTCATCCGAACTCCATAAAGCAGAATCAGGTTAGGTTTGCATCTAATGTATAGATGTTAGTAGCTCTTCGCCTTGTCCAAAATCAGATGCTAACTCACTTCAGCACAGTTGAAACTTGCCATATGATAACTCTGAACTATATTGCTTTTATCGTGAATATAATACTTGATGCTGAAATGTCTTTGCCCTCAACTGCAGCCACTTCCAGTACCAAGGAAGCCATTGCAACCCAATAACAAGAAGCATTCTGATGAGGAAGATGCTTGTTCTGTCACTTCCTCGTATCCTATAACTACTTGAAATTAAAATCTTTAGCAAAATTTGAAATTTAACTTTGCTACTGCAACCCTTCCAGTTTGCTTTCTCTTGAATTTGATTTTTCACCTTAACAGCTTGCAGTAACGCAGCTACTGCACGGACTGTCAAGTCCAAGAAATTCATTGCATCAGCTCCAGTATTTAGAAGCACTGAACGTGCTGAGAAACGGAAGGAGGTATTAGCTCAGCCTCATGCATAGATTTGAATTTTGTCTTAAGCTTTTTTAACCGAAATTAACGTCATTGTTATGTTTCATCTGTCACTAATGAAGAGTTAATGTCATTGTTATGTTTTCATCTGTCAGTTCTATTCAAAGTTAGAGGAGAAACAGCAGGCTTTGGAGGCTGAGAAAACTCAAAACGAAGTAAGGTCCAAGGTAAGGTGGTCTCAGTATGTTGTAGAACCAGATAGCTCTGGATCTTCTCAACTATTCTAGTCAATTGTTAAATGTGGATGACTTAAATGCATTTCTTTATTCCTGCTTTTGATCATGTATTTCAAGGAAGAGAAGGAGGCAGCAATTAAGCAGCTAAGGAAAAGTTTGATGTTTAAGGCTAGTCCAATGCCAAGCTTCTATCACGAGGGACCGCCTCCTAAGGTTGAGCTGAAAAAGGTACTGAAGGTCAATTCACTCACTTCATTACTGTCATGTTGAGATGTGATTTTTTAAGTGGTGCCATCTTAGTATTTAAATTCTTAACATTTGGAGATGGTATAAGAGTTGCTTAGAAAAGGAGGCAGAGAGAAAAAATATTGTTGCATATGTATGATCAATATAATCTGCTAAGTTTTGCCTGAACTACAGCTGCCACCAACTCGCGCTAAGTCTCCAAAGCTGGGTCGAAGGAAGAGCTGCAGTGATGCAGTGAATTCATCTCAGACTGCCAGTGTGAAAGGGGGTTTTGGTCCAGGAAATCGTCCCACTCTGGGTACTTTTAAAGAAGATGACGGCAATCCTTTTCCAACTAGCAGAAAGGATCAACATGAAATTCTCAATGGTCATGATTCAAGCGGGCTTGTAGACGAGGTAAACCCGACAATTCCTCTGGAAGTAAATGTACACATTACTTCAATTGTAGGTTGAAGGTGTGTTCCTAACTTATGGGAGGTAAACGGTCCTAAGTTACTCTTACTTTCTTCACAGCTGCTTTGAAGAATACCCTACTTGTGCCCTTTATGTTGTGAAGGACTTAATTCCATGTATGTGTAATTTATGTAAGTGTAAATTTCTGTAACTTATGTGCATAAAGTGTTACCTTTTCCCTGTAAACTGCTTCAATTTCCCTTCTGTTGGTAATTTAATCACTCAAAAACACTTTTGTCTTTGAACTTCTTAGCCTGATTTTCCTTTATTTCATCCTTTCCTCAATTTATTGTACTAAAACGCAGCAATAACAATCAGTGAATGTGGATAGGAACAATAACTAAAAATTCTATGCAGTCAATCAGATTACACGTACAAATTCTATGCAGTAATGCCTTTCGCAAAACGATTCACAACTAGGAAAAGGAAGGTATATGAAAGTTGGAGAGGGTGAGGTTGAGGGTCCCGTTATCCTTAAGCTGTGCTTTTGTTAAATCTTTGTTGTGCATAATTATGGTAGGCGTCATCATGAAAAGGTCTTTAAAGCAAAAGAAAAAGATAGAGATAGAGCGTAAAGCACCCGGTGTTGGGAGTGGGAGTGTTTCGGTGAGCTAACAGCAAAATATTGAGACTTTTGGTGAAAAAATTCCAGTTTTTGTTAACAAAAATTCTCTAGTCAAAAAGACCACATGCATTAAAATGGCCTAACTTTTTTAGGCTCCTAAAATCAAACTAACTGCATGTTTTTTGCCTTTTATATTGTTCATACATCTTGTCACTGAAAAATAAGTTCCCAAAACAAGAAAATTCCTGACCAACCACTCCTGACCCCAGAGCAGTTGGCACGTCCCTTTCTTCTCTACAGTTCTGTTTTTCGAACTTGTAACTACTATCCTTAGGGTTCATAAATCTTCGGATACACGTAATAGTTTTTTCAAATAACGTATTTTAGATAAATTATTTTTTATATCATCATATGTCTTCATGCTTGACTAATAATTTTTAAAAATTTCTTAAACGGCAATGTCACTAATGAGCCTTGTATATTAATGACTCCTGCCATTCTCCAAACTGGCAAGTCTTTAGTCCTTCAAAGGAAGAGTAATAAAGCAACAACATCACTTTTAGAGGGAAACCTTTAGAAGTAGAGGAGAGTACTATCTTCAAACTATGATTCGTTTTCAATCATTCTAGTTTAGACTGTTTAAGGGTAAGACTTTCGTCACGATAATCTCGACATTTAAGTAATTTACTTCCTTAACCATTTCAACAAGTTTCCACCATAGCCTTCCACTTGTTTTTCTTCCATCTAAAGCAAAACTTCCTTCGCATAGACACTGTTTTTGTAACGTTTTGTAGAAGGAACTTAGGGATCTTACGTGACATTGTGCAACATAACGAATCAACTTTAGTTTTCCAAGTTAAAAATCTAGGCATGCCCAGTTCCCAGTTTTTTGGAAATGGCGTGTCTCTGTTCAGGCAAACTTGCATTAATTTCTTACCATTAGACCGATGACCCCTCATTGATGGAGCGTCATCCTCCTAGCTCGTACCTCACACTGTTTTTTGACCTTAAGTTTACTTCCAATATTCTGAATTATAAACCCACTTGAGCACTTGCCATGAAATGGCCTTCCGGTCCTCCAGGAACCCTTAATTTCCTCCAACTAAACAAACTTGAAGGGGACAGCCTATGCATGTCGTTTTGAGATTTTAGTCATAGAAATAACACATGGCTTGTCAATAGTGTGCTATCCCAAGAAAAGCCTATAGTATTCAAAAGTTATTCTATTCAATGTGTGTGGCGTATAAGACTGTGAATTTGCGTGCAAGAAGCAAATTCCTGAAGCTAGCGAACAAATCCAGAGTATCTGTCTTGTTGAACAAAGCATGTGATGTGGAGAATTAGGGTTAAACTGTAGAAAGTGGGACTGCATGTCAATACGAGACCCACAAAATAAAAGCGACTCACTCTCTTACTCAACCCCTTTTACGTATATAAGGGCCCATGAAAAGAATGCATGCCCAAATCAAAATCTAACACTGTCTCTTTCCCCAACTCTTTCTTTTCTTTCTCTCTGTGCACTGCTTCTATGAACACGAACAGTTGAGGGGAATGCTGTCTGGTTCGAGACCCTTCACTTGAAACATCTCCTGAATGATGTCGGACCAGGCTTCATTCCCCTCAACAAACCAGACAAATGGGAAGTTTCTATATATGCATAGGAGAAACTCAAACTGATCAATCATCACTTGCACTGGCCTGATGTTTTGGTAAGTATATTTCTCTGATCTCATGTTGCTTTGTCTTTCGTTTGTTTCCAGAACCAAGAAAGATCCTTTAACCATTAGTTTATAGTGACTGCTTTGGCAATATTACTTTGACGATTAGTTCAACCAGAAGCTATTGACTTGGATACAAATCTTTCAGTATCATCAACCTAAATTCGATTGCCACCATCAACGTTTCTATATGTTGAGAACGCTTCAGGAGGGAGAAACTGTGCAATCTTTTCATCAGAAGTTCCCTTCCCTATTCATTTCTTTCATTGGAAACAACATAAATTCTGACTGAAAAGAAGGAAAACGAAATGGGATTTTGACCTTTTCTAGTTGAATAACTGGTTGCTTGTAGAGAGTAACAAAGAATAATGTTGAAACTCGTAGCAGATTTCACTTTATTAGTTGCACGAGAAACACTCTAAACCATAACAAGAAAAGAAAAGGAGAAAACCACCAAGATTCAGCTTTGAATCATCCCTTTTTCACCTAAAGACTGCCATTTACAACCAGATTGATACTGCTAATACTAAGCTCCTTTGCTTTGCTTTTTTAATGCATTTGGTGGGTCATAACCTAATCAATCTGTGTGCACAAAATTATAACCTATTCCTTCCCTTGTTGATGTGTCTCTACACATCTCATTCTTAGCCCATTCAATGATACGCATCATTTACCACACATGTAGATTTGGAAAACTTGAACCATGTGGGTGAATTAATGATCTTGGCCAGGTAGCTGACTTCAAATGTGCTTGCTAGTTGAATAATTTGTGAGTACTTGCAATGTCTTCATATCGCTGTCTGGCACTTCAAGAAAATTAGTTGGGAATTTCATGTCATCCAATTAATGAGGTCATGTACTAACTTTGGACAATAATTGAACGAAGCAGACAAGGTCACATTAGGCTAATGGTAAACACTTTTCTAACTAAGAGGTCATTCATTTTATTATTATTCTCAAGTTAAAATTTTAATAAGATTTAGTACATTAGTAACGATATGATCATACCCGATCAATACTAAACATTGGTTTTCTTCATACAATATATGTCCTCTTCTTGCATAATTGAACTACACATCTACAAGGAGTTGCACTCGCTTTGATTAGATGGGTCTAAAGTGTTGGTATCTCCTTAAACACTTGGCCTTGAAGGGTAATGGCAACAAATCAAACTTTAGCTTTAGCTTTATATCAACATTTTGCTAAGACAATAATTTGATCCGTACAATAATGAAGGAACTGACATCATAGTCGTGTATATAAGAATCATAGATACTTGCATCATCTTTTGGTCATAGTGTAGTAAGGTTTGAAGGCATTTTTTGTGATCTAGGGAGAATCAAAAGAGAAGAGAGACATATTTGAGTATGTGTGGCCAAAAAGTGAAAATCTTCTCTTTCTTTTTTGTTTTTTGGGGGATTCTTTAAAACACTTTTGAATACTTTCTAGTGATTTAACGATACGAAATTTGAGAAAAAGCAATTCAGTGACTCGTAACTAAAAATTTCTTGGGAAAAAGTCCATTTCAAAAGAAAGAATCAAAGGGAAGTTATGTTGAGTGTGACAATCAACTCAAGTATTTTTGCACACACAAAGTTATCATGGCCCATTATAAACTCAACTTCTTCTTTTGGGCCTAAATCACATGTTTGTAATTGTAATACCGCATCATCAAGGGACCTATTTGGTAATTAGGCCAAAATTTTGGATTTCTTTTTGTACAAATTAATATTCCAAAATTGACTAAGGGAGAAATTTTTAAGATAAAACTATTAAAAGAAATTCCATTTCAACAATTTAATATTTAATGTTCTTAAAAATACAAACAAGAACCTCAATTAAAGCAATATAGCTCTTTATTAATACATATAATTAAAGAATAAAGATATACGATTACCTTGTAATTTAATTTATTTTAAAAAATTTATATTAATATTCTTTAAAAAATTATCAAATCTTATTAAATGAACATATATTTGTAGTTAGTTTTTATCAATATTTTTATGAAAACGTATTTTAAATCAGACTTTTATTAAAAATCAAATGGTACATCTGTTCATTTAATATTCTTAAAAATTTATGATTTAATATTCTAAATAATTTCTTAGACTTTATTAAACAAACACTTTTTTGTTAATCTGTTATTAATTATTTATAGAAGTGACATTGTCACATTTTTTAAATAATGCCATATGTCAATTTGGTTAAAACTTTCAAATTATGTCACTAGTCAATTTTATTAATTTTTAATGAAAAATAATAAAATTGATATATCAAATAAGTATGAAGAAATTTTTATAAAAAATTATAAATTATAAAAATATTGAGGAATTACACAAACTAGAGGTGTTTTTCCATCTTTTACATTATAATTAATTCACATATATAGAAAGAATAAATTTATTGGTCCAACATATAAAGAAATTGTAGTAACTAATTAGGATGAGAAAGCGTAATGATACTTGGCGGTAGGTGATTAGATAGAGGTAGGTAGCAGGTGAGCATCTCCGAGACTCCGACAGCGACGCAAAGCACCTTCTCTCTCTTAAGTCTTAAGTATAAATGTACAGTAAACTCCATTTCTACACGCTCACCTGAAGCGCGTCCGTCATAAAAATGATCATTTACAATTTAAATTGATAAAAATTATATATATATATATATCAAAATTAAATAATAAAGATTTAATTGTTTTAACAATTATAAATTAAACAAATATATTTTAATAATTGAAATTCTTGATAATAATTAATTTTAAATAATTGAATAGTTTTTATAAATTATAAAAGTTAAGAACTAAAATATGAAAATTTTAATAAATCTTTTTACCACAGAAATGAATATACATTCTGAATCTGAAGTCTATTAAATTAAAATATAAGATTATCATGCTTTATACTAAAATTTATTAATTACTTAAGTTTACATTATTAAATAATATAGTTATAATCAACAAATTATTATATATACCTAAATAGTAAATACACGCTGAAAACAAGAAACTGTTCATGCACGCTCCTCAAAAATTCACGTGGCAGAGGATTATTCTTTATATAAAATGGAATTCACATCAACGGCGGTTATACTGCCACGTCATATATTCACGAGGATCTCGGTCAACGACTGGCGGCCTCTCTATTTCCGTCCCTTCGCCCTGTTTCTAAGATCTCTCTTCGATCCATAACCAGAGTCGGCCGATTCGTCCATGTAGACTGATTTGATGATCCTCCTTGGATTTTTGTGGAAAATCCCAAACTTCTCGGCAAGATGGACGAAATCTTCTTCGATCTCAAGGAGTTGTTAAAGAAACCGTCAGTTACGGAAACATTCGTCGACATCTTGCTCTGCGCAGTGCCGATATGGCTCGCCGTCATGATCGGCCTCGTCATCGGCTGGTCGTGGCGGCCACGCTGGACCGGCTTGGTCTACCTTGGCCTGAGAAGCAAGTTTAGGTTCCTTTGGACCGTACCGCTTGGGTTAGGAGCTCGGCGCTTCTGGCTTGCTTTCACAGCTCTCTCTGCTTTCTCTGTTTGCCGCACCGTTTGGTCCAATTTCAAGGATAAAAATGGAAAGTCGGCAACGTCGGCGGAACCGGCGCCGTTGGACGATTGTGTTGATTCTTCAAGGTAAATATGAATTTACTTTACACGACCAAGTAAAAGAAAAACAAACAAAACATATCAATTTACTTTTCGTTTACCTGTTCAGTTCTAAATGTTCCTTGGCTTCTGAATTTCCTTGGACCTCTATGTTATGTGTTATAAGTCTGAGATATATTAATCTGGAAATGACGTTTGGATTGCGTTATTAATGTTGTTCTACTGAAAGATGGATTGGTTTGTGATGCTTCTATTATATGCAGCTCTTCTGATGAAGCACACAGAAAGGACATTGTTACAGAAAATGATTTACAACACCTACTGCATCTCTTTGAAGGGAAAGATGGGCAGATGGAATGGCAATCTTTGATGGAAAGATCTACTCCAAATATGAGGTACCAAGCATGGCGCCATGAGCCACAGGTAGATTGGAACTATCACTTATTTGCTTAAATATCGTTGGGGTTTACTGGTATACAATTAAAAGATATTCTTCGTAATCCTTTTTTTTTATATACCTTTTGGTCTTCAAGGGAGGGCATCTGTACTCAGGCATGGAGGACAGGAAAGTCTAATCCAAAATCCTGTCCTGGGTGTAGGAGCTTAGCACTACACTAATCTTATATATCTCTTTGGCATGCGAAGCATCATATTTATACCAATTGTTAGTGTTTCTCATACCATATTGAACCATTTACTTCTGTGTATTATTGTCCGTTGGGGATGTTTTGGCTGGTGGTTGTATTGTAGGAAGGTTTCCCCCATTTGCTTTTTCTGGACATGACATGCTGATGCATGGAAATTTAGAGTCCAGCCATAACGGTGATAGGTCTAAGTTGTTTTTGCTGTTAGTTTTCTTTTTGTGGTAATCATCAATTTGAAAATATTTGTGTTCACTGTATGTTTGATATGTCTGAGTTGTTTTTTCTGTTAGTTTTCTTTTTGTGGCAATCATCAATTTGAAAATATTTGTGTACACTGTATGTTTGATATGTCTAATTTGTTTTCGCTGTTAGTTTTTGTTAGTTTTCTTTTTGTGGTAATCTTCAATTTGAAAATATTTGTGTTCACTGTATGTTTGTGTCCTTCTTGTATATCAGACAGGTCCCACTATATACCGTAGTAGAACTGTTTTTGAGGATGCGACTCCAGAATTGATCAGAGATTTCTTTTGGGATGATGAGTTCAGACCCAAGTGGGATCCAATGCTTGTATACGTCGAAATATTGGAGGAGTGTCCTCATACAGGGACAATGGTTGTTCACTGGATTAAAAAGGTTGGTGAAATGCATGCTCTGAGTGATGACTTATTATTATATCTTTACATTGTTACGCCACTTGTTTGGAACTTTGAATTAGCGAGTGATAAAATGTCTGTTTCTCCGATTTGCAGTTTCCATTTTTCTGTAGTGACAGAGAATACATCATTGGCCGCAAAATATGGGAGGTTGGGAAAACATATTACTGTGTTACCAAGGTACTCTTGCAGACATTTGTTTTCCTGTTTCCTGTTGTCCTTCTAAACTTTATTGATATCATTATGTTGTTTTATTTATGTGCAATGGTTGGAACAAAAAACATGAGCATCTTAAAATACGGTCCATTTTTAGACTGAGCTTGAGTTATGACTGTTGATATGTAAAATGGCAACACTGCAGGGGGTGCCATATCCAAGTTTGCCCAAGCGAGACAAGCCAAGGCGCGTGGAGCTTTACTTCTCAAGTTGGGTGATCAGGGCTGGTAAGTAGTTTCAACCAACCAATTTGTCTTTGTCACACAATTTCCTGAAGCCTTTTTACCAACAATTCAATGGGCTTTTTAATGACCAATTTATTTACGGAATGCAGTGGAATCTCGGAAAGGAGACGGGCAGATGTCTGCTTGTGAAGTTATTCTGCTCCATTATGAGGATATGGGAATCCCTAAAGACGTTGCAAAACTGGGAGTTCGTCATGGGATGTGGGGAGCTGTCAAGAAGCTGCATTCTGGCATGAGAGCGTACCAGAATGCTAGAAAATCAGGTGCAACACTTTCCAGATGTGCACTAATGGCGAGAATCACAACCAAGATTTCCTTTGATGAAAATGTGGAATCCTCAGAGCCGGTGACTGCTGGAGAAGATGAGAGAGATGAAGTAGAGAGGAAAAGGAAAAAAGACGACGGTATTGATTGGAAATGGATAGTTATAGGTGGGACTGTAGCGCTAGTTTGTGGACTTCATTCAGGTGTAATTGGGAAGGCCTTGTTAGTTGGAGCAGGACAAAGGTTGGGCCGGAGGTGAGAGTTTCTTACCGGAAAAACAGTCCGTGACTACTGCTATTTGAGGATTTGGAGCAAGATTGTTATTAACATTTTAAGGTATCGCTTGTTCTTTCTTTCTTTCTTTTTTTCTTTCCTAAAGTAATCCTTGGTAGTATATCCTGCGATTATACCCGGAATTCCACCGCTATTAGTTTCCTGTACCTAGAGTGCCCCAACATGGAAGTTGGTATCTATTTTGCATTTATTTTGAAACGCGATGGCCTGGAATCCAAAGGTCTATATGTCGATATATTGAGAGGGTTATAAGCATGAAACGAATTGAAATGATAAGACCTTTTTGAAGAGACTTGCATTTATTCATATATAGGGCTGTTTTCAAGGACATTTGATTGCCAAACGCAAGGGTAGGGAAGGGAAGGGACGAAGAAATAAACAAAAGGGGTGGGAAAAAGAAAAGAATCAATGATAAATAAGTGAATGATCGTCTTATATGTATTATACACAAATATAAAAATTTAATCACATATATAAGGAATTAAACTTTAAATAGAATATCCGTTAAGTTCAAAATTTTAATGGAAGAAAAAAATAAAAATAAAAATATATTGAGAGCAATCATTGTTATTTATGTAGTTAAGTTAAAATTTTAATTAACCAAGGCATACTTCTAAAAATTTTAGAAATGGGCCTATTTTTTTTCTCTAACGCTAATCCATGAAGGTTCGTTGAATTGACCTAAAAAATTTAAACATATTATAATTTGAAAACATGATTGTAAAAATCAATTAAAAAATTTAACTGGTATCTTCAATTATAAAAATCTTTAGTTTTCAAATTTTTAGTTTTATTTACTTTAATAATTTATTAAAAACTTACCGATTCATTAATTAATTGATTAATTTTCATATGTTAACAAATTTTTGTAAATTAAAATAAATCAGTTATTTTTATTTAATCTTTAATTAATTTTATGGTGATGTAATACTAATTAAATCTTTTATGTTATTAGTTATTTTACGGTGAAGTAATACTAATTAAACCTTTTCTGTTATTGGTCTAACATATTTAAAAAAATTGGCGGCTAGGAAGTATGAAATTATAGGAGGGAAGAAAAGGATGGCAAAAAGTCAAGGGTTCTGGGAGGTTCTTACTTTATATTAATTGCAAACATTTATTCTGGACTAGGCCCGTCGTCACTTTCTTCGCATCACTGCCACAGCTCCACCAATGGTGACTACTAGTTCTTTTCTCTATCCAAATCACCAGTTACATGGAATACTATATAGCAACCAAAGATTTGATTAACTTATTAATCATTTAATAAAGGCCATAATCTTTGAATCTTAAAAGTACTAATCATTTAATGATATAAAGTAAAAAGCTTAGACTATATACAATTCAGATGCTAAACTGAGTCGCTCATCTAAAACTGAAGACTAAGCCGTTTTGATTAATATTTGGATTTAAATTAAAAGTACATTATCCATACTTTTAGTAACTGGATAGCCTTATAAATTATAATGTTTACTTACACACTATTGGCATGTAACGTCGCCACGTGGCAACTCCAGAACCTCATACTATAGAATCTGTGGAAGTTCCCACAAAGACATACCAGCTTCATGTTAAAGCTGTAGCTGGAAAAGCTTGGCAGCCACTTTTCATTGCTCAGATTCTCTCGGACACAACTCGATTCTTACATAATTTATTTCTCCAATCTCAGTCTCTTGACTGCCCTGGAAGTTCTGCTAATTGTCAAGGTGTAAACTTTTTGCACAAAGGAAGGAGCTTTAAGGAATTTAGGTATGTGGGACTCCATAATTCTCTCTTTTCTCCCATGGGATTTATGAATTGTTGTTGTTCTTTTTAGCAGCAGATAGAGTTCTTTTCTATAGTGATGTTATTCCAATCGTTTTTCTTTCCAAATTAGGCTCATGAAAACATGTTTCTTTTATTTTATTTTCCCTTTATGGACCTAAACCAATCCATGCAATACTATTCTATTAGCCAATGATGAGATGATGGGATCCGCCATATTAGGTTCCAGTTCAAGGAGGGTGATGAAGTTTTTGATCTTCAGAGAGTTTAGTGTCGTGTGTTGCTTGTATTTTGGAAAAGTAAATATATAATTTAAGCAATATAAAATCGAGTAATTCACTTGGGTTTTAGTGCCTTCCATTCGAGAATTACGTGTACCTTGCCCTTGATTTATGACATATGTGACTGATGGAGTAATGGCCTGGTACCAATGACTGATTCAGTCGTTCTAATAGTCTTGCATATCTCATCTTCTTCTTAAAAGGGGAGTCAATAAAAAACTAATGTACCAGTAGCTTAATGAATCTCATTCAATTCCAAAGTAATATAAGCACTTTTGGTTTGTAAAAAAGGTTCCTTAGTGCAGTTATTTCAAACTTTGAATTCAGATGAACATGTTTTGATCCTAATGTTTTGTGTAGAGAGTTTTCGCACCATGGAGAAGTCTGACCTGCACCTCATTGGCATTTCAGGATTGCCCGCTGAAGTGGTCATGCAGAGATGACGAATGTGGATGATAAGGACATAGAACCATCGACTGATTTAGGACTTGCTTTGAGTTACTCCGATAAGTTGAGTCAGCTAAGATTAATCAATGATTCAGGTGCAGGTGCAAATGCAGGTGCGAAGTCAGCCATGAAATTTGTAGCTGCTGATCCCCTGTCTGAACTTGTTTGGTCACCACGCAAAGGTTTGAGTCTTAAGTGTGCTGATGGAAGCTTCTCTGGGAATCAATTTTTGGGTTTGGAATCTAGCAATACGATTAGTGGAAGTGGATTAAATAATAACAAAAATATAAAGGAGGAGAATTTCATGACAGCTCCAGCATTTAATGCGACTAGTCAAGTCACTGTAAGAGAAAGTTCTGTAGAGTTTCCTGCTTGCAATACCAATACGGGCATCATGCATTCAAGTGGACCGAATCATGAATCTAGGACAGGTAATAAGTCGAATTTCATCACTTGGCAGAATGAATTTGGAAATTTTGATGGCAATGTGTTCCTTTTCTGACTTATGCAGCAACACAAGATGAAGATGAGAAAACAAGGACTCTGATGGGGACGCATCTGTCACAAGTAAAGGAGGATCTAACTGATGAAGAAGGAGAAGATACACGTTATATTTTCAGTTTTAAAATGGGTGAAAAATCCGTAGCCAAAGCAAAAGAGAGTGCAAGATTGTTAGGTGACAATCCATTTTTGTTTAGCTAGAAAGTATGGTAGATGATTTTTATCCTAAAAATAAGTCTGTCGGGATAATTTTTTATTATAGTGTCCTCTAGATGCTTTGAAAACATATGTTATGCTGTGTTATAGCAAACACTTAATCTTTATTATGGCCATAACCAAGGAGCAGTACTATTGCAGAGCTAGTTATTCTTTGTTTCAATTTCTCATTTTCCATTCTACGGTTTGGTTCTGAGTTCTGACATTATGCATCACTTCTGGTTCCTTCCTTTGCCATCTACCGCAGATGGTATGAAACTGGATGCGCCGCCAATTCATTCAACTTCCAAGAAACATGTAAATGAAGTGAGAGATGATGATGACAGGAAACAGATGTTAGGAAACAAAATTGTTCTGGCCTCGGAAGTTAACTCAGTTAAGGAGTGGGAAGCCTGTGATGATAAATTACAGAATGCTGAGGAATTGCTTCCATATGTTCAGAAAGGGATCAAAAACGAGATTGATGTTGGTACTTCTTACATTCAGCCTCGTGAGAAACTTGAGTCAACTTCTGAGAATGATTTGAGAGGTCCACTTAGTGAAAATGCTTGTGTGGCAACAATTAGAATTCCTTCAGAGTCTGCCCATAGAGTCAGAAATAACTATGAACAAGATGGTGAAATGCTACTCAGAGACAAGAATCACGGGACTAATTTGTACTGCAAGAAAAGCAGATTCGAGCAGTATCAAATGAAAGGCAAAGCTAAGGCTTTATCTGATGGCAACGCAAATGAAAGAATACTGAGTGAGGATGATGACAGTCATGAAAGTGTTGAAAGTTGTAACACTGTTGGGCTATGTCGTACCGGTAAAAGAAAATGGGGCTCTGAGAAACAGTTGATTGTCGGAAGCAAAACGGTCAAAAGACAATACGGTGAAAGTCTTGGCTCCTCATCATTCCTCAAGCAAGACAGCTCATTTGTGAACTGGATTTCAAATATGGTGAAAGGTTTATCAAAATCAAAAGGGGAAGAGGCCCCTTCTCTTTCACTTACTCCTGCAAAATCTAACCATGGACAGGATAGTGCTCATCAGAATTTTATACCCTGCAATAGCAACCGAGAACCTGGCTGCAAGACTATGGGATTTCAGTCGATATTTCAGTCCATGTATTGCTTTAAACAAAAGACTCTGGAAACAAACACCTTAAATGCCAGTTACCAAACAGATGGATCGAAGAAACTTGAGTTGGATAATGGGGTATATGATGTTGATGCTACGCCTATAGCTTGTCGTGCAGTAAATGGAAGATATCTGTTACTAAATGAGAAATTCAATAATTGTACACCTAGTAATATATCAGGTCCTCTAACCCAGCCTGAAGGAACATCCATTGACATTGCGGTCAATCAGGAAGTCCAGAGGAGTAGTTCTGCAGATAAGAAAAATTCATGCAACTTAACTGATAAGGAGAGAAAGACCACAAGCTGCAGTTCCTCTCTGGGAAAACGTAAAAAAATTGGTGGTGATTATATTCATTCTGAACCAGTATGCGAAGGGACGATGACTAATAATTTTGATAACCCATTGGCAAATTTGTGGATAACCAGGTTTGCACCTAAAAATTTTGTAGCCATGTCATTGTCAAACATGGATGCTTTCAATAAAAGTATTGGTGAACCCCTTGACTGTTCCATTGATAATAGACAGTTGAAGCCTGAATTGCGGAATCACTTGGGTTCCTGCAATTACCACAAAGTCATTGGAGTTAGGGAACAGTTAGCTGAAGACTCGCCGAATGAGAATCTCTTATGCTTACCTTTCCAACCATATAAAAATTCAGATGTTATGGCTTCTGTATTTGCAAGGAGATTGGATGCCCTTAAGCACATCATGACAACATCAGAAGCAACAAATGATGCAGTTCTTGTGCTCATAACTTGTTTTTTCTGCGGAGTGAAGGGCCACCACTTGCGAAATTGTCCACATACGAGCAATATTGAGCTTCAGGATCTTCTCAGGAATGTCAATTCATTTGATGGTGCAGAAGTATCGCCTTGTGTGTGCATTAGATGTTTTCAATTCAATCATTGGGCTATTGCATGTCCAAATAAATCTTCGAGAGTAATTCATGAAGCGGAATACCAATCTTCTTTGATTGATGATTGTCCTCCTAGAAATTTGCTAGCTGATGCAGGTGGAAAAAATATAGCAAAAACTAGTGAGGCTATGAAATCAGACAGTTCATCTAGAGCTTGTGATGGAAATGGCCCTATTGTGAAGAAAAAATTTGATTTCCATAGGAAATTTGATGAAGCTACTCCTGGAAAAATGGTAACAAAAATGAAGTTATTTGAAAAAGGTGTTGCTTCAACTTCCAGGAAAAGCAAGTTGAAAGAAGATCAATCGATGCCTCTGTTTAATTTTCCAAAAGATCAGATTCTGGATGTACCAAAGGAGATTTTTGATGCTGTAAAAGGACTTCGCTTGTCTCGTACAGATATTCTGAAGTAAGTACATTCTATGAGCAACAAGCATATAAATCGGGGCAATCACTTCACTAGTCATCTCTAGTTTACCTTTTAGTTGAAAATTGCCTGATGAAAAGCATGCGATTGTTTATCTTCTTCAAAACTCTTCTTATCCACTGCTGATTTTTTCTATGTTTCATATGCATCAGATGGATAAACTCTCACATGCCGCTGTCACACCTAGATGGTCTTTTTCTGCGCTTGCGTCTGGGCAAGTGGGAAGAGGGATTAGGGGGAACTGGATACTATGTAGCTTGTATAGATGGTATGCATGCTTGGTTATGTTTAACTGGAGAGAATTTACATATTTTTCATGCAAGCTCGGAATGGCAGACTATGTTTTTACACCATTAATTCTGAGTTCTGTAATTCATCTTTCTGTTATCTTATTCTTTCAATTCTGTGGCTTTTCTCAGGAAAAGGAATGCAAAGGAAGAATTCACCACCAAGGTCCAAAAGTTCTATTGCCGTCAATGTCGGAGGCATAAAGTGTTTTGTTGCAAGTCAGTACATTTCCAACCATGATTTCCTTGAGGTGAAAATCTGATCCATTCCTTTTATTCCCTTTTCAAATGCTTTAGGTGAATTTCACGTATCTAAGCTATTGATTTAATTACTAGTTTGGACTGTCAATTCGGGTTGTGGAATATGGTCATTTCCTGTTAGTGAACTTTTACTATATTGGTACTCTAAATGACCAAGTTGAGTTTTGTTGATAATCAGATAATGTTTATAAGCCGGAAAAAGATAAGGTGAATTATGTTTTAATCTTTGATCAAATGCACAAAAAGTTCAGAACTATAATATCTTGTTTACTTATAGGCAAGCATAAACAAGAAAGTTTCATGTCGAATTAATTCATATCAACTTGATGACACAAGCATAAACTAGCAAGTCTCACACCAAAATAAACTGGGAATGTGATAGCATTTTATACCTTTATTGATTGTACCTTTTCTTCATCTCCAGCTTACACATTTCATATCTGAATTGGGAAATGTCAGTGTGATGATCTTTCATTTGATCTTCCCCAGCACATGTTAGTAACGGTGCCTGTGTCATTAAAGCATTACAGTGAAATGTATAGTTACAAGCATTTGATGGTAGAATTTTAGTCTTCAATATTGGAAGATACAGATATGTTCAGGAATATTAGTTGCCAAGAAGCAAGAAGTAAGTGTTGGAGAATGATTCAAAGTTGTTAAAAATGAAGTCTTTGTTTAAAGATAAAATTTGGAAAGTAGTAAAGATAAGATATGATATTTGTTAAAAGATAAAATTTTATCTATTAAGATAAAGTTATTATCTGCTAGGATTTAAACTTTTAAAATTTTGATTTGTTTGCTTAATCTTTATCTAGATATTAGCTAAGTTTGTTATTTCATTGCTTATATATTTAGGCCTTTAACATCAATGTAAAGTGCAACTTATTAATAAATTCTCTCCTGCGTTATCTCTTTTCTATTCTATTTTTTTGGTTAAATTATGGTTCTAAAATTAATCTTTGGTATTAGAGCTCTCAAAGATCTTGTGGGACCTATGAGTGATTAATGCTTTACAAGCTCAAAAGCAAAGAATGGTAATGAGAGACCAAGAAAGTAAAAGATGGTGGAGGGAGCCTATCTAGCAAAGGTTCTGTCATCAAAAAAGAAAGAAAATGTTTCTCAATATGGTCATTATGAGAAGTTTGGTCATGAAGAGAAAGATTGTTGGCATAAAGGGAAGTCTCGATTCTTTATGAAAGGAATTACAAGTTCAACAATGAAGAACTAACAAATATAGTACAAGTGATTGAAGAAGACAACATCTTCTAGTTGGTGAGAAGTGCACCAAGACATATCATAGAGAGAAGTACTCTATGGCTTCTCTTTATGGAGAGAAGTGATGAGAGAAGCACTCATGTTGAAGAATAAGAGAAGTGCTCCAAAAAAAGAATTATGGAGAGATGTGCTCCAACTATTGAAGGGTGATGGGAAGTATATCATCAAATTCAAAAAGTCTTATAAATTTGAATCAAGAGGGAATGTTAGAGAAGGATTAAAAGTTATTAAAATTAAAGTCTTTGTTTAAAGATAAAATTTGGAAAGTAGTAAAGATAAGATATATTAATTATTAAAAGATAAAATTTTATCTATTAAGATAAAGTTATTATCTGTTAGGATTTAAACTTTTAAATTTTTGATTTGTTTACTTAATCTTTATCTAGATATTAGCTAAGTTTGTTATTGCATTGCTTATATATTTAGGCTTTCAACGTCAATGTAAAGTGTAACTTATCAATAAATTGTCTCTTGTATTATCTCTTTTCTATTATACTTTATTTTAGTCAGTTTCTAATTCTAAAATCCAACAATGGTATCAAAGCCTTAGATCCTTGAAGGACTGTGAGATTGAGTGAGAAAATACAAAAATAAAATTCCCATGGCTGCCAGCAATTCAACAATTATCTCACCCCTAAGTTTTAATGGTGAAAATTATCTTGTATGGGTTGTTAAGATGAAAGCTCATTTAAAAGGTCTTAGCTTGTGGCAGTGGGTAGAAAATGAAAGGAAATTACCACCTCTGGGATATAATCCAACACTCAATCAGATAAGGTCTCATGATGAAGAAGAAGCAAAGGCTCCAAAAGTTTTATCTATAATTCATTCTGTTGTTTGAGAAGTAATTTTCACAAGAATAATGACTTGTGAAACAGCTAAGGAAGCTTGGGATATACTGAAAGAATTATATCAAGGCAATGAAAGAATAAGAAAGATGCAAATCTTAAATCTCAAAAGAGATTTTGGAACTTTGAGCATGAAGGAAATGGAGACCATACAAGAATATTTTGATGTGGTGAACAAAATTCGACTGTTGGAAGAAGATTAACTTGACAGCAATATTGTAGAGAAAATGCTAATAAGTTTACCTGAAAGATTTGAGTCTAAAATTTCATATCTTGAAGATTAAAGAGATATCAGTCAAGTAACTTTAACAGAATTGATTAATGCTTTGTAGGCTCAGGAGCAAAGAAGAACTATGAAAAAAGAGTGAATTGAACAGATAATTGAAGGAGCTTATTTAGCTAAAGTTGGAAAGGGAAAAGGAAAAATCCCTCAGTGTAACCAATGCAAGAAGCCTGATCATGAAGAGGAATACTGTTGGCACAAAGGAAAGTCTCAATGTTATAACTGCAAAAGATTTAGTCATCTATAAAAGAATTGTAGATTTTAATAAAAAGAATATGCAAATTTGGTTGAAGTGGCTGAAGAAGAAACTCTTTTTTAGTTTTGTTGGTGAGATGTACACCATGGAGAGATGTGCTCCAATATCTATAAGTTGATGATGATTTGCATTAACAAATTTGAAGACGGTGATGAGAAGTGCATTACATTAGGAGAGAAGTGTTCCATCATTGAAATTTTGAATTAAGAGGGAATGTTGAAAATTAATTAAAAATTTTAGAGTTTTTTAAATTCCTTTAGAATAGCTCTTAGTTTATCTTTAATCTTATCTTATAAGCCAGATTTGTTGGCTGAAATATCTATTTTAGTTTTTGTATTTTGTCTATATAAGGCAACCACGTTTAATAATAAAAGCATGGGAGTGTTAAGTATTCTTTAATCCTTATCTTATCCCATCTTATTCATCTTCTTTTACTTTACATTGACGTTGAAAGCCTAAATATATAAGCAATGAAATAACAAACTTAGCTAATATCTAGATAAAAATTAAGCAAACAAATAAAAAATTTAATAGTTTAAATCTTAACAGATAATAACATTATCTTAATAGATAAAATTTTTATCTTTTAACACATAACATATCTTATCTTTACTACTTTACAAATTTTATCTTTAAACAATGATTTCATTTTAAAAACTTTGAATCATTCTCCAACATTCCCTCTTGATTCAAAGTTGTAAGACCTTTTTAATTTGATGATGTACTTCCCATCACCCTTCAATAGTTGGAGCACATCTTTCCACAATTAATTTCTTTGGAGTACTTATCTCTATTCTTCAAAATGAACACTTCTCTCATCACTCATCTTTATAGAGCACTTCTCTCTATAATAAGTCTTGGTGCACTTCTCGCCAACTAGAAGATATTGTCTTCTTCAATCACTTACACTATATTTGCTTATTCTTTATTGTTAAACTTCAATCCTTTTTCATAAAGCATCGAGACTTCCCTTTCTGCCAACAATCTTTCTCTTCATGACCAAACTTCTCATAATGGCTATATTGAGGAATATTTCCTTTCTTTTTTTATGACGGAACCTTTGCTAGATAGGCTCCCTCCACCATCTTTTCACTTTCTTAGTCTCTTATTGCCCTTCTTTGCTCTTGAGCTTGTAAAGCATTAATCACTCATAGGTTCCTCAAGATCTTTGAGAATTTAGAAACAACGCAACAGGCTTTTGGATACAATGGGATCAGTTTTGAAGTTGTTGATGTGTTTGATCAGGATGAAACTAAGTACGTAGTTAGGAAGCATGAAGAGGAATATTGTTGACACAAAGGAAAGCCTCAATGTTATAACTATAAAAGATTTGGTCATCTGCAAAAGAATTGCAGATTTAAAAAAGAATATGCAAATTTGGTTGAAGTGGTTGAAAAATAAACTCTTTTTTAGATTTGTAGGTGAGATGTGCACCATGGAGAGATGTGCTCCAATAACTATAAGTTGATGATAATGTGCATTAACAAATTAAAAGGCTGTGATGAGAAGTGCATTATATTAGAAGAGAAATGCCTAATCCTTGAAATTTTGAATTAAAAGGGAATGTTGAGAATTAATTCAAAATTTTAGAGTTGTTTAAATTCCTTTAGAATAGGTCTTAGTTTATCTTTAATCTTATCTTATAAGCCAGATTTGTTGGCTGAAATATCTATTTTAGTTTTTTGTATTTTTTCTATATAAAGCAACCAAGTTTAGTAATAAAAACATGGGAGTGTTACATATTCTTTAATCCTTATCTTATCCCATCTTATTCATCTTCTTTTCTTTAAAATCCCAACAGTGGTATCAGAGCTTTAGATCCTTGAGGGACTGTGAGAGTAAGTGATAAAATACAAAAAATAATGTTTCCATGGCAGCCAGCAATTCAACAATAGCTAACCCCTAAGTTTCAAAGGTGAAAGACATCAGAAGTCATTAAAAGACAATATTCTGATGAATGAAATTGAAGAGAGAGGAGAGAAAGTTTATGAGGTAGAATCTGAGATAATCATATTTGAGATACAACAGAGCACAACAGATGAAAAGAATTTGGAAACAACGCAACAAGCTTTTGGATACAATGGGATCAGTTTTGAAGTTATTGGTGTGTTTGATCAGGGTGAAACTGAGGACATAGTTAGGAATCATGAAGAGGAATATTGTTGGCACAAAGGAAAGCCTCAATCCTATAACTGCAAAAGATTTGGTCATCTGCAAAAGAATTGCAGATTTAAAAAAGAAGAACATTCAAATTTGGTTGAAGTGACTGAAAAAGAAACTCTTTTTTAGATTTGTTGCTGAGATGTGCACCATGGAGAGAGGTACTCCAATATCTATAAGTTGATGATAATATGCATTAACAAATTTGAAGACAGTGATGAAAAGTGCATTACATTAGGAGAGAAGTGCTTCATCCTTGAAATTTTGAATTAAGAGAGAATGTTGAGAATTAATTGAAAATTTTATAGTTGTTTAAATTCATTTTATCAATATAAGGCAACCGAGTGTAATAATAAAAGCATGGGAGTGTTACGTATTCTTTAATCCTTATCTTATCCCATCTTATTCATCTTCTTTTCTTTAAAATCTCAACAGTTGTATCAAAGCTTTAGATCCTTGAGAGATTGTGAGAGTGAGGGAGAAAATACAAAAAATAATGTTCCCATGGCTGCTAGCAATTTAACAATAGCTCATCCCTAAGTTTCAATGGTGAAAGACATCGAGAAGTCATTAAAAGACAATATTATGATGAATGAAACTGAAGAGAGAGGAGAGAGAGTTTATGAGGTAGAATATGAGATAATCATATTGGAGATACAGCAGAGCATAGAAGACGAAAAGAATTTGGAAACAACGCAACAAGCTTTTGGATACAATGAGATCAGTTTTGAAGTTGTTAATGTGTTTGATCAAGATGAAACTGAGGACGTAGTTAGGAATCATGAATAGGAATATTGTTGGTATAAAGGAAAGCCTAAATGCTATAACTGTAAAAGATTTAGTCATCTGCAAAAGAATTGCAGATTTAAAAAAGAAGAACATGCAAATTTGGTTGAAGTGGCTAAAAAAAACTCTTTTTTAGATTTGTTGGTAAGATGTGTACCATAGGGAGATGTGCTCCAATATCTATAAGCTGATGATAATGTGCATTAACAAATCTGAAGACGGTGATGATAAGTGCATTACATTAGGAGAGAAGTGCTCCATCCTTAAAATTTTGAATTAAGAGAAAAGGTTAAGAATTAATTCAAAATTTTAAAGTTGTTTAAATTCCTTTAGAATAGGTCTTGTTTTATCTTTAATCTTATCTTATAAGCTAAATTTGTTGGCTGAAACATCTATTTTAGTTTTTTGTATTTTATCTATATAAGGCAACTAAATTTAATAATAAAAGCATGGGAGTGTTATGTATTCTTTAATCTTTATCTTATCTCATCTTATTCATCTTCTTTTCTTTAAAATCCCAACAGAAATCTACAATCCTTTTTCATAAAGCATCGAGACTTCCCATTATACCAACAATCTTTCTCTTCATGACCAAACTTCTCATAATGCCCATATTGAGGAATATTTACTTTCTTTTTTTAATGACGGAACCCTTAAGCTTGTGAACTATTAATCACTTATAGGTCCCTCAAGATCTTTGAGAGCTCTGATACCATGTTGGATTTTAGAATTAGAAACTGACTAAAATAAATTATAATAGAAAAGAGATAATACAAGAGACAATTTATTAAAAGAGCTTATTTAGCTAAAGTTGTAAAAGGAAAAGAAAAAATTCCTCGGTGTAATCATTGCAAGAAACCTAGTTAGGAAGAGGAATATTGTTGGCACAAAGGAAAGCCTCAATGCTATAACTGCAAAAGATTTGATCATCTGCAAAAGAATTGCAGATTTAAAAAAGAAGAACATTCAAATTTGGTTGAAGTGGCTGAAGAAGAAACTCTTTTTTAGATTTGTTGGTGAGATGTGCACCATGGAGAGATGTGCTCCAATATCTTTAAGTTGATGATAATGTGCATTAACAAATTTGAAGACGGTGATGAGAAGTGCATTACATTGGGAGAGAACT
>JANVCL010000062.1:58418-79671 GCA_026546855.1 Erythroxylum incrassatum | reverse complement strand
CTCTGAGTACTGTCTGAGACTGTCAAAAAAGGTTCATCTTTGAGGATAGCATCACCTTTTATGCCATAACCTTACAATAGCATAACTTTCCAAGCATATCCAGTAGATGTAAATTCTTTTAGATGTATAAAGACATGCATATATTAGATACATGTGTATGTACTATTCTGACAGGTAAAATGCAAATTTGAAAGTTTCTGCAACTCTTTGATGCACAGTAAAGATTTTTTATAACAAACAAGAAAGGAAAAAGGATAAACAGACACAATTACAAACCTGCAACATAAATGCCACCACTAGAACTGTTATAAACAGGGTAGCAGTCTCAAAGAGTTGAAAGTTCAAGTCCATCGATCTTCCCATGATCCATCCGACAACGACGCAAAAGGGAATCTTGAAGTCACAGGGGGAAGAAAATTCTTTAGCTCATTGAAGACAATAACCTTTTACCTCTGAAAATACTTTTATTACAAAATTACAGACTATTGGTTATGTCACAGCAAGCAAATCGTAACCATATTGTCCTAATATTGAAAGTTGATCAAAATTTTGAAGAACTAACCACAAACATTGATATCTGGGTACAAGATCCTATAGCAACCCCAAGTGCAATGTCCTGAAAAATAAATTATAGTTCATACTTGTTTAAACAGATATCACATAAGCACTATGACCATGAATAATATAAGAAATTTAACATTAGCAGCAAAAATATTATCACAGCACTGACAAGCTTGTCCTTTGTGGCAAACATGATTGCGCTTGCATGCTCAGCAGCATTTCCTACAATTGGAAGGAGAATCACACTAATGAAAGACACAGGCAAGTTCCACGAGTTGGATGCTCCCTGAAAAGAGAGTAGTAATTGGTATCAAATTTTACCACGTTTAGGTAACATAGTAATTACATTCAATAGGAATGATTCTGTTAGTGAATATATAAAACTAATTAAGTTGACCTTTCATAAAAACTTAAGCTATTGTGATGAAACAGTCACTTAACATGGTATCGGAGCCTTTGTAACTAAGTAATCGTGAGTTCAAATCCTATCATCCACCTACTATTCAGTACAAGGTAGAGTGAGCCTGTGTAAGTTTCAAGCCCAAAGAGCTTTCACTTGAGGGGTTGTATTAGTGAATATATAAAACCAATTAAGTTGGCTTCACATAATAGCTTAAGCTATTTTGGTGAAACAATTATGGTACCATTTCTTTTTTTTTATTTTTCTTGTGTTATTTTCAGGAGGGTGGTAGTGTTCTTTAGAACTATTGAAATTGAAAGTTTCATTTTGTTGCATTTCATTTTCCAAATAGTTTTGATATATCTTAATCATGAATACAAAAAAGGAGGATCATTCCTAGAAAAGAAACTTTTCATAATGGATGATACCTGGATGGTGTCCACAAGATAACCAGACAGTACAGAGATCCACAAAGTTAAAATTGCTAGCCAAATGACTGCTTCCCAGTAAGTTAATTCAGGTGCATCTTCTTCAGAAAGATCGTTTTCACGATTGTCTCTTACCTGTGCAAGTTGTATGAAGTTTATACTTCCAAACCAAGATGTTAAGTACCACAAATGGAATCCTAATGGCCCCAACAAAAGAAAAACAACAGCCAAGCTGAGTCATGAACAAGGTATCAGATGATTTCACTAAGGCATAGCCCTACAATTTCTTATGATTTATAAATTTTATTAAAATAAGGAATCTTTAGAACTTTTACATTATGTTAACAGAAGTTTTAGTTTTTTCTCTAAAAATAAACCTCCAAATAACTCTCATTTGTAGTAATTACATCACGCCATGAGTAAAAGTTTCTAGATTTTGACTAGTCCAACCTACAACTATTTTAAGACAACTTCATACTTGAAATTATTCCCAGATAGATATGAGCTAGATGTATGGTTTGTTTCTAGCTTCATATTTGCCAAGACACCATTAGACAAACTTTAAATCAAAAAGCTAAACTCTCATGCTAAGTCTGGACAGACAAACACTAGAATGAAGGCCTGCAACTCACAATACAGATCTTCAGGGGTTTTAAGTTGAAAAGTAATAAAATAAAATACCTCATCATTCACAGGAATATACATATCATGAGGGGTTTTGAGTTGAAAGAACAGGTAACTTCCATACGCGACTAGCATTACACAGCTACTAAATCTTGAAAGAGCCAACTCTGACTTTCCAAATTGAATTTCTGTATGTGTAAAGTGAAGCACAGCAGGAAACATTATCCCCATTACAGCCATCAAAAGCAACCCAGAGTTCACAAGAGCAGCTGCCTGATGCAATGACAATCCCACTTCAATATGAAATGAGACATAAGAGAATGATAGGAAAGGAAAACAGCCACTTCATCCTTAATCTGATCAAATATTGGGGACATACCTTGCTAAAATGCTGAATCCTTTTATAAACTATCCCTCCAGCAAAGAAAGAAAACCCAAGAACCAAGAGCATATTTGACAAGATGGAGCCCAGTAAAGATTGTTGAACTACCCTTATCATTCCAATCTTCAATGCATAAATAGATATGATCATTTCTGTTGCATTTCCAAAAGTGGCATTCAAGAGACCTCCAACTGCAATTTCCATTAAAAAGGAAATAAGAACCACATAAACCAGATGAAAAAGATAATAAGAAGAAATAAATATAAGTTAATTTCTTATGCACAACTATTATCATAGCTTCAACTAGTACCTAAATCACACCTTTAGTATTAAATTAGTAAAATACCTGTTGGTCCAGTGTAAATTGCAAGCTGCCTGCTCCACAAATATTGATAAGCTTAGCATTGTGCAAAATAGAATAAATGTCAAAATCGACTTAATTGTTGACCAATTTTAAGACGAGTAGTGAATGCTTACTCAGTTGTGTAACCCAAACGCTCTGCCAAAGCAGTGATGCCTAGTAAGCTAAGGAAGAATACCCATCCCTATTCATTAAAATCATAGTAAATATAGGGAAATCAGTGTAACAAGCTGGAGATTAAACTAAAAAAGTGGCAAAGAAACAGCAATCATTAGACAATTGGCTACGTTTCATCAGAAAAGTAATGCATTTTCTTTGGACTAACTATCTATAATAGAAATGGAACTCAAGACAGTTCTTACATTTCTCTGTGTAAAATGGTGCACCAACATTGCTAAGGGACCAAAAGGTAGCAACATGTTAATCTTTGCTGCCATCAAGACGAAGTATATACTTCTTAGAGGGCTCATCTTTAACCTATTAAAAATCCTGAACTTGCCAACATCTGCAGGAAGACCCGCACTATGTAACTCGGAATCAAAAGGATGAACTTTAGTTCCTGCCGGTGATGCGCTAAAAGGGGTTTCCTCATCAGATTCCATCTCCACATTTTCCACTTGTTCCATCTGCATATAGATGAAATTGGTTGATCAAAAGAGTCTTAAAACTCCTCTCAAGGTTTCCATATCTACAGTTGCAATTGATAAAATGGGAAGATCATTAAAGAACGGAAACGATTCATCAACAGATTCTCTGTCATTCCGTTGCTAATTGGAGAACTTCATCAGGAGGTTCAACAGTAGACATTAGTCCATTTCCGCCAAGTGCAGTAAACAAAAGTGCTTCCTAAAACAACGTCAAGATCTTGCACATACTTTGAAACATCACGATCCAAAAGAGATCACACATCTATAGTTCTACAAGTCATACCATTAATCACAGTTCTGAATCTTCAAAAAACAAGAAAAGAGTCACTCTTGGTGATGCTAAAGGCGGGACCTTTTCTCCTGATTCTGGTCAGATTCTTGCTAATGAAGAAATACCCTTTTCAGAACCCGTTAAAACCAACTACTTGTCATCGGATCTCGGTGGTTTCACATCCTCGTCTCTATGTAAAAAAATGTGGATTTGTGACTGTAAAACTTATGGAAGCAAAATGGAGACAGAGTAGCGTACCTCGTGGCCGGCGACAGACCAAATGAAACTTCTGAGAAGCAGCCATGCCTTGCATTATTTTAAACGTTAAGTTACGGTAAACGTACACATGTTGGTGGACTTTTAGTGCACAAATACGAACAAGACAAGTTGTTTGACCGTTGAATTAGACTACAACGTGCAGCCATTCATGTCCGTGTAAGTTTCAAACTTAACAAAGTTTCTTACGACGGACAATAGCCTTTTTGTTAGTTGAAGTGTGTTCCCATGCTGTGGGAACTAGTAATAACAAAGTATAATAATGCATATATTCACTTTATAACTATAATTTGCATAGTGCGTTAAAGTGTTTAAGAAATTTCCTATGTTCTCTTTTTGTTTTTCTTTAATGTTTTAAAAAATTGATCGAAAGTCACACTTATAAAACAAGAGGTTTAAAGTTTCAAAGGTTCAACATGTATTAAATTATTATAAAATAAACTAAATATTAAATAAAATTAAATAATTTAAAATATGATTATAAAATATTGTCATTACCTATAGAAGAATTTAAAGTTTAACTAAAAAATTGTTAAATAAAAAATAATTAATTTTATACTTCCAATTTATAAGAAATTATTATTTTACAAAAAATTGGCTGATTGATTTAGAAATTAATTAGTTTTTATAATAAAAGTTATTAAAATAAATTGAACCGAAAATTTCAAAGATTCAAAATTTTTACAGTAGAACTGGCCGAATCGGTTGAGTTTTTAAATCATTAATAATTTGTTGTGTTTCTTCTCTCTCTTTTTTTGATACTAAATAGTGTTGCATTTGATGGTCATGTGATTACTTTTTATACTCAATTGAAAAGATGTAAAGAATTGGAAATGATTTTACATTAATACATGTTAAGATTTAGTACTTTAATGAGTCTAAATTATTTTTAGAATACATGCAATATTAGAAATCTTCTAAAACTAGAATTTCTAAATGGAATTACCTATTTATTGCGTAAAAGAAGTAGTTTAAGAAATGTTAGAAAACTTTTTGTATGTTTAAAATTTCTATAAAAATTCTTTTAATTTTTATTTTTTAAAGTTATTATTTTAAAATTCGGTTTAAAATAAAATGCAATATAAACACTTAGATAGTAATAAATAAAATTATTTTTAGTGTATTTATAAAAAGCGATGAAAATAGGCCGAGTCAGGCTAACCGTGTTAAGCCCAAGCCTAGCTTTAAGAGCTTCTGCTCCGGTCCAAGACAACTAGTCCTAAGCTCGAGCTTGAGACCAACTAGCTTGGTCTAACTTGATTGCTTTGAGTAGTATATATCAATTTTCAACTTCATTAATAAGCATTAAAATATTATTAAAAAATAAATTTTATTAAAATTTAAATGTTACAAGCTCAACATTTTAAAATTATAGGGGTGTGATATGTGAATTAGTACTACAATCCACTGAAAAAATCTTAATGTATCAAAAATAAATCATGCCATTTTGGAAGAAAAAAAAAGGCATTGGTTGCATGAAACTTGTTTTCAAGTGTTCCATTTTATGCTTACAATGTTATAATGCATACTAATAAATATGCAATTTCTTATTATTTTATTATATATAATAACCATAATTTATAATAAATTAAATGATTCCATATTAAAATATCTAACTCATTTTGTAAAAATTTTGAATTGGCTATTTTTTAAATAATTCTTTTAGTTATTATATAATCAATCGGTTTAAATTAATAAGTTATTATAAATATAAATAAATAAATAAATTTTTATTTAACAAATTTTATATTAAACTTTAAATTCTTCGAAGATAAATACAATTTTTTAATTATTTTAATTTTTAATCAATTTTACAAAAATTTTAAACTCTTTATTTTACTTGATTTGATTTTTAAAATATTAATTATTATACATACATATATATATATATATATAACGATAACAATTCTTGAAAATATCTTAAACTGAAAGGTTAACCGTACAAAGGACAAACCGACTATCGCTTACAGTACGATACGTCTTCTTTGGATCAGTGAAGCAGAGAATTCATGTCTTATCTATCCAAGACAAAACAAGAAGCTCCTCCTGTCCGATCCTTAACTGAAGACTCACCAGTTATCAAGCTTCAACTACCAATGAGCTTAATCTCCACAAGTTGCTCTCTTCCTCTCTAGCTCTCATCTGGGGTACCTTGTTTCTATTCTTTCACTTATTCTCTTGAAGTATTGTATTCGTTTTTATCCTGATCAAAGATATGTACTTCTTCCCTTTCCTTGTTCGCTCAACTGGGATTCTCTAAAGTTTTGTTTTTGACGTTCCTATTAGAATCTGAACTGTAAGTATGATTCTGGGTATTGTTAATCATTGACTCCAAACTTGAAGTTTTTTCTTGGGCTTGTTTTATGTGTTTTGCCTTTTTTTTTTATTGCTGCTGATCTATGTATTTTATCTTATGCTTTGCTTGGATGCTAAGAAAATGACAGGAAATGTAGGAAAAGAATAGTTCAATTGCTTCTTTGTCGAGATTAGGTTTGATTCATGAGATGGTTTGCGGGTTCAGATACAGAATGGGACGTTTATAGCTTAATTGGATATTAGATGGTTCTCATGCTTTGAATGCTCTTCATTTTTTAAAATTTTTTTTGTTGCCATGCAAGCAGATAGGAATTGGTTGTTTCCTCATCAATCTTGGAGTACTAGGTCCTGGCTATGCTTCAAGATGTGAAATGGTTCTTATCAATCATCCACTCTTTAATGTCTTTTTTCTATGTTCCTGGCCAGCTAAACTGTGTTTTACATTTTTGGTTGTTTGTACTCCATTTTGTTCCTATGAAATTGGGACTGAATATGAAAGTAAACAATACAGTGCACAACTTATACGCCTGATTAACATCTTCACTTAGCTATATGCTGATTAACATCTTCACTTAGCTATATGCATTTCATGACCACTGAGAAATTTAAGGCATTTTTGGTTTTTGTTCTTTCTTTGTGGTGGGGGTGGGTGGGAAGTCTTTGAATTCTGTTTTATCTGTTTTTTATGTGGATTTAGGCTAAGCTTTCTGCTATGCTCCTTTTGTTGCTGACAACTTTTTGTTTGTAATGCTCAATATTTGTTTATCTGATTAATTAGTAATCGGCATAGTTGATGAGCTATGTTCTATGTTAAAATTTATCTGTTGTTTAATGTGCATTATCTTCTAATTTGCAACTTCATATCATTGTGCGCTGTAAACCATTTATCCGAATTAGTTTGATCTGTGACCTGTGTGGATGTCCTGAAGTCACTTGTACAATTGACTTAATTGCTATAAATGCTGTAATAATGTAGTATGACTCAAAGCTACAGCAATGCAAGTGCAAGTTCCACGTCAAGTTTGAGTGGCAGCTTTCCTGATACAGAGGATGATCAAACCATTGCCACCATCTTAACAATGACAGAAGAAGAAAAAACTCAAGTTGTCAAAAAGCTTGGGAGCAGGCTCTCTCATTTGAATTCTATACCGGTAGGCCCTTTTGTCAAAGTGTTGAATTCTCCTCAACTACGTACATGGCATTTTACTCACTGTGAATGCTAAATTTTTAATCAATTCTCTTGACATGGAGCATTTTTTTCCACTTGTTTTATAGGATTTGTTTGACATAGCCAATTCAAGAAATTATTGCTCTCCCATCGTTATTGAAAATGCACACCTTCTGTATACATGTATAAATTAGGGAAGCTGTTACTTTTTGTAGCTTTTATGATTAAAGACTATGTTTCTGTACCATAACAATCGAACATTCTTATTCTAGGTGATACTGTACAAGCCCATCATTCATGAAAAGATAGTTCCTAGACAGAGTGAGGGGATTATAAAAAAATAGTTCCTTGACAGAGTGAGGGGATTATTGTTGTGATCCTTGTTTTGGGTTTTGTCATCTATCCTTTTTTATTGTGTTGTGCATACCACTTTCACATTGTAACAGTATGCAACTTAGTTTGTGCCTCAATTAAGTGTGTAACAGCACTATTTATCAGCTAGATATCTTGCAGCACTTGTGTTACATGGTTGACAGGCTAGTTAGAGGCAAAGGGAATCTCTTATGATCGTTGGCATTCTTGCTTCAGAATGATGACATCATTGTGAATGGCCATTTAGGCTACAAATTTTTATTGATTCCTTCTTTTTGCAGCACGCACCACGTGTTAACCGTGAGATACCTGATGTGAATGACGCAAGCTTAGACCATGAACGACTGTCTGAAAGGTTGCAACTCAAGCCTCAATGCTATTTACTTTGATTATTGTCTTTAGTTAATAAACTGTTTATTCTACTATGATTTGTCTCTTAAGCCTTTGCTTTACGATTCATCCTCGAGTTCACTTTCTGCCATGAGATTCGCCAAATATATTTTCTGTGTGTGGCATCCTTTGAATAGAATATAAGAGTAGATTCCATATGTAGACATCAGATACTCCCTGGTTGACATATTTGTTCAATACGGGGTAGATTTTACTACCTGATCTGTGTCATTTGGCAGAAACTATGCATGCAAATCATGTATCGTCTTTGTTAAACTAATCTGTTTTGTTCAGGTTGGCTGCATATGGTTTGGCAGAATTACAAATTGCAGGTGATGGAAATTGTCAGGTGTGAAATTGCATTCCATATTCATAGTTGCTCATGCTTAGACCTAACTTTTTAAAGGGATCTTAGTAGCTTAGTCCATAGCAATTTCTGCTTTTCAAACTACTGCTTTACCTTAAATTTTACAGTTTCAAGCATTGTCAGACCAGTTGTTTCGGAATCCGAATCACCATAAACACATGAGGAAACAAGTGGTAAAGCAGGTACATATTGTAAATCGCTACTAATGCATCCACCATTCAACCCCTCTGTTCTAGGATAACTGTGGTTTCATACCCAGTAAGGCTTGATAGGGCTTGAAACATTGACTTGAATAGAAATGGGTTACTTCTTGAATTGTGATTTAAAATGTATATTTTGGGGTAACAATGACTTTTTATATTTTTGTGGAAATATAAGCATTGTTTGGTAATTCTCTTAAGGAAGATATGTTCTTTTTCTTGTTTTTATTGGTTTCTTATCATTTTGTCCTTGTCATTCCAGTAATTTGTTAATCTTTCTTTTCTCAGCTAAAGCATTTCAGAAAATTTTACGAAAGTTTTGTACCAATGAAGTACAACAGTTACCTGAAGCAGATGAAAAAGTTAGATCACTGTGATGACGCCTATTAGTTTCCTCCTTACAAAAGTTAGATGGCATGTTTCAGCAATATGGAACTAAATGTTGATTCTTTTCATGCATGAATGTCGTACGCTACTAGATCAGGGGAATGGGGCGATCACGTCACTCTGCAAGCAGCAGCAGATCGAGTAAGTACTTTACGATCTCTCTGATCCTTCAGATTCATTTCTGGAACTTAGTGTTAAGTTGGCCACTGTGAATATGTAAGAAATTGTTAGACCTCCTATCACTATAAGGTTTATTCTAGAAGGGGGAAGGAAAGGGTAACCGAGTAAAGTTACCACTTTCTGTTATGGTCAGGGGCTGGGGAGTGTTACGTGCATGTGGGAGGGGAGAGGATAGTAGAGTTTGTTACTTGGCTGACGTAAGAAGTTAGTTAATATAAATGCTGTAATGATTGGGAGGGGAGGTAGGCAATTACTAAGCATATACTGTGAGCCTTAGGCCGGGGAGAGCAGCACTCTCGAAGTTGGCTGCATACTACTTTGTAACTTGACAGAAATTGTCGTTACACATTAATAAAATTCAGTAAGAAATCTCTCAGCTACTGAGAGTTCTATCAGAAATAAACCTAGCCCTATAACAGATTAGCCTAGCCCGGTTTTCTTCTTACTAGGAATGAAACTGGTTTTACATCGTGACTTTATGATTCCGATCAGCCTAGTGTCATCAGAAACTTGGTGGACCTGCAAATCCTTGTGCCTTAATAGCCCTTACCTGTCTATCATAAATAAAAAATGTCAAATCTCATGCATCCCCAGCCTTTTTAGTGGTTCAATGATGTTCTAAGTTTCTCGAAGCAATTTGATGAACTTGGCTCGCTTTGATGCAGCTTATCTTGTCAATCATGTACTTTGTCATATGTTGCTCTAATTGAGAATTTTGACTTGTTATTTTGGGAACAGAACAGACATATTCTGGATACAATAAAATTTGACAACACTTTTGAATTCAATTATGAATGATCTATGACTTTCTACAAGCTCTCTTTTCAGTTTGAAACCAAAATTTGTGTGGTCACGTCTTTTCGCGACACATGCTACATCGAGATTATGCCCAAGAACAAGAATCCCGTCAGAGGTAGTTCCAATTTCTTGCTATGTTATATAATGTCTTCTTTTTTTTTTTGGTAAATTTGTTTCAATAAGTATTAAAGGAGTAGGAACTTCAGCCCTTCATGTAGTTCTGGTAGCTAGAATGGCAAGTTAGAGGAAAGTAGGAAACAGGCAAGACTACTAGTATGTCCCATCTTTCTTCTACTTCAAGATGAGAGTTGGGGTGTGAGCATGTAAGTTACATCTGAAGTTCTGCCATGGAATTCTAGGCAATTATATTTAGTTACACTGCAGAAATGTCGTCCAGAATCACTTGACGAGTAGACATATGAGACAAAGTATTGAAAACTAAAATATTTCTTCATTAAAGGGAGAGGTGTGTCATAGGTAGACTGCTGTCATCGCTTTACTACAGTCCATCTTTGACATATTGAAACGATTCGCATTTAGGAAGTTAGTCTCCTTAAATCTATTTGTAAGTTGATATCATGTATCGTTTTCCGCTAACTGATTGGTTTTGCATTTCTAGAGGTTTGGCTTAGCTTCTGGAGTGAAGTTCATTACAATTCATTGTATGCCATTGAAGGTACTGAACAAATCTAAAGCAACCAGATCATTTGTGCTTCGTACTGGGAATATTTTTGCACTCGCGAACCAATTAAGCTCATCGACCAACTGTTATGCATCTGCAGATGTTCCCACAAAAGTTCCAAGAAAACGGCATTGGCTTTTCTGAGATCGTGACATATCACCAGGAAGTGAAGAACACCATTCTTCATCCCATTCATTTATGTATATCATCTGCAATAGATAGGAAAAAGGAATACAGTAATACTGCAACCTTCAAGTTAACTGACGATGATGTTGTTTCCTATTGTATCAAAACAAGAACATAACCTGATGTAAAGTAGCAAGAAGTTACAGTGTAAAAAGAAGAATGATACATCATGATCAATTGGTAGATTTATGTTGTTTTTCTCTCTTCAACAACAGCATCCTGATAAATTTCATTAAGATGCAAGATTTGTGCATGTATGTTTTTCTACTATCATTTTGCATAGTACATAACCATATATGATTGTGTTTTTTGAAATGGATAATTACCTTAACCTCCACAGCATTACTGATTCTTGAGTTGGAAGTTCTTTCTTCTTTTCTCTATCCTTGTGCTTTTCTACCTCCATTGGTAAAGAAGTTTCAAATTGCCTTTCCTTATCGCTTCTCAAAGTTATTGCACTCACATTCTCTTTCGAATTCACCACCGTTTGGTAAGGTCATTTTCCTGATGCTTGCGCTTCTAATTTACTTACAGAATTAGCTAATTGAGTGACTTGATTTTCTAAGTTTTACAAGCTTGCCTTTGTTTCTTGTTGAAATTGTTGTGTATTAGTAGCAAGTGCCTTAACAATTTTATCCAAAGACATACCTAAATTTGAAGATTGAGGTTGAACATATGTAGAGGCTTGATGTTGTAGGTTGTCTATTAAAATTGTGGGGTTGATATCTTTGTTGCCCTCCTTGATTTCCATAGCTAAAATTTGGATGGTCTATTCATCCTGTATTATAGTAATTGAAATAAAGATCATATATTCGTTGAGGTTGACTAAGAAAGTCCTCTATTTCGTTAGTTTCTTGCATGGAGTCTTATTGCAATGTAAGACACATATCTGTATGATGTCTAAAGAATGAGCATAATCCGCACACTCTTGTTAATTGCAATTAACTTATAGCTATTTGACGAACTAAAGCAGTTAAATTTGAAACTTTATCCTTAATGTGCGTGTTATTTACCTTATTCACACGCTTAACAACTCCATCCATCTTTGTCCTAAACTGTTGATAATTTTCGACCATAATTGATATCAATTGTTTGGCCGCTTTAGGTGTTTTATTTATCGAAGCTCCTCCATTAGCTATATCCACTATACTCAGATCCATTGGCAATATTCCTTCATAAAAGTAATGAATCAGGTGTTGGTCAGGAATTTGATGATGTGGACAACTAACACATAACTTCTTAAATATTTCCCAATATTCATATAATGTTTCTTCACTAATTTGTCTTATTCCACGTATCTCCTTTTTTATATCACTGCACGTGATGTAGGAAAGAACTTCTCTCAAAACATTCTTTTCATCTCATTCTATATTGTCGTTGAGCCAAGGGGTAGATAATATAGTCAATCATTTGCCTTATCTTTCAATGAGAACATAAAAGGCCTTAGATAATTTGTTCTTCTATTACCCTTTGTGGCTTCATTCCGTAGCAGACAACATGAAATTTCTTTAAGTATTTATGTGGATTTTCACCTATGAGACCATGAAAGATAGGGAGAAGGTGAATCAAACCAGATTTCAATTTGAAATCTACCTCAACATTTGGAAATTGTATGCATAAGGGTTGTTGATTCAAATTCGGTGCCGCGAACTCCCTCAATGTTTTAGGGTTGAGATTTTCCATCTTTTCTTCTACTTCTTGAAAATTAGAATCTTTACCAATTGTTAGATCTACTTCACTTTTCACATCTGAAGGTAAATAACTGCTTCCTTGTTTAGTCTCTTTCCTTAAACGACAAGTTGTTTTCTTAATTTCTAAATTATATTATAATTTACCTATCTGAGAAGCGTGAGTCAAACAAAATAAGATATTAATAATAACTATAAAATAACACAACGAAACTAAGAAACTAAAGTAGTTTGCCGGCAACAGCGCCAAATTTTCATTAGGTTGTTGAAACCTTCAAAATAATTACTATTGTCCAAACTTCTTATAGTATTCATGGAACTAGGTCGAATCCCAAGAAAACTAATCACTAGCTTCGTAATTTCAAATAATAAAATAAGATGGGAGTTTTTGATTAAATAACTAATTAACTAAAATTAACAGGGAATGAAAATAAATCAACTGAAAATAAAAGTGTGAATTTCAAGATTACTAAACTCCGATTCAAAGGAAAGATTTCATCTAATTGTAACATTGATCATTGGTCTAAAAAGAATAAGTATCGCAATTCAAGTAGTTAGTCCAAAACATATTAGAATAGTCATAATAAATTCAAAATTTTCTAAATTAATTGGTTCACACCTAGCATTCAAACCAAAACTTACCATTCATTGACTGGGTGTGATAACATTCAATATCAAATAATAATAGTAATAAGCTTAGTGAAAAAGACTAGCTATGCCCTAAATTAAATAATCGAGATAGCCATAACTATTTAATCCAGTTTTCTTACTTATCATAAGTTAAATATGCAATTTCATAAACAACTTATTTACTACTTGTACCAATTCTTCATGACAATTACGGATCATTGAATTTATGGATATCAATAGAATAATCAACAATAAATTAAATTGTCAGATTAATTAATATTAATTATTCATGAAATATAAGAACTCAAAATAAAAATACTTGAATTAAAATATGAATAAAAGGTATAGAACACAAAACTTCATAAGGTTACAACTAGAATATCGAATACCCTCGAATCAGAATAATTGAGTTTAACCACATATAGTTTTTGCTCTAATAACAAAATAAAAGAAAAATAAAGAATTGAAAGAAAAGTAAGAAGATAATTAATCTTTATGCAGTGAGTAATGTCCCTTTTTATAGAGTTTTTCTAATCTAATTCTACCTTGCAAAGATGTCTATCTATAAAATAAATTCAAATTCAAATTCCTACATGACATGGATAGAAAGAAGTTTCTTATTTAAACTCTCACTCTTCAAGTAATCAGTCTTATCAACTGCAGCAATCTCTTCACTTTATCCAAAATTCTTGATTATCATCAATAATGTCCCAATTTGATGTAGTCTCCATTTTTCATCTCCAAAAACAAAAAAAAATTATTTAAGCACCAAAATAAATTCAAAACAAATGAGATAATATCAAATAATATATCAAGATAACATCTTATCTATAGAATAGAGCCATATGAATATGCTAATTTTCTACTTTAAAATCTATCCTATTTGTAAGATTAACTTGCCATCAATTTTATCAATAATCTTCTTACATAATGCCTAGTAATTCGATGAAATTTGAATAACAATTTTGGAGGAAGAAAGTTGATGCAAAAATAAAGAAAATAGGTAGTTTGGTTCATAATAAATCAAAGTCTAGATGGTGATAAATGGGAGAACAATAAAACACGGTCTAATTGACAGTCAAAATCACGATGCATCAAAATTAAGAGGTAAAAAGAATTTAAAATTCTAGTATTGTTCATGACATATGTATTTCGTTATTTCTTTAATTGAAGTATAAAAAATGATTTTAAAAACTAAAAAAAAAAAGAGTTTTCTTAAAATTTTAAAAATTAAGAAAATTTTCAAAATTTCTTAAATTATACAAAATTTTATATTTTTATCTTTCTATATTTAACAAAAAATAATGGAGGAAACTCATAAATTAGCCACATATAGTATTCTTTTATTTGTGGAGGGAATCGACTTGGGGCTCATTGGGAGTAGGTAATAGGAAATATATGGAGAAAAATACATGAGTATGACCTCACAGAATCATTGGTGTTTTGTTTTTTCTAGGTCAAACTATTGCATATAGTGATATAATAAATGTTTTAAAAATTAGTCAGGAAGTTAAACTGATAAAATAAGAATATTAAGGTGTAAAAAGTTTAATTGGTATTAGAGCATTATAAAATCGGTTAAAGATTGAATAAAATTAAAGAATTTGAAAAATGATTGAAAATTTTGTTCTTACTAATAAAAAAATTTAAAGTTTAATAAAAAAAACTTTTAAATAAAAATTAATTATTTTATTTTGATATATAAAAACTGATTAGTTTAAAAAAATCGTTTGACTAATTAATAAATTAATCAAATTTTAACAACAAAAATTATTAAAATAATTCAAAATAAAAACTTAAAAATTAGTTAGCCCAAGATCTTTATTGTTACATTGGTCGACCGATTAAATTTTATAACATTAGATATAATCACAATTAGGGTTCAACTTTAGCCGTCAATTACAATTGTTTTCTTGCTTTTTAGTAAGAAATTGCTTGTATCAGTTTTATGTTTATTTTAGTAATAATAATTCTTTTTTATGATATTTTAAACCAATAATTAACTAATTATCTGTAGTCTTACAAGTTTCTTAACATAATTATCACTAAATTGGTCTAAATTTAAGTCATTATATTTATAAATTCATTTATCTCTTTTTATCAATTCAAAAATTATTGTTAAACCAACCTAAACGAGTGAAATTTTTGTTAGAGAACCAAAATCCAGAAGAAAAAAAACGCCGAATAATCATTTTACTATTTTGTTCTCTTGTTATTTAACTCAATAATTAAAAAATCGAACCAGATTGATTAGTTTAATAGTGAAAACATTGAATTGATTTTCAGCTTGATTTTTAACTTTTCGATTTGATTTACTTTAATAATCTTTGTTGTTAAAAACTTATTAGTTTATTAATTAATCAACTAGTTTCGTAAACTAATTAGTTTTTATAAATAAAAAAATTAATTAATTTTCATTTGACAGTTTTCTTTTTCAATTAAATTTCAAATTCTTCGATAGGTAGAAACAATCTTCTTCAATTATATTTCAAATTTTTCAAATTTTTTAATCTTTAACTGATTTTATGACGACCTAATACTTGTTGAACCTTTTAAACCTTAAACTACTTATTTTACTCATTTAATTTGGAGTCGGTTTTTAAAACATTACTTTAACTTAATATTCATAATTTAGTTACTGATATTTGATGAAGTGTATTAAAAGGAAATGAGTTTGTTATTCAATATTCCTTCACAACTTGACTCTTTTGAATCTGCAAAACAAAGGGGGTTAGGTAAGATTATAAGTTTTCTGAACTATGCACTTAAACATGTAACTGCTTATTACTATCATTTTGCATAGTACATAGTTACATATATATTTCTGTTTTTTGAAATGGATAATTACTTTAACCTCCACAGCTTAGTTGAAATTATGGGATATCAGTTGAGCAAGTAGTCATTATCTCTCAACCTCCACAATTTAGTAGAAATTATGGTTTTAAAGTCTGGCTTTACTTTTATTTTTATTTCTTAATTTAGTATAATTATTAATATTAATATAGTTGTACTATTATTATTAGTACTAAGTAAATATTTTTATAGAAATTAGAGAAAAATTAAAATCTGTTTAATTAAGTAGCTAATTTTATTTTCTTTCTTATATAATATAAATAAATAAGTAAAAACTTAAAAAATTATTCCTAAGCTAATATCCATTTATCAAGATTTATTTTGGATATAAAATTAAAATTACTATCACAAACAGATTAATATGAATACGTATAAAAAAATTTAGGAGTTCATGAATAAAAGTATTTATAGTTACAAATATAATTTTTTTAAAAAACTTAAGGTCTTACATTCATTTTCAATCTCTTAGAAATACACACTTAATATCGTACCTTTTTTAACAAATAATTTGCAATCAGGAAATTTGTTAAATTTTAAGAATTATATACTATTTTTATTCAGAAGAGTATACAACAAAAGAAGTCCAAAAACCAATAAATGATTCGTTCACTTGTTAAATTCATTGCCTAGTGCTTCAAAATGAGAACCACACGTGCTTATTCTAACTTTTCTTTTGCTGGTATAAACCACAATCAACGAAGAAATTGTGAAAATTGTAATTGGCCTATAGGTCCACACGAGAAGAAAAGTTAAACTACACACAAAATAGAAGCTCATTGCAAATTTTAACATGGTATTAGAGCAGGTTTAGTTGGGATTATTAATTTTCCAATTATTCGTCTGCATGTCCAATCCTAGCGGTCTGGTCCAGTTATTACTATGATTATTTTAAGTAACAATTGGATATCCAGTCTCAAATCTCAATTACAATTAAGAGGGAGTATTAGAGTATCCCATATTAACTAAACATAAAAATGTTAAAAGTTTTATAAATAAAAAGGGTTAACTATTTAAATAATTAATTCTAATTATTTTGATAATAATTAACTAAAACTCAATTTTTATTATTAAATTTTACACTCTACACATACTAAAATTTCAATAGAAATATCTCAATCTTCTCAACTTTGGTACGAGGAATATGAAGGATTCAGATGGTAGGTATTTAACATAATTAAAAAAACGTGGGGAATCGAGTCCAGAGTTCGTCGGCAATTGGCTAAAGGTGAAAATGTGAAGGATAACATAAGATTATGACCTAACGAAAAAGCTTATATGTACTTTTTTTGTTTGAAAGTTAAGGTAAATATGTGGAGAAGAATCAATGATTATGACCTTACGAAAAAGCTTATATGTACTAATATTGTGATGTTTTGTTTGATAGTAAAGGTAAATATGTGAAGAAGAACGTACGATTATGACCTTACGAAAAAGTTTCTATGTACTATTATGATTCTTTTTTTAAGTTTAGAAAGAATTGTATGTAAGACTTTTTTTATTCTTAGGCGTAAATTTGCCAATGTCTCATAAAGACGGAGTAACATTAATTGCAAATTTGGTTTTTAAATTAATTATCATTTAAGTGACGCCATTTGATTCAGATAAAGATGTTAAAGTGACCTAATAAATAATCTAGAATAATTGGTCGAAGTTTGGCTAAAAAATAGGTCCCTTTCAATATAGACCGGGTTCATATCGGTCTTGTGATGGAAAAACCCGATATGAAAGCTATATAAGGTAAGGTCTTCTACAGTTACTCAGAAGAGGATTCTCGAATTTCAGGTTATCTGACCCATTAAGGAAGCTCGAGATTTGAGAAAACTGTAGAAAGGCCTTGCTTGTGAGCCGGTGAGTACTTTCCACTAAAGACTTCCGGGAGATTCGAAGTCGTTTGGAGCTCGGAATCGGCATCAGAATCAGACATGGAACCGAAATCCAAGTATTCCGCATTATCTTCGTTTTTTATCCTTTCACAGAACCCTAGGGTACGTAATAAAGAACCCACTACATACTAACATTGTAATAAAGAGTTCCTTGAGCATTAACATATAGAAGTCAAATGATATAGAAAGAAAATTCTAACTTAAATTTAAAAGTTTTATTATAATATAATTTAAAATTTAAAGATGGAGATAACTATATTTTTTAAAGTGATATTAACACTTTTGAGAAATATGGTAACTTTATTTTTTATTAGCATATTATAAGAGAGGAAACAAAGGAGCTTTAAGAAAAATGAAGAATAGAAATGTAGTATGATCTTATGAGATACCCATAAAAATATAGAAGAGTGTAGGAAAAGAAGAATTTATTTAGTTAGACAAGTTTTTTAATATGATTTTCAAGTTCACCAAAATATCGGATGCGTGAAGATTTAGCATATTAATCTCTCTCAACAAGAACAAAGAGAACATTTAAAACTGTAACAACTATAAAATCATCAATCTATTTAGTTCCACCGTGAAATTGTGGAAGAGATGATTGAGAAGAGAGCAAGAAAGTGCACACCTATCTTAAGAATCAATTTAACTTTTTTTTACCAAAAGTCAACAACGAAAGCCATACATCTTTTTAAATGATTAATAGAATGTTATGGGATCATGTGGAAGTATTTAGAAGGTAAGACAAATTTTTGTTACCTATATATGAGTTATATATATTTGTAAGTATTTAGAAGTTAAGAAAATTTTTGTTAACTCTATATGGGTTATTATATATGGCACCACTATATTTTAAATTATATCATTACAACAACAACAACAACAATCTAGTAAATTTTGAATGACACGTAAAATTTGAGGATGTTCAATAATACATCAATTTTAATTACTAAAGTTGTTGTGTGAAAATAACTCAAACTAAAAAATAAATTAATGACATTTATAAAACGTTTTCTTTTGATATTATTACCAGAGAGTAGCAACAAGCCAACAACAATATTAACGTAAAGTAGTAGAATGCATGATGAGTCATAATCTCAGGCATCGCCTTATGTTTTGGCCGATAAAATACAGCAACATGAAACTGCTCATCCAAATGACGCCAACTTGGGTGTAGGTCCTGCTTGAATCAAGCAGGTGTCAAGGAAGCTATCAACTGTGGTGTATGTGTGATCAGGATAAAACATGGAGGCCTCCACATCGTCTGACGTAAGTTCAAAGCTGGTTTGGTCACCTTTGATGAATATGTTGTGCAAGATGGCCGGTGGAACATTTTCCGGGAATGGTAGTGCTGCAAGTTATGTTCAAAGGATCGAAGATTGACATCTAAATGGTTACAGTTGAATGATAAAATTTATGTCGAAGGAATTAAAGTTCACCTAAAGTTCAATATAATAACTTATAATTTTAAAATTTAAAAAAAAACTCTTCCTAACTTTTAAAATTTTTTAAAAAATCATTTCTATTACATTTTGGTTAAATAATATTTATTTCTTTTACTGTAAGATTTATGAAAATGTTGAAGTAATTAAACATCTTACTGTTACTCTGCCTGACAATTTCTTCCTCAGGAACATGAATTTTTCTGAAAGATCGTCCAGTTTTTGTCTCCCACAAAGAGATCAAATCTAACTGGGAAACCACATTTCCTTGAGGCCTGTAAATGATGAGACTATTAGTCAATCTTGGATCAGTTGCTGCTCTTATTGTATACGTAGCTATATCTTCCTCATAGTTCAACACAGCTGCATAATACAGAGATAATTTATAATTTTTTTTTCAGATTTATAAATTTTAAATCATGAAATGGAAACAATTATTTCATTTTATAGTTTGACTCAATTTCGAAGAGTTTCTTATAATTTAAAATTATATATATATATATATATATAATATCAAAGAAACACAGTTTTTGTTAATTTTTATCAATTTTTGTACTCACCCTTAGCTTGACCACTTCCATAGACAAAGATCTCATTGTGGTTGTCATGAGGATGGAGCAAGAAGTTCATGAAATATGTGGTAAAAGAGTTTGCAGAAACATAAGTAAATGGGATTCCTGCTGCTTCTGTTGCCCTTTTTGATCTTTCTTTTGTTTGCAAGCACAACTTTGAATGGTGGCAGGCCACTCACTCTATCCGCTTCGTTGCTCTAGAAGAGGCCCCCTTGAGTGATTTAAAAAAGCACCTTCAGCCCACAACCTGTTGAGGAAAGAATCTGATTGAAACAAATCATCAAACACTTGCTGCATTGTTCACGTGCATTGTTCACGCAAGCCTTCAACAGACAAAAATGTTGCAGCTTCAGTCACCTCAACTTTGTAATCTGAGGGTAGGATGCACCTTCAAAATTCTAGCTCAAGTCTCTCACAGATGAGGGAATGTATGGTGATTGATTTGTGTGCACAGGGGAAAATGTATATAGCACTACTGGTGTATTCGAATAAAACAGTGTATTTTCTGTTTTCAAACTCTAAATGTGTAAAATGTACTTCAGCTATCCATTGCTTAAGATTTAACTTTACTACTGAAGGAGTAAAAAGATATAGGAGGATGTTAATCAGATCAAGAGGAAAGGAATTGTGACTTGCAAACTAATGGAATTTTTGGCTTTCACTCACAAAACTACTCTAAAAGATTTCTGGCTAAAAACAGAACATCAACTAAAAGATTTCTTCTTTTACTTTTGCTGGTCAACATAAAACTACTAGCATCTGGATATCAAAACCAAAATCAAAAGTGACGAACAAGACTCAAAAATGAAAACTTGAACTGAAGGTATTGTATTGATGATTTTCTGTTTTTTTTTACATTACTCTCTACTGTTTTAAGAGTTGTAAAAGAGCTTCATATATGCTCCATAACATCTAATACAATTTTCTAAATGGTTGAAAGGTAAAAACAAAAACTGATGGTAAATGCTAGTCTAGTACATGTATTTCTTCATTTGGCAAAACACAAAAGTAACAATTTTGTCTTCTTGGCAAAAACAAAAATCTGAAGTCTTCAACAGCCTTTAATGCTTCAGCCAACAAAATCCTGACATCCAAATTCAATTGTCAGGCCATGGGAGTGGAATGCTTGATGAATGGACCAGCTGCCCTTGTTTTGCTCACCTCTAATAACTCTTGATTATGCTAATTAATC
>JANVCL010000062.1:15786-49980 GCA_026546855.1 Erythroxylum incrassatum | reverse complement strand
TTTGTAGTACAAATTTGACTCTAGTTAAATTCCTCTTTTGAGGTGAGAGTTGGAGAGTTTGTCTTGGGTATTTCTTTATGAGTGTGTTGGTGTATTAGAGGATTGAGTGAGAGGAAAAATTGTGTGATTGTAAAAAATTTTCACATAGTGAATTTTCTTCTCGGTGCCTGTGGTTTTTCTCCGGTTTGGGAGTTTTCTACGTAAATTCTCCTGTGTTGTTATTTTCTGATATTTTTTCTATTAAATATCCTTGGTGTGGGTTTGGAAGGTAAAAATTTCTAACACTTAGTACAAAGTATTGGAATAATGTAAAGAGAATCCTAATATACATTAAACGGACCTCTAATATTGCATTTTAATATTGAAAATCGAACTTTATTGTAAAAGAATATATTAACTTTGATTATGTAAAGTGATATTGATAAAAACAAATTAACTATATGTTATATATTCACACTTTTCCTTTTTCTATTTCAAAGTAATAGTTAATTTTTGAATTGAAATTAATTTAAAAAAATTATTAACCAACTTAATAAGATAATACCGTTATAAATTAAGTATATTTTACAGCTTAAATTTAATTGTTCACAAATTTATTTGTTATCTTTCTAACAAATATAACAAATCGTGTAAGGGATTTAATTCATTAAAATATAGTAAAATTTTAAATTGTAAGGAATAATTATTGTACAATTAGGTAATGTTTGATAACTAGTGATAAAGAAGTGGAAATAAGAATACAACTTTTATTCCCTAATTTTTAGTTGTTTGGATAATAGTAATAGATAAAATAAGAACTGACAAAACTGGAATGAATCCTAAATAATCCCAGACTTTTATTCCTAAGGGGATTTGTGTATAAACTAGAATAAAAAATCAAGAATAAGAGATAAAAATATTGTTAGAATATTATCATGTTATTACCAAAATGTTATCATAATATTACCAAGATATTGAATCTTATCTTAATAGTATAATAAAAAAATTATATTAATTTTAATAATTATTTTTTATTTCATTGATACTTTTATTCTTATCATAAAAATCATTCATAATTATTTAAAAATTAATAATTTTATAAATTTTTGATTAATTATTTATAAAATAAATATTTTAATGAATTATTTACAAAATAAATTATATAATAACTAAATGTGAATATTAAAAAATTCATTATCATTTTTAATATTTAATACCAAAAATTGACATCACTTTATTTAATACTATACCAAACACATATAATCAATTTGATTTCTATTCCATTCTCACTTTTCATTCTTTTTTTTAATTTCGATTCTTTTATTTCTAATAAACAATCGAGAGATTAAGTGTATTCAAGTCCATTGTGACTCGAACAGTCCAAAGTTTAATTGAGTTTGAGCAATTTAAAGTTTAATCGAGTTTGATTAAATTATTTTTTTAACTTTTAAAATTTTAATATGATATCTTTTAATTTAAAATAATATTATTTTATGTAAAAATTTTGAATTTTAGACTGTGCAATTCAAGGTCAAGCTCAATTCAATGCCCAAAGTATTAAAAAAAAAAAACCTTAGAACCTGATCCGAAGCAAATCAACTCAGATCAAACCTGTTGGCTTCGGAGAAGTCCCAAGACTATTTGGGTCATCCCTGTTAATAATAAAAGGCCTCCCCACATTAAAATGCATGTTAAGAAATCTAGCAAGGTAGCTTTTTTATTTATAAGCACAATCCCATGCAGATATTGTATCCTAAAGCCAAAATGAACAAATGGACTCTCGCGTGCCTTACAGAATTCGAAACAATGATACACAGCCCTGTAATTTGGCAAGCAATTGAAACCCAGTTAGCTTTCCATTGCAGATTTGGAACCCAGAAACGGTTTCCTGGCAGAACAGTTGGTTTTCTTGTTTTCCTGACAGGAAAGCTTATGAGATTCTGGCATGGCAAACACTTGTCAAAGCATTGTAAAGAGAATCTGACTGGTTTAACAAGCTAGACGACAAAAACTACTACTGGGAAATGTAATTGAACTTCTTCGTCTTTGTCTTTCATTTCAATAAGGTGTTTTTTGGCTGGTTTTCTGTGAACGGTGCTCAAAGATCGGTTCTTGGGAGAACAAAGGAGAAGAAGGGAAACAAGAGAAGCAACGATGTCAGACTATCTGCCTCGTGAAGTGGTGGTCGATATACTGATGAGGGTGCCCGTAAAATCTTTGCTTTGCTGCAAATGCGTCTGCAAATCTTGGAATTCTATCATCTCAAGTCCTGAGTTCATCACTAACCATCTCAAACAGACCACTGCTAGGTCCCGAGGTAATACATTTCTGTTCCTCAAGTACATATCAAAGCCGTTCACGGAAAAGTCATGTTGGATATATCGTGATAATGATGAAGAGTTTAGTGTACACTCGCAAATGGAACATCCCTGTAAGATTAGAAGCTGGAATAACGGTTTCATTGGTTCTTGTGACGGTGTTATTTGCCTCTCGAATGATGAAAAACATTATCTTGTTCATCCCCTTCTCTGGAATCCTTCCATTAGAAGATACCTGAGACTTCCTAGACCTTTGATTCCTTGTCATACATCAAATAATATCTATGGGGTTATTGCTGGCTTTGGCTTTGATTCGCAGAATAATGACTACAAGGTTGTTAGGATAGTGAATGTCCGGAGAAGTATGGTAATTAACAAGAAGCTTAAACATCCGATTGAAGTTGAGGTTTACTCTCTGAATGCAAGATCTTGGAAGATGATTGATGCATGTGTTGATCCATTTGGTATGTGTTTTGGCAACATGCAACCAGCCCTTTTGAATGGGATTGTGCATTGGCTTGTGTATAGATTAGTGAATCAGAAAGAATATAATTCTGTCTTGACATTTGATTTCAAGAGAGAATTATTTGACAGCATAATTTTACCAAAAATTGTGGTTACTGAATGGAACGAACTGTCAGTTACAGTGTGTCAAAAGTCCCTTGGTGTGTTTCACCTGGATGATCATCACTGTAACGTATGGGTGATGCAGGAATATGGTGTAGTGGATTCTTGGATTAAGATGTTCATAATTGATCGAAGGGGCGTAATTGAGAGACCATTATGTTTTAGAAGCAACGGCGAAATACTGATGGAATCGTTCAATGATAAGTTAATTACATATGACGCTGAAGAACAGAAGATATATGATCTTGGAATCATTGGCTTTGGAGGGTGGTGTCGTGCAGACTCTTACGTGGAAAGTCTAGTCTTACTTAATGAGTCAAGATCTGATGAGACACCAACCAAGAAGAGGAAGAGTAGGTAAGAGCTGTTTTCTTCCTTGTAGTTCATCACTTCTCAGTAATTTCATTTTGCTTATAAGTGCTTCCATCGACCTCGGGCCAAATATAAACATATCATATCTCATGTTCATGTTCATGTTATTGATTCCTGGAAATTCCCATTTCATGAGTCTTTCTTATATCCCTTTCTTTTAGAGTATGTAATATAGTGTAAAGCTTGTGATTTGTTAACTTTAACTGCAGAGTTATTGCTTATTTTTCTAATAAGATTAGGAGAAATCCATATAGTGATGTCCACTAGTTCCAATCTCCGGGAACTAGGACAATGCTTGGCCCATAAGTTGATTTTGAGATTTGACTGTGGCAATTTTGTAGAAATGTATCTTTTGCTGGTATAGTTTTCAAACTCTTGTAGCTTCCAGGATTAATGCCTTTACTCTTGTGCTGTTGGAGTCTCCCATCATTATACTGCCTTTTATTTCCATTGGTATGACTAATCATTTTTTTTAATCCCTGCCAACATAAGTCTTCATCTTTCCTGTCATTTAGGGTAGTTAGATGAAGATGACTAAGCAAATGTTTGAAGCTAACAGTGATAACAAATTTCTCTTTTTATGACTTCTTTATTTCTTCTTTAACACCATCATTAAATGAAATTATTGGATCATTCTTGTTGGATTTACAGTTCATGTAGTTTACCTTACATGTAGTTTACAACCTTGAGAGTTACCTGAAAGAAGATTTCTATCAACCTTACTGTTTCCACTCTCAAAACCAAAAAGTCCTTGGCCAAGGCCCACCATACCTCATCAAGACACTTTATCCCTTCTTTTTACACAAGTTGTATCATCCTTGTTGAACAGGCCCATGTAAGACGATGGCCTGGATGAAGTTTAAACAACGACACAAATTGACAGAAAATACTTACTCCCTTGCAAGAATAAAACATGCTGATAGCTAACAGATAAATGATTTTTTTAACATCTGTTCCTGACTTCTGTGAATGTAATATTGTTTTTGTTTTCAGTATATTTGTCTATTTCACTCCTGTGGTTAAGTTTCTTCAGGTAAGGCGATATACTGTAACATGGCTGCTTGTCTTTCATTAAGTTCCTGCAGTCTTATTTAATGCCCGCGGCTGTGGATGAGGTTAATATGTACTGACACCAGCCCTACTTTCCTTATCTCACTCAAGAGAAGAAGAAAATGAACATCAAAGTGATGGAAAAGGATAAACAATCCCTATAAAATTTTTACTATTCTGAATATAGTTACTCATCTATATAGTTTGCCTGTGTACAGATGCATCCCATTTAGTACCTAATTTAGATCTTAAATGCATTAAAAGCTCCCTAATTTCCTCAAATGCAATCTGTATAACACCTAAAACAGAATTCTGGTATACATTCTTTGTCACAACATGAAACCTAAATGCTGTTGAGCGTTGGCCACCTTCCTTAGTTTTGCTGTCAGCAATGCCTAGATAAATGCAATTCAAGTGATATGCCAAAATTGCCAACACCAGTTCATCTAAAACTAACTTTTGGTTTAACTGGAATCTAATTAAGATCAAGTTTTTTTTTCTTTTCCGGATGAAGATTGACTTATTTGAAAAGGAATTTTTGCTGGTTAGGTACTTTATTTCTGTTGGTTTGGCTTTTTTAATGGAATTTGCTTTTTATGCATATTGAGAGGTGGTATTACAATTATTGAGAGCAAGAAGAAGGGCCACTTACACAGAAAAGCATGGAATTTCAATATCTTAGACATTCTTAGTATTTGTTTTGTGTATATGCCAGTAGGCTTCTTAATATTGAACAAGGAATTGTGGGGACTAGCAAAGGGAAGAGACCAGATCATCACGATAAAGTGGTTATATCAACTAATGATGAGGTATTGCCAAAGACAAAGCGTGAAGCTAATGTTCGTCAGATGGAACAACCACTGGTAAGTGGAACCATGGAGGAAGCCTTGATCTCAAAGTATCAACACTTGTGTTAAAGCCCAAATATCAGAATGTTGTCTTTATCAAAATTTACTGGATTGTGAATGAAATCTAATTGCATTTTGTTACGTAGGCTACAAGGGGTGCTAGCTCTCGTACACTAGTCAATTATTCATTACCATATCTGTTTCGTGGAGCAAAGTGCCTCGATAGACTTGCTGTGCCTATCCGTCGACGATTCTAGATCAAACTCAACACACATATCATTTAAGTTTCATGTAGAGAATGTGAAGTGGGATGGAAATATGATGTCAGTGGTAAGTTGGAAAATCTTTGTGATGAAAATCTTGGTGAATTGTTTTCTTACTTGAAGAGTTCAAATAAGTAAACTTTTTAGTCTATTTAGAACAATTACCATGTATGATGTAATAGACTTTGAGTTAAGAAGAGAACTGAAGACGGTAATGTTGTGTCACCAGTAATAAGTTTCCCTGTCAATTTTTGTGGTAATGTCCTTTGTACTAGTTTGCATGTTAAAAATAACAACAAAACTTACAACCATCATTTTGAGTCTGTGAAATGACTTGGCCATTTCCAAACCATTTGGCTCCATTCATGGGGTTATGGAGAACTTTTGTTTTTAGATTCTAGGGCCTTAGAATGTTCATTCTCCTTTTCATATTTTTTAAATTTCTCTTGCCTAAAACTGCTTAATCATCAATTCTTCTTCTTCTTCTCTTAAATCATGAGTGGTCCTCATAGCCATCTCCAGAGCATGTTTGATCTCACAAGGCCAATATGGCATATACAAAACCTTTATTAGACTCTTATCTTACCATGAAATCTTATAATGTACAAAAATTTTGGGCGTCTTTTTTTTGGTTCCAAATTCAGTGCAGTCAATTTAAAAACTCATTAAAAGACTCTAGAACACCTGCTCACAAAATTGGTGAGAGAAGTGCAACCATTTTGATGTATGCTATGGTCAAGCAGGTCTTATAGCTGGCCTAAACTTGGTGGTAAAAGTATCGATAGAAAAGTATGTAGTTTCACAATTGAGTTGGCTTGACTCATGGATTGACCAAGCCGGTTGAGTTCGATTGGTAAAATCTGATGCCAATTTTCTCTTGCAAATAAGATTTGTGTGGTTTGCAAAACTTATCCTACCAGGTGGTTCAAAATGGAAATGAGCCATTCTTGGCTTCATTTTTCCGTAAATGATATCCTTTATTGACTTCCTTGAAGATGGGGAGTAATATTCATCCAAACTCTTTTCCTTCCATCTCTTCATAATTGATTTTCATTTAACATTGCTAATCAAGCAGTCCTAAGAAATTGTACAAAAAAGTCATTGATGATCACGAGTTCTAGAGGCTGATAGTTGTTTTCCCAAGCAGTCGGCATTAACAGCTTTCCATTTTCTGCAGCAACTAATTGCTTTGACTTTGGAGCTAACAAATCTGTTAATCACTAACTAGTAGCCGGTGGCAGCCAAATTCCTTCAACCTCTTCCGCATTTTCTCTTAACTACGTTCCATAAGCTTTGATTGTGTAAACTTATTTACATACAACATTATCCGGCATATCAAAAGATTAATATACATTCTGCAATGTAATGAACATGCTTAAAGAGCCCTCTATATAGAAAGTAAACTTAAACTGGATTTACCATAACATTAAGCATTTTGAATTGTATCTTGTTCTGCAATTTGTCGTCATACAATTTGTCGTCGTGCAACTTTTCGCACATGCAATGCATGCTACTTTATGATTAACAAGTCCATTAATGCTACTGAATTATGGCATTATGATAATGACTAATAATGCTGTTCTATTTCAAAAGGTGCAATTATGCAGACTAACGCTTTTACCAAATACAATCAAGATTCACGTATTATGACTAGGAATACGACAAGTATTTGGATAAGAAGTGCTGGATAGATGTACAGTGGAAACCGTAATCAGTGACAAGTGTCTGCAGGGGTTGATTTATACAATTTATGTAGTTGGTTGGTTGCTGTAGACTTCATGATTTTTGGTCATTTCTAGACAATATAGCTTCTAGAGGAAATATTACACTTTTCCATGTATGTCTTAATTGATTGTGGTGTGACTCTTGAAATCTTTAGTCTCAAATCTTAACATGCTAATTGCTAGTTCATGCATTGATAGCCGTTCCATTGGGTAAGGCTTCAAAAATGCTTGTGTCTCATATCATTTACCAATAGGGCCACACTTGTATTCTAGGTGATAGAACTGGTTATAGAGATAGAACAGGATAAGGAAAATTGTCCTTTTTGTTTCCTTCTCCTTTCACAAAGAAAAGACTGTTGGTCATTCAGATTTTTGTTGTCATATAGCTCAAGACCTAGGGCATGTACAGAAAGATGTGATATACATGCTATTTTGCAGTCAGTGTTCATCTCTTTATGGAAACAATTATTTCAGGAAAACAAACTAGTGACAGTAAGATATCCTTCTTACTGTCACTGGTTTGTTGTTCTGTATTCAATTTTCCAGTCTTTGTACAGAATATTTCTTAAGATATGTACATAAACAGAAATTTCATCATTAGGCTTGCTCTCATCATTATTTCTTCATTCGATATGTTTGATACGTTTTATAGCTTATTTATCTGAAAGTCTGTATGTGGTTACTAACCTATGAAATTGTGTCGTAGCATAACGATTGCAAATTTTTATTGCTTCTGTTGATAAGTCTGTCAAATTGGAAAGATTTGATTATATGATCCTTTTGGTGGATACATTATTACTTTTTACTTCATATGATCAAAGTCATCAATGCTTGTACAGACAATCACAATTGCTTGAAAATTTGCCAAAGAGTCCGGCCTATCGGATCAGACACTGCAATATGTCGGTGAGGCTTGGCATATTAAGGGACCAACAGTACTGGGGTTGTATTCCTTGATTTTTGTGACCATTGTCTAGGAGCTAGATTTTGGTTTTTTTTGGTCTAATTATCAGATACAATCAGAATATTTGACTTTACATCAATGAAATGGTTCTTAGTCTTGATCTTTCTTGTTATGCATAGCATTCTCTGTAGAGTTTCTGGGGTTTTATGGGTATGCCTGTGTATTCTCTTGGATAATAAGTAATAAAATTGACCACCAAATATAGCGAATTCAGATTCTTTGTGCAGGCACAATTCTGAATTGATAGGGACTCACTTCAATACTTACTTTGAGTTATTATTATTGTTTTTCTCTTTTCGGGAAATGTTGTCAACAATAAGGCTTCTGCTGAAGTAAAGGAGATTATATATTGTTCTCTGCAAATTTGCAGCTAATATGTTATGTAGATGCTCTTTATTGTTTGGAGTAATTCTCCTATTGGTTTGATTTCCTTTCTATTCAAAATGGGTACTCTATTGAAATTTGGTTCTTAGCCTAAAACCCCAGAAAAAAGGTTACTGCTATTTAATATTTGATCTGGCATAAATATGCCTGCGGTATATAGAACAGTGAATTTGGTGTATTTATTATGATAAGTTGTTTACTTTTCTGGCTTTTGAAGAGGTTAAGGGTCACCTGCTTCGATTGTAATGAAATCTGAGACTGGTTAGTGTTTTGTTTTTTGATGTGTTTATACATATTTTATTCCTGTCAGTTTCATGATGCCTAGAAAGAGATGGAGCATCGAGTGCAACTTCTGAAGACAAATGATAAGGACATAATGCTACCTTATTGCTTGAGAGAACCCCTTGAAAAGGTACAGTTGCTGTTTTAATCCTAGGATAGCCTCATTTGACCTTGTACCATATGCTTCATTGAGCAACATTAGGCTCTACTCATGGTACTCTGCAACACAGCAGCCTCACAGCCACACGATGGTTGTTGGTACTAAGGATGTCTAATGAGAGCAAGTACAAGGAATATGAAGCGATCACTCAAAGAGCAAGCTGAAGGAAGAAAGGTAAAAACCTCTTGCAAGCCTTAATTCTACTTGTGGAAGCCTTATGTTGTTTTCAAATATTTGGTGTGACAAAACTAGCTGAGAAAGGAAAGGCTACAATTCTCTTCTGTTCTCAAGTATCCCTGCTCTATTATCTATTGCTATATGTTGGATAAGCTTTGTTTTGAGATTGACATGTGAAATAGAAAAAAAAAATCTACCAAGTGCCTAATCCTCAGCTGTTGGCTGAAATCAGTTTAGGATGAATGACTGTATCTGTATCTAATATATACTGATTTTTATGTCGCGCAGTTGATATTTTCTAATTTTCAATGTTTTGTATCTGTTGTTGAGGTTCAACAGTCCGCTGAGTAGCTTAAGAGCTTGAATTCATGACAACAAGCTTACTTTAGCTATAGTTTCACCTTGAGGAGGAAGGTATGCTGTGGCTTCAGTAAGTATCACTACCTTGATTTGGGATATGAAGATGCATAAATACTTCAAATGGTGCCGTGTTTAATTTTGGTTTTCAATTTGTTGCTCAAGCTGCGATATCCGAAACTGATAACCTTTGATTGATATCCAAAACTGATAATCTGTGATTTCAAATTATGAATATCAACCTGAAATAAGAAAACGAAGTAATGAGCCTAAACAAAGTAGTCAACTCCTTCAGAAAATCTTATGCCACATCTATAAACTTCTGCCAGCATGTTTATATGGATTCCATAAGTCTGTGTCATTGTGCCCTGGCAAGAAGGTATCTGTAAGCGATATACATTGTAATCGTGTTCCTTGCGAAACATTAATATCATTACCAAATCCGAAGATCTGAACATATTTTGGCGGCGATAGCTCACTGTTTGTAATTACTGGTACAATCTAATGATATTTTGAATCAGTATAGAGACAGCAAAATATATCTAGTTACGGCCCAGCTTTTTGATACTTCTTGCAGTCATTTTCCAGAGAATGTGGAGGTGAGAATATGTTTGAAGAAATTGATTACAAGCATTAGTTCTACAATGTTCATTTGTAGTTCAATTATCACTATTGCAGGGTTCTACCATTCGCACCATGCAGTCGTAACGGAACAAGTATCATGGATTGTTCCTAGTCAGGTAATGAAGAGGGACAAGTGGTTGAACTCAAGCTCCTGACCCCATTCGATATGTTCGGTACTTTCTACAGGTTTTTCATAGAAATTGAATCATGTTCAGCAACTGTGTTGGATGCAGCTCTGCGGTATCAGGCATATGCCAAACAAGGTATGCTGATGGTTGAAGCGGAAAAGCAGTCAGATGTGGTTAATTCGTCAGGCTTCTCCAGATTGACCCTCAATGATCTTGTATTAACGTTTATTTTGTCATATAAGATGCTTGGAAGTCTCAGATATTGCATGCAAGTTAAGGTAAGGCTTTTCAACAAATGTGCAGTTCCTGATCTTTAGTTGCACAGAAACCTGCACAATCTGATAAGAAAAAAGTTCAGAAAGCATGATTTTGTTTTTGAAACGTGATTTGTACAAGTATTAGCATGCAATGTCAGAGGTGTGATTCTTCAAGCTCAAATCACCATCATCAACTTGTAAACACTGACTACGGGCACTGAGAGGGAGGGACTGAGGAACTGAACTTGACAGTGATCTTCCAAGTACAAGGATCATAAGATAAGTATATTCTTCCTTACAATATATCATAAGATTGTCACCCCTGTCAAACTGCCAAAAATGAATATTCTTGCCATAAGTTTTGCAGAGTTTCTCAGAATCATGTCTCTGAATGTTTCCAGGATCGCCAGGCATGAACAAAACACCAGCTCTTGATCCATGAACAGGTTCTCCAAGGTTATATACTTGATCCCCAATGAGCTCTAGTGTCAGGTTGACATTGAAGGCATGGGTTTGTTTCAGTTTCAAGGTGTGATTTCTGCATCAGATCAGGATTTATGGACCAAGTTCTTGAAAATCACCATACTCAACCATAATCTTTACCACTCTAAGAGTTTTTAGTGCTCTGATTAAGCTCTAATTGTTGTCTTATCAATACTTTTATACTTAAATACCAATTAGTGATCCAAGTCAATATGGATGCTCATTTTAAGGCTTCATATACTAAAAAAATCCATGTCCTACAAAAATATTTACTCATTTTTAATATAAAAGATCAATGATGACATTATCAATATTTACTCTTAAATGCCACTTTAAGTAATTATAATTTTTAGGGGACAACAGATTCTAAAATATTAAATCCTTTAGGAAATTTTCAATTTAGTATCTTAAATTTTTAAAATTTTCAATTAAGTGATTAATCTTTTATAATTTTAATAATTTGGTACCTTAATAAATTAATTTAAAATGTTAGTTATGTCAATATTTTTGTTAATTTTGAAAATGAAATTATTTTTGTCTGACACACTTTTTTGTGAAAAATTAGTTAATAATTAAATATTCACATGGATTTAAAAAAGTTGTTTAAGGCTATAAAAAAATGATCACTTAATTAAAAAAATTAAAAGTTTAGATACCAAATTGAAATTTTTAAAAAAAATTTGACACTTTAAAATCTATTGTCCCTAATTTTTAGAATTGTTAAAAATTTATAGTGAATCAAGTCTATCATATAGTTTTTTTTCAATAACACTTTGAAATTGGGATGGAGTTTATAAACTTTTACATTCTTATACTATGTTTAACTAATTAATTCTATTATTCAGATTATTTTGATAAACCATTACTTCTAATTTAAAACAAAAATCATAATTTTTTTATAATTTACACAATATTTGACTAAGGATGGTAAAAGGGCTTTAGTAGAGTTGCCTGACTCAAAATCCCCTCAGTGGATCAAAACTTCAAAGAAAACGACATCATTTTATTAAAAATAACGTTATTTTGTAATTTTAATTTTTTTAAAAATTGATCGGCTTGAGCTCAAGCTTAGGTGGTCTCTTGCTTGATTGGGCTCAAACTAGGGCCAGCTATCCCAAGCCCTAGTTGGGTAAACCCGACCTATTATCTTCTTTATATTTGACTAATTATTTTAGATTGAATTAAGCATCTGTAAGTTTTTTGTTACAATAATAATTTTAATAAAAGAACAATGAAATCTGAGCCTTCCTCTCTGTTGACTTCCAAAGTCTTCCACAAGAGTCTACGATGATACCATGCGCAACGCAACCGGACGTCTCTTCTTCCTCCACGTGTACATTTGTCTACGTGGCGATCTGCTATTTGCCAGTTGTACACCCCCGTGCTCCACAAAACATTCCCACATTTTCCTCCTAAACTAGAAATCTCCGTTTCACTTTCTCTCGCCAACCAACGGAAAAAGGAAAGAGCTCGAAATAAAACAACACCGCTGATCACTAATAGAGAATGCAATTCTGAGTCCTTCAACTTCATCAAATAATAAAGATGAGGTCAATGTTGTTCAAATCAGGAATATTCATATGCTTGCTTTTGTTGAACTTTGTTCCTTCACAATCAGCTGTTTCGAGCGTAGATCTAGGGTCCGAATGGATGAAAGTCGCTGTAGTGAATCTAAAGCCAGGCCAAACGCCGATCTCGATCGCAATCAATGAGATGTCGAAGCGCAAATCCCCGACTTTCGTCGCATTCCAGGGCGGAACTCGCCTTCTAGGCGAAGAAGCCGCCGGAATCGCGGCACGGTACCCGGACAAAGTCTACTCTCAGCTCCGAGACATGATCGGGAAGCCGTACACTTACGTGAAATCGTTTCTCGATTCAATGTACCTGCCGTTGGAAGTCGTCGAAAATTGTAGAGGCGCGGCCGGTTTCAGGATCGCGGATAGTCTGGGCGCCGATGCTTCGATTTACTCTGCGGAGGAGTTGCTGGCGATGGTGTTGAGTTACGCCGCGAATTTGGCGGAGGTTCACGCGAAGGTTCCGGTGAAGGATGCGGTGGTCACCGTACCGCCGTATTTTGGGCAGGCGGAGAGGAGAGGGTTGGTTACGGCGGCGCAGTTGGCGGGAATAAATGTGCTTGCTTTGGTACATGAGCATTCAGGTGCTGCGTTACAGTACGGGATTGACAAAGACTTTTCTAATGGTTCAAGGTACGTTGTATTATATGATATGGGATCAAGCAGTACTTATGCAGCACTTGTTCACTACTCGGCCTACAGTGCAAAAGAGTTCGGGAAGACCGTGTCCGTTAATCAATTTCAGGTAAATTTCTCATCTTTCTCTTGTTTGATTTATTTCTTGAAAGTTGTGGCTAATTTATGTTTCAATGCATTAGCTTTATTAAGAGAGAAAAGTTTGGACTTTAGTATTCCCTGGAGAAATCTAAAACTGAAATTCCCGTCTAATTTGGTTGCTATTACAAGAGCTTCAGTGAAGATTGTTGAACGTCTATATCTGTAAATCGATTTAGATGATTTGAGTTAATAAAAAACTAACAGAAATAGTTCATTTTAATTTGGTTTAAAACTAACTGAAGTGTAATAAATGTTGTCTTTTTCCCTTTATATTTTGTGGTTTCTTCTTATACTTGGTTCTTTGATACTTGGCTGGGTCCTGTTAATGTTTTTATGATTTTATAATATTTCCAGGTTAAGGATGTTAGATGGGACGCAGTTCTTGGAGGACAGAATCTGGAATCTCGGTTGGTGGAGTTCTTTGCAGATGAATTCAATAAACAAGTTGGAAATGGGGTTGATGTTAGAAAGTCTCCTAAGGCGATGGCTAAATTGAAGAAACAGGTTAAGCGAACCAAAGAAATTTTAAGTGCAAATACGGTGGCTCCTATATCAGTTGAATCTCTCTATGATGACCGTGACTTTAGGTAGGGTGGGACTTTGGACATGCTATGCATAAACAAGCTATCTTAGTGTTCTTGTTTGTAAATCCAGTCTCTTTCTCTGCTTTTGCCAGCATCAGTTACTTGTTTTTGTGAACTTATGGCTACCGTCAGGCTACCCACCTTATGTTTTTGGCTATCATGATCTGTTCCTGCCAGTTGCATTCAATTAATTTGCAACAACAATCTTTTCCATCATTGACCACTAAGTTGTCTGGTTGAATAATTAAATCAGTTAGATGCATCACTGCATTAATGAAACATATAGAATTTTTACTCCTTCATATACGTATAGTTGCTCCGGTTTGTTTGTTTCTTTGCTTTTCCTTTTGAGTATATGAATATTTCATGTAGATCAGATGAAGAATTGATTGTGATCTCATATGAATCTCTTTCTATCTTTTGTAATGATTTGCAACTTAGTGAAATAATTGTGTATGTGTGGTATCTTATAATACTAAGTTCTGCAGAAAGTAGTATGTGTGGTATCTTATAATACTAAGTTCTGCAGAAAGTAATAAAAATCGGCAGACATTTTGTTTCTTGAGCTGGTATTTTATTCTGTTGATTTCATTAGCTACAATAACTTTATCCAATTTGTTTCTTGCATTTTGAATTGCAAGAGTTCTTGTTTTTTATTTCATCATTTATGGTTAAAGATCAAGGTTTCCTTCTTGGTTTGTTTACCCACAAGCCCTTGTATGTGGTTGAGAACTCATTAGTTATGGCAAAACCTCAACAATAGCATTGTGTAGCAACATTCTTATTGGTTGTGTGGGGTTGCTAGCAGTTAAGTTGAGTATGATCATTAGTTAGATGCTCAAAAGAATGTTTTGTTATATATTTGTGTGACAACCTTTAATTAGCATCTTTTTTTTTCTCAGGAGCACTGTCACCCGTGAGAAGTTTGAGGAGCTTTGTGAAGATCTGTGGGATAGGTCTCTTATACCTTTAAAAGAAGTTATCAAGCATTCTGGGCTCAAGTTGGATGAAATATATGCAGTTGAACTCATAGGAGGTTCTACCAGAGTGCCAAAGTTGCAGGTTGGTACCGTCATTTTCAGTTTTCGTTTATGGCATTTCATCCACACCTCAATACAAAAAGCAGAAGAACCATCCTGTCATTCTTTCGCATTTAGCTTTATCAATTTTTCAGTTAGAGTTTTTAACTTTAAAAAACTATTTTTGCAAAGTTGCAATGTCCGATCCCGCCATGGTACCACTTTGCTACACGTCAACCTCCTTTTGATTGCTTTGATGTCTTCCATTTTAGTAAATGATTCTTTGATGCATTTTTGAGGAACGAAAAGGATCTTGAATAATTTTGATGAAGATAATGGATAAACAGTGGTTGTATGCAGTAAAAAATGCTTTTCTTATGCTTATTGTGCTACAAGTGTTCCTCATAGCATGAACATAAGCAAGTTGACACACTTGTCTCTTAGCTCACTGCTTTTAGCTTAGCAAGAATATGCCATAATGTATGCCTAATTATTCCATGACACGTTATTTTATTTCGGCCCTTATCTGTTAATCAAGCTAGCATTTAAAAGAAATCTCTTTTTCGACTTTTAATAGGCCAAGATCCAAGAATTTCTTGGTAGGACTGAGCTGGACAAACATCTGGATGCTGATGAGGCTATAGTTCTTGGTGCATCACTACATGCTGCAAATTTAAGTGATGGAATCAAATTGAATCGCAAGTTAGGAATGGTTGATGGTTCAACATATGGTTTCACAGTTGAACTAAATGGTCCTGATCTTGTTAAAGATGAGAGTACCAAGCAGTTACTTGTACCAAGGATGAAAAAGCTACCCAGTAAGGTATTTTGAATCTCTAACATGAGATAACTAGATGATTAGCGAAAAGTTGTGATTGGAACTGCATGCGTCATATTTTCCTCTTTCTGGATGGATTGGTCCTATGTCTAATTATCTTTCTTCTTATTTATAGATGTTCAGATCCGTTGTCCATAACAAAGATTTTGATGTTTCACTTGCATATGAGAGTGAAGATCTTTTGCCTCCTGGTGTCACCTCAAATGTCTTTGCTCAGTATGCTGTGTCTGGTCTTGCTGATGCAAGTGAAAAGTAAGGATTTCCTTGATCTTTTTGCTGATCTATATTTTTCTCTCTTTTTTTTTGTGATCACAAAACCATTATCATAGTAAAAGGTCCTAAAGTTTTATTTTTCCTTCTTATTCCACATTGTCTAGATATTCTTCCCGAAATTTGTCCTCTCCTATCAAGGCAAATCTCCATTTCTCTCTCAGCCGAAGTGGAATTCTTTCTTTAGACCGAGCAGATGCCGTCATTGAGGTATCAGAATGGGTGGAGGTACCTAAAAAGAATCTGACATTGGAAACTACAACCAGTACCTCCCCAAACATATCAGTTGAAAGTGGTACTAACAACACTTCAGATGATAGCAATAAAAACTTGCAGTCTGATGGTGAAATCAGTACTGCATCCAACTCAACTGCAGAGGAAGCAAGTACAGTTGATTTGGGCACAGAGAAAAAACTGAAAAAACGAACATTCAGGGTTCCACTGAAGGTATAGACTGATAATTTACGTCCAGAAAGTATCTTTCTTGTAGCAAGTCTCATGCTTTTTTTTCCTTTCGTATTCCTTATTGTTGTTTCTGCTTGTTGGAGGTTGTTGAGAAGACGGTGGGACCTGGAGCACCTCTTTCAAAGGAATCTCTAGATGAAGCAAAGAGAAAATTGGATGCACTGAACAAACGGGATGCTGAGCGAAGAAGAACTGCAGAGTTAAAAAATAACCTGGAAGGATATATCTATTCCACTAAAGAGAAGGTTTGAATTGTTCACTTGGTTCATACATTCTTATCTGTTAAGGGTTTGAATTAAGGAAATGCACTCCTTGGTTATGTACTCTCAATGGCTTGATAATTAGTGTTGCTTGATCTTCCTGTAGGGGCTTATAATCATTTTTGTATATATTATAATTGGTTTCAAACATCAGTTTTTTATTTTTGCGTAATCAGTTTCGTCTCCTTCAATTTTTTGTTGATTCCTATATTCCAGCTTGAAACAAACGAGGACTTAGAGAAAATTTCTACCAGTGATGAACGGAAATCTTTCATTGGAAAACTTGATGAGGTATACCTTTTTAATTTCTTTTTAATATCAGACTTGATATCTTGAACTGGACATTAATATAACTCTTTTTACTTGAATTCATGAACACCCAACTGTTTCAGGTCCAAGAATGGCTATATACTGATGGAGAAGATGCTACTGCTAACGAGTTCCAGGAACACCTGGATTCTTTAAAAGCTATTGGTGACCCAATATTTTTTAGGTATTACCTAAATTTTGTTTTCCTTGCAACTAATTCTCCAAGTATACATAATTAAACTCCTAAGTTGACACTTCAGCTAGTGTGTATCAGCTGATATGAGCTTTTTCTGTAGGTACGAAGAACTTAGTGCGAGGCCAGCAGCAACTGAGCTTGCTAGGAAGTACTTGGGAGAGCTGCAACAGGTACGTCAAAGCAATTGAATTTACATATGATATTTATGATTTTAAGGCATGGATTTTGGATCTGCTTGATGATAGCTTTTTCTTGTTCTCTCTTTTAATTTTGTTTCTGTACCTGGATTTCTTAAAAGGTAGTTAAAACGTTCCATTGCTTGATCATTTAATGATTCTATGAATATTTTATTATTGAAAGATGAGTGAGCAAGATTTACTGGATTTTGTATGTTTTTCGTACATGTTTTCTCCCTTTTTTTACCCTTTTGTTGCTTTGCAATCTGTCTTAGATCTTTCTTGGTGGACTTTCAGGAACTTAGTAATGTTGATAGGTAGTTGGTTTTATATATACATATATGTATCTCTGTATGTATGCATGTATGAATGTAAATGTACTTTTGTGATTGGCTTACTTGAAATGTTACTCTAAAGTAATGTCTGCTGACTTTGTAAGATTTTGGAGCTAAAGGCTTTTGTTTTTTTTTTTTGCCAAAGATTCTTCCTTTTATGTTTAGATAGCAAGAAGAGTGCATTGACCTTTTCAATTTTTAATGGCTGTAGATTGTAAAGGGCTGGCAGTCGGACAAGCCTTGGCTTCCGAAGGATAGAATAGATGAGGTGTGTTTTCAGTTTCTAATCTAAGATGTTAAGCTTCTTGCTGATGCAATCTCAGGTTGATTGAAATACTTGACATTTGATTTGTGACAATTTCCTTTCCAGGTTCTTAGTGATGCTGATAAGTTGAAGACTTGGTTGAATGAGAAGGAGACAGAGCAAAGCAAGTAAGTAGTCTCTGTAACAATAATTGTTGGTTTGCTACTTACAGCTTTGTTCATGGTCTTCCATAAACTACTCGAATGCTTTAATCAGTGGATATGTTTTCATGAGAATATACTTTCATGTTGATATTACTTGCCAGAGGAAAATTGCTCTTCGGAAAAATTGTTTGTATGCGTATGCAGCTCGTATAGATCTAATGTTTCGCTGTCTAAGAGATAAGCTATATGAATCTAATCTTCTGTTAAAGAGTTCATTTTAGAAAACCCATCTTCATAGAGTAAGAAAATATACTATCTAGTTTGCTGTAGAACATTAATAGATTCTTAACTAGGTTGAGGAATCTAACACCAAACCACATGATGGTCTTCTGGACTGGGAACTAGAAAAGAACAATAGAAGACAACAAAAAATTCTAAAATTATGAATTACTTTGAGAACTCTTGTTTGAACACTTTAAATTTCTGGAACCCTAGAAGCCTTAAATCTCATCTCTAGAGTAAAAATAATCTACCATGTAAAGTAACTTGCCAAAATAGAAGTGAGAAGACAATAAGCCCCTTAAAAATGAAGGTAAGGTAGCGTAAATAGTAATCTGAACAACGTTATGAACGGTAAAAATAGTGATGCAAACAGTAACATCACACTATTTCTCCCGAATCATAAGGTCGCTCAAGTTCGATGATTGTAGCTTCTTCTGTACATGATCCAAGTTGGTTGCATAAAGTAAAACTAGCAGACTATCAAATTTTCAACATATTACTGTATATACATGTTGTGTTGTAGTCTGCAGTTGATGCATGACAGGAATTCTGCTTTGGTTGTAGTCTTCATGATTTCAGGAACACAAATGTGATTATTGCTTCATATTTCTTGTTTGCTGATCCAATTTACCATTACAGTCACTCTTAACGTTACTTAATTTTTCTTGCTTGGATTTGCCGGTGGTTAAGCATGTTATCCTTATGAGTTGTACAGCTTAATGGAAATTGAAATTGTAGGAATCGGACTTTGCGCTTTTTTATTGTCTAGCTTAAGCTTTGTGAATTCATTTGCCCGAATTAATGAGATCTAACTGGTTCTTGTTTATTCCATTTTCTCCTACAGAACCCCTTTATTCAGCAAACCAGTATTCACATCCGAGGAAGTATATCTGGAGCTCTTCAATCTGCAAGACAAGGTATTGCTGCAGTTCTTTTGCTTGATTAGGAAAGTAATTTCTCCAATGCTACCTCAACTTGAATTAATGTTTAATTGTTATTCTATAGGTTGCTAGCGTCAACAAAATTCCGAAACCAAAGCCGAAAGTTGAGAAGCCTAAGAAGGTTGAGATTGAGACCAATGCAAAAAATGAAACTGAGGCTACTGCAGAAAATGTTAATGGTTCCAACTCAAATTCTACCGAGAGTTCTGAAAATGGAAGTTCTACAGCTGGTTCAGATGCCACAGTTGATGAAAAGGTCAATCAAGAGGCTGAGGTTCATGATGAGTTATGATTTTAACCAAGATAATCATTAGGATTCACATAAATGTTTTAAGACCAAGTGAGACAATTGACAGAAAAAAGTAGAACATGCGATATTGCTATTTTAGGCCGCAGCAGCAGTAGCAGAAGGTGGAACTCTTATCATTCTTGAGATTAATGGTTGAGCCAATCATTAGTTCTTCAAAGACTGAACTTTTAAAGGACATTTGCCTTCCTTTTAATTGTAACCCCTGTAGAATTATACCCACAAAAGGAAGGGGCATCTAAATTGAAACACAAACATTTGCCTCTTTGGGAGTTTTGTTGATGATAATACAATGGCAGACACTTCCTATTTAATTACATTACAAAAGATATAATCTTTTCCCCTTTAATATTTGGATTCTAGGCTTATCTTGTGGATCTTTGTTCATTGATCATAATTATGATTTGGACCAATGTGATACGATCCGATACCAAATTGAATCTGTCACGCGAGCTTCGGTTAGAGGTAACATCTGTCCAAAACCAGGTATTTGATGATGCATTTAAGTCTAATTTGTAATCACATCCCAGAAATTTATTAACTTCAACAAAACCATTGCATCTTCTTAAAAGGACGAAGATAGTAAGCAGATTGAGAAATGATTGAAGTGCATTCGTATTCAAGCCTAAGTTGAATGCCAACCCAATTATGAAACAGAATCTCCTGAGGGTTGGCAAAAAAGGTGGCCGTCTTGTGTTTAACCAGAATCTGAAGATTACCGAGCTGGGAAAATTGGGACGAATTGAAGATGCCATTGAAGTTTTCTCAGAAATGGCACAGAAGAATGTAGTCTCGTACAATTCCATGGTCTCTGCCCTTGCTAAAAATGGCAAAGTCGATGATGCCCGCAGTCTGTTTGATAAAATGCCTAGCAGAAACTTGGTTTCTTGGAACACCATGCTTTCTGGGTATTTGCATAGTGGTAGGACTAAGGAAGCTTATGAGTTGTTCTCTAGAATGCCCGAAAGGGACATCTTTTCATGGACTTTGATCATTACTTGCTATACACGCAGTGGGGAGCTTGAAAAGGCCAGAAAGTTGTTTGATTTACTTCCTAGTGATTACAAGAACGATGTGGCTTGTTGGAATGCTATGATTGCTGGGTATGGGAAGAAAGGAAGGTTTGACAATGCCAGGAGTTTGTTTGATAAAATGCCTGTCAAGGATTCTGTTTCATGGAATTCAATGTTGGCGGGTTATACCCAGAAGGGAGAAATGCACTTGGCTTCACTGTTTTTTGATGAAATGGGTGAACGCAATGTGGTTTCATGGAATCTGATGGTAGACGGGTTCGTTGAAGTATGTGATCTGGATTCAGCATGGAAGTTCTTTCAGAAAATTCCAATTCCAAACGTTGTTTCTTGGGTGACTATGATGAGTGGATTTGCACGATATGGAAGAATTGTGGATGCTAGAAAAGTTTTTGATCTGATGCCTGGTAGAAATGTAGTTTCTTGGAACGCTATGTTGTCAGCTTACGTCCAGAACTGTCAAATTAATGAAGCTATTAAGCTGTTCGATGAGATGCCGGAAAGAAATGCTGTGTCATGGACTACAATGATTACAGGATACGTTAGAGTAGGTAAGCTTGACAACGCAAGGGAGTTATTGGATAAGATGCATTATAAGAACACTGCAGCACAAACAGCAATGATGCATGGTTATGTACAGTTCAATAGAATGGATGAAGCAAGGGAAATTTTAAATGACATAGAGACCCATGATGTTGTTAGTTGTAACACCATGATTGCAGGCTATGTGCAGTGTGGAAGAATGGACAGTGCTCTTCATCTTTTCAAACAAATGGCTAACAAGGACATGGTATCATGGAACACCATGATTGCCGGCTATGCTCAAGTGGGAGAAATGGATAGTGCTCTAGAGATATTTGAAGAGATGGGAGAGAGGAATTTGATTTCTTGGAATTCTTTAGTTACTGGTTTCATGCTAAATGGGTTGTATTTAGATGCATTGAAGTGTTTTGTATTAATGAGACATGAAGAGATTAAGCCTGATCAGCTGACTCTTGCTTCTATCTTAAGTTCATGTTCTAGCATTGCTGCTCTGCACGTTGGGAAACAAATTCACAATCTTGTTATGAAGAGCGGTTATGTAAAGGACTTAGTCATCTGCAATGCCTTGATCACTATGTATGCTAAATGCGGAAGAATCTCGAAAGCAGAGCTCATCTTCAAAGAAATTGATCATAAGGATGTTATATCTTGGAATTCCTTAATTGGTGGGTATGCGTTGAATGGATATGGAAAGGAGGCACTTGAACTCCTTGAGAATATGATTTCAAAAAGAGTGGCTCCTGATCAAGTCACCTTCATTGGTATTTTATCTGCATGTAGTTATGCTGGCCTTGTTGATAGGGGAATTGAAATGTTTAAATACATGACTGAAGTATGCGGTATAGAACGACTACCAGAGCACTATGCTTGTGTGATTGATTTGCTTGGAAGGGTAGGAAGGTTAGATGAAGCCTTTGAAATCGCAAGTGAATTGAAGATCGAGCCAAACGCAGGAGTCTGGGGAGCATTGCTTGGTGCTTGCCGCATGCATGGGCATGCGGAGCTCGGAAAGTATGTTGCTAAAAAACTTCCAGTATTTGAACCCCATAAAACATCAAATTTTGTGCTCTTATCAAATATGTATGCTGAAGCTGGAAGATGGGATGAGGTGCAAGAGTTAAGGGCCCTAATGAAAGAAAGTAGTGCAGAAAAACAACCAGGATGCAGCTGGATTGAAGTTAGAAATCATGTACATACATTTCTGTCCAGTGATTCGACTCGGGTTTCTGCAACAGGTATATGCAGAACATTGGGTGATCATATGAAGAGCATAATTCTGGTACCTGAAATTCATATCTGACAAATATACTAATTCATTGTTCTTTCAGTTAGATGGCATAGTGCATTGTCACGTACAATGTATATATAGTATAAGAATACAGACATCTTCTCTTAATTGTTTTGAATACATCTTGCATTCTCTAGCCTGTTTGAAACATTCATTTCTGGTGATCTTTATCAGAACTCCATCGTTGCTGCTAGAACACAGAACCAACATGACAGAAACTTCATTTTTCTATCATCATAAGCTATACTGAGAATCGTTATTATAACTCTGTCTTTTCAAATTTATCCTGCAATTGGAAGCTTCAATCGAAACCCTCTGGCTGAAGAGACCCTAGTGAAAGTTCCATATCTAATTTGCATATATTAAGAGGCTTAGAGTGAAAAGATTGCTCATTCACCTGAACTTTAGATTACACTGCTTAAAGGAATTAAAAGAGCTATGTTTTTAAAAATAAAACGGTAAGATAAGAAATTTAAGATTTAAAAGGTTCAACTGGTATTCAACTGTCATAAAATCAGCTACAAGTTGAATAAAATTAAACAATTTAAAATATTATTGAAAGAGATTGTCCTTAACTATCGAAAACTTTAAAGTTTAATTGAAAAAAGAAATTGTTAAATAAAAATTACTTGATTTATTTTAGTTTATAAGAATTTATTAATTTACCAAAATCGATCGATTAGTCAATAAATTGATTGATTTTTTAACAACAAAAATTATTAAGATAAATCAAACTGGAAAGTTAAAATCTAAACTGAAAAGTTGACATGTTTAAGATTTTTTCAGTTAAACCAGCTGAAATCATTGAAAAAAAGCATAATTCACTTTGTATAAAATAAAAACTTAGAAACAATAATAATATTCAAAATTTTATACAAAATTAAGGGCTTTTTGTTTCACTGAAAAACATAATACTTTAGGCTACTTAAGCCTAGACAAACCCAAGCTCGTCATTTTCTAATTTTAATTTGAAAATTTTTTAAAATTGAGTCAGGATGGGTTTAGTTGGGTTTTGGGCTACCCAGGCTTGTCGGACTCGAGTTCAAGCTCAGCTGCCTCGGGTGTGATTGGGCCTCAGGCTAGGCTCGGGCCTAAGCAACCTAGCCCGGCTCATCACCAACTCTAATAATTACTATATATTTATTATAAGATGCTCAATTTTTTTTGGCTTGAAATTTTTTTATACCTATAATTTTTAAGTGAAAACTACATTTTTAACAAAAAATGTTGTTTTTAAAATTTAAATTAAAAAAGGAATATAATCGGATTTGGTCCGAGTTCAATTGGGCTTTGAATTACTCAAGTCCAAACTTTGGCATTTAAATTACTACTTAACTATTTTTGTATATAATATTAAAGATAATAGTAGAAACTTATTTAAAGTGTGAAATATTAAGTTCCAAATCACTCTTTGACCTTTAAAAAGCTATTACCCTTTAGATGCAGAGTTCCATGGAATCAGTCAGCTAATATCAGTCACTCAATATTTCCACAAAATAAAAAATATCTGTGGAACTTCCCATCTCAAGCTAACTTCATGTGTATAACAATTTATATATTTTACAATACTAAACAAAGAATGAATGTTGATTTCCAATGAAGGAAATCTATTTGTGCAACAGGACACGTTTTGGTTCTGCAAGTTTGATACAATGTCGGGAGCAGGATGACTAGAGTAGGTTATAAATGAGCTCTTAATCTTTCTGCTACTGTGATATTTGAATCATTTCCTGGATCTCTCTCAATCTTTGTCTTGAATGGTTTCATGCTGCTTAAGCTTTTTTTGATACTTTCCAATGACTTCAAGTAAGTGTTCCCTTGATAATGGCTTACTAAGATGGTCATCCATTCCAGCTTCAATCATCTTGTCAGCTGCACCTTTTGATTCATGAGCCGATAATCCAAAGATGGGGATGTGAACTCCATATCTGATCTCCCTCTTCCTTATTTCTTCTGTTGCACCATAGCCGTCCAGTTCTGGCATCTGTTGAACATGTAATGGAATTGAAAAACATCAAGTAATGACTCAGGATTAGTTTGCATTACAGTGTACTGATTAAGTATAGGACGTTACCTCGCAGTCCATCAAAACATAATCATAAGGAACCACAGATGATGTAATTTCAGATTGGTCTAGTAAACCAATCCGATCCAGTGCTTCCTTTCCATTTTCACAAGCATCAACAGTTGCACCTAGCTTTTCAAGAGTAGTCTTAGTCATCACACGTATCATTCTGGTATCATCAACCACCAAGAATCTCATTCCAGTCAGAGGCTTGTCCATGTCTTGTTCAAGTGGCTTAAACTTTTCATTACAAGATGGTGGTGCTGCTGAGTTTGTTTGATCTAAATGCTTCAAGTATGATGAGACTCTTTGCATTGCACTATCCTTTTTACTTTTAGATAAACCTCCCTCCCCGAACTCTGGCAGAAGTCCTAAAACCCGATATAACCGAGAACCATGAAATGGCTGCAACAAAATGTCATCAGTGGGATCGATCCTTCCCTGATAAGAACTTGTAATTCTTCGAGAAGTCGGTTTATCTAACCAAACTACCTTGCAAGAAACACCAGAGATGCCTCTTTTAAATTCATCAACAGCATTGTATAGCTCTTCATAAGGTCCAGAACTAGCATCAATCACAAGCAACAAAAAACCTGTTGCGGCTCTACCACTGCTATTTCCACTAGTGGGAAGCTTTTGATCTGTCCCATCCATGGAACTTAAATGCAAATCCTTGCATCCTGTGCTTGAAGTGTCACTCCCGGGACATACATCCAACTTATCAGAAGAATAAAGATAAGAAACATTCGTGCTCTTTATTTTCCTTAGCACTTCATGAATACATTCCCATTGCTCAACCACAGATACTTTGATTCCCAAGCTTTCAATAAACATCTGTGTAGTTCTTCTCCTTTCTTCTGCTTGAATCAGTAGAACAACATGTGATCCCTCGCACCTGGCGCTAGAACTAAACAGAGAGAGCAAGGGACCCGTGGCACGAATGGTAAAGCTTGGAGCACTAGCTCTAGTTAGCACAGGTGTGCTGTCAGATATGGAATTTACACTATTCACCATACAACTTTCTGAATTATCCATAGCAAGATTCCTAGATGTTGTAAGGAAAATATTGAATTTGAAGCAAGTTCCTTTCTCCCCGATCGGTTTATCAACTATTTCTATTTCACCATCCATCAGCCTTACCTGATTGATAACATTTAAAGTTTCATTACTCAAATACCTGGAAAGAAATAAACAGCATGTAACACATATTCAGATCAGTTAATTCTGAAGGAGATCACTTTGTTTGCTTCTACTGGACATTAGTTTACAGAAAAATTTCTGTTAATCTTTGTAGTCCAAGCCACTCAAGGTCTAGTTTCTGCAATTGACTCTTAACAATTGCAAAATGTCCTGTAAATAAATGGAACAGTATATATTTTTTATAATGCAAGCAACAGCAGAACTTAGGAAATATGAGACACAGAAATCACCAGAGATGAAGTTTTCTGGAAAAGGATTACTTACCAAAGATTGAACAATTCCTAGTCCCAACCCAGTGCCTCCATGCTCGAAAGCAGTTTCTTTGACTTGGACAAAATTTTCAAATACTGAACATTGCTTCTCTTTCGGTATTCCTTTCCCTGTATCATCCACTTCAAACACAAATTCTATACAGTCTTGATTCTGCTTTGCTGCATTGACAATTTCCATCTCCTTTCCTCCCTTTTCATTGCGAAATAAGCAGGAACATGGTTTCCGGGAACCATCATGCTTGCCTGCAGTTATCATGTTCTGCAAACTGGGTTTTTTAGCCCATGATCTAACTGATACACGCCCTTCTGATGTAAATTTCACAGCATTGCCAATTAAATTACACAGGATTCTTTTCAACCACAGTCTATCACCTTTCACATTGAAATATTTAAGAATGGAGCCATCGCAAGAGTCCAACACCACATCTATACCCTTCTTCAACCCCATAGGATAATGGAAATCCACTACCTCTTCAAGCAGGGAAGCTATATTGAATTCCTCTTCTGCAAGCTCCATCTTGCCAGCTTCAATTTTGCTCGAGACAAGGATAGAATTCAGTAGGCCTGGGATTACATAGAAGAATTAAGTTCATGGATTTAACTAGTAAGAAAGAAATGATTTGAAGGACTGATCAGTTAGCTTACCAACTAAGTCCTTTGTGCAGTCATCCATCTGCTTTAAGTGTGCCTCCATTGTTGAACCTGGAGGTACTTCTTCATAGCACATACAAATCCAGCCAGTAATTCCATTTAGCTGATTGCCAATGTCATGACTAGCACTAGCTATGCCTTTACTTTTGTTCATGTACTTCCTCTCTGCTTGTTCAGTTGCTTCCTTTTGTTTTATCAATGCTGAACATATGTGCACCTCTCTTTCTGTAGCTTTAACCATCAGCAACACGAAAATGAGGATAGAGATGATCATTACAGCCATCATCACTATCAATAATATGAGAGCAACTCTACTGTTCCTCTGAATGTTATGCAGTTGTCCGCCATAGGGGAAACTTAAGACGTAGACCTGATTCACACATGCAAACAGTTAGACATTGAAATCTGCAGAAATTGCACAAGTTCTTCAGGTTTATCAGAAAAAAGGATTCAAGGTCTAATGTAATTCTGCATGTCAAACTCCGGGACTTACTATGCTTATCTTATGTCATTTTCGTGAAGCTTACATAGAAAATAAAGTTTTGAGATGGATGGTTCATTGGAAACTTACAGATGGAACTCCCAAGAGTTCTATTGTAGAACACCCGACTATATTCTTATTTTCTCCCATCTTCAGAAGTGAAACCTGTGGGTCTCCACCTCCATGCGCGCATGAAATTTCTGCAACGTGACTTTCATTCTGTCTATCTAATGACCACAAGGAAACGGATGTTCCAGAGACCTCAACACGGGTATTATTCAATCCTCCTACAAGCCACTGTCCATCTTGTGTTCCCAAGTATAAGCTTCCACCATAAAAATCTATCCCATGCAAGACTTCAGTTAATGTTTTCACTGGAAACCCGAGAGAGACAGCTCCTTGTCCATTTAGAGAAACCGTGTTCAGGATAAGAAGATCTTCATCACTGTTCACTCCTCTTCCTACTGTAGCATACCCATTTGTACTGTTCAGAGCTGGTTGGACCAAACTTGCGTTAGCTATGGTGGGAATGCTAGATTCAGTAGGAACTCCCTCAGGTTTTCCTGTACTAGGGTCTACGGTTTGCTTATACCAATTGAAGTGTTCCCTGGAATTTTGATTCTTCAATTTGGAAAAACCTGCCGCGGTTTTGGAGTAAGTTGCAAAGGTTTGGTTTCCATCATAATAGTACGAGAAAAATGAACCTTCAGTTCCAATGTACATAGCATGTGATATGTAAGGAACTACTGTAAGTGCATTGAACAATAAGGGAGCCACCTGAAGAGAAACAGAAGAAAACAGTTTCAAACAACGAAATGTATAAGCTATAATCTTCAGTTACAGTTCGCAATTTATATTTATATGCCAGACCCTGATAAGATTTGAGTAATAGGTGAATGACAGGACTCTTACCTCGTCCTCAACATTACAGGACACAAGAGCAGTTCCGCCCAGCGATGAATTCATTAGTCGAGCTAAATTAATTGCTGAAGAATTCGCAGTATGCAACAATTTAGCTGTGTTGTGAAGCTGTGAAGTTAGCGTGGAGCTCAACTTGTGGGAGTCCAAGTATAAGTTGTGCTCCATCTGTTTTGCCATTCTACACCACCATGGAACTATTATACTCGGAAATAGCAGCACCACTGTGGCCTGCACATTCAAGTTTGTTAAAAAAAAAAAGTTCATAAGAACTTTTCACTAAGCAAACTAAAGATGTTTTTGACCTGTAATGATTATGTGTAAACTGGTCAAGAACGTACGATATCAGAAAAATGATTGAACATGCCTACAAGGCAAAAACAAGATGAACCCTTCTTAAGAAATGGAAAAAAGATTGATTTTAATTTCATCTTCTTTGGTAGTCATAATGATATTTAGGAACTGAAGAAAAATGAGTAAGAGTTAATATTGTAAGAAGCATGTTGATCAAAAAGGATTGCAGTAATGGAGTCATCACCAGAAGAATGTAGCTCAATAAAGGCCTTGAAGCTAACAACTTGAGCTTCTCCTTAAACGCCATTTATGCATCCGCAAAAAATGAACAGTTGCAGCAGCAACCTGTAAAAATTACATCGAAAATAGCTCCTTTATCCAGTAATTAGATCATTGAATCTACACCAAAATAGTTTATTAAAGAAAATAAAGACTACTGAAATTCCATAAAAATCTCTGGTTTTTGTTTGTTTTATCATCTTTGTTATCAAAACAAGCTTTCCTTCAGTGTTCTACTTCACATAAACACTTCCCTCTCATCTCTTCCATTCTTTCATGTCTCTGTGTGTAGACATGCATAAACTACATGACTTCCAACATATAAACACGAAAAAGTGGATAAACAGACAGAATTATACCAACCTGAAAGAGAAAAAAAACAAGTGAGTGTCTTTGAATGTGTTTCTCCTCCCTCTTTTTACCTTTTTAGAACAAAGATTATGTAACCCTCTCAAGAAAAACAAGCATCTGACTGTATATTCTTGTTAGATTGGCAATGAAGTAGTAGTCCCCATGTGAACAAAATCACATACAAAGAAGGAAAAGAATCGGATTGTGGATTTTGCAGCTTTAGGTTTAGATTTGCAACTCCACACGTTGACTCCATGCAGAACTCTTCTGTATTAATAACTTCACAAATTATCTCTTTTTAAAAAATTTATTTTATATTAATTCTTTATAAATTTAAATTCGTTGTTCTAAACTTCCAAACTTAACATTGCAGACATGAAATTTTAGAATAAAAATAATTAAAAATAAATGATAAGTAAAGAGTACATGTGATAATAAATTATATACAAATTAAAAAATTTAGAAAAATAAAAAGTACTAATTTGTAAATTAGAAAATTCTTATACTCACTTTGTAATTTGTACTTTCCTTATTGAATAGCTTTTTCAATGATAGCAACTGGCTTATTTAATAGTTAAATTTTTTTGAATTGTTTACTTTTTTAGTTCTATTTTTAATTTTTCGGTTCGATTTATTTTAATAATTATTGTTGTTAAAAACTTATCATTTTATTAACTAATGGTCAATTTGTATAAATTAATAAGTTGTCATAAATCAATTAATTTTTATTTAATAATCTTTTTAATTAAACTTTAAATTGATACTTTGATTTTATTTAATATTTAATCAATTTTATAAATATTGTTTTTTTATATACATGTTAGAGGAGATGAGAGTAAATCTGGCTGGTGATGCATATTAACCAGCTAATCCTGAGGTTACAGTATCATAAATGAAAATTAGCAAAGGGAAATTCCATTATGTGATATCTTTTATAGATATCTTAGAACATATATATGTAATAATCAATGCTAAATTAGCTATTAACAGATGGCAATTAATGTCTATACCATCTTATGTTCAACAACTTATATAGGTATATAATATTACATTTTACATTTTAAAAATAAATCTTTTGCAGAAACTAAAAGATCGAACATGTTCGGTCACCAGCTAACTTTTCGGTTTATTTTTTAACTTTTCAGTCTCGTTTATTTTAACAGTTATTCTTTTTTTAAATTTAATCGATTCGTTAATTATTATAATAATTTTTGTAAATTAGATGATTTGTATAAATTAAAATTTTGATTAATTTTGATTTAATGTTCTACGTTTTCAATTAAACTGAACAAATAAGATAATTTTTAATACCGATTTGATCTTTAAAATTTAAAACTTTTATTTTATCGGTTTATCCTATTTTTAAAATATTAATATTTTGGAGAGTACAAAAATTTGGACAAAATTAGTGATAAACACCTATTAACAAAAAAGGACAAGTATTGTTTTAATTTCAAATTTAGGTAAGGATAGAATCTCATAAATATAGGATTGGTATTAGATAAGGGTAATATAAAATTTCAGATTTATCTTTACATTATCTTTACGTTACATATTATTTATCAAGTACTTTTCTTCATGCATATCTAGATCTAGACATATAGTTTGTATCTCTGACCACCATCGTTGAACTCTAGTTCTTTGAAATCGGCCATGATCACAAAGTTCAGGCCTGGGAACTTCAGCTTATAACCAGCTATATATTCATCTAATTGATTATAAACACATCAATATAGATTATAAGCACAATTGAAGAGAGGAACGGGATCATTTCTCATGTTCTCGTTTTCATCTAAATGTTAACGGATGGATAGAATGGAGAGAACACAAGTTGATATACGAAAACAAGATCAAACAAGGAAACTTATAATCTATTTTTCAGGTGAATTGCGACTGCAAGCATAAGTTATGATCTTGAAGGTGGAGCCGATAGCTTTTTACGGAGTTCAGATCCTTTGTCCAATTTTATGATGTTTTATTCTGTTTCATGAATCTTAATCATTTATTTGTATAAATCCTACGTTTATTTATACAGAACACACGCAAGATCTATATAAATAAATGACTGAAATTTATAAGATAAAATAAGACAAAAAATCTTGTACGATGTTTTACATGCGCGTTTGCATGCATACGGTGCATGAATTTGTGTAATAGCCATAGCTCTTGTCGTTTTCTGCATGGAATTTGCCAACTCAATTTGTATCTTCCGGTCACATCTAGTTTGCAAATTCTATTTACATCTTCATTGTTACTGCTTCATAATGAATTTGGCTAATGGAACTTTTAATCAATTTTTTAAAAATTAGACTAGAAGTTAAGTCAATAAGATAAAAAATTTATAGTTTATTCTTAAAATTGAATAAAAATTGAATAAAATTTAAAAATTTAAAATAAAAGTTTTTTATAAAAATTGATTAGTTTATAAAAATTAATTAATTAATTGATCGATTTAATAAATTAACACTTTCTTTAGAATGTTATTGGTGACACATTTTACATGATTTGTGCTACCTTAATATATTGTTATGATTTAAAAATTGAAACAATTCGGATGATTCAATTGTAAATTAAAACTTTAATCAGACTAACTTTTTGATTTAATTTTTATTTTTTTGATTTTATTTACTTCAATAACCTTTTTTGTTAAAATTTATTAGTTTATTAATTAGTCGTAAACTAATTAATTTTTATAATCTAATTATTTTTCATTTATTAGTCTCCCTTTTTTATTAAAATTTAAATTAAGAACAATCCCCTTCAATCTCATTTTAAATTATTCAATTTTATTCAACCTTTATGAAAATACCAGTTGAGCCCTTTAAACCTTAAACTTTTTATCTTACTAATTTTACTTTCTATCTTATTTTTAAAAGACTGATACATGGTGATAATTAAATGTTAGATTTATATCTCTCATCTTATAGAAGTGGTACGGTTGTCTATGAACTTTCTAAGAAGAGATGCAATTTATATTTTTTATTAATAAAATATACAGATTGTGTTGAATTGATTTGATAAAGTTAACTTTAAATAATAATTTAAAAATTAGAATTTCCCGTAATAAATAAAATTGAACGAGTTTTGGGTTAAAATTAATTTTAATATATGACTATAAAATTTCCTTGTTTTCTTAGGAAAAAATATAATGTCAAATTAAAATTAATTAATCGTGGGAATATAAATAGTGACAAGAGTTCTTAATTTATAAGTGGATATGCTATTTAATTCATTGGTTGAAGATGATAGTTAATTTAAATATTAAAAGAAAATTAAGAAATGTCCAAAAAAATTATAATAATTCTACAATACCATTATAATTTAAAATACTTAAAATTTGTACCAGGACTAAAAAAGATTAAGTCTATTAATATTCATATAAAAAGTAATTTAATTTGTGACACTCGGACAAAATCGAATGACAATAGGTGAGTCCTACCGTATCAAACCCTTGCATCTGGGTGCTTGGGCCTCACTCAAAGCAACAAGCGTATGTTCGAGCCCAACTCGACCCTAGCCAATTTTTTATATTAAAATTTCAAAATGATGACATCATTTTATAAATAAAATTTAGGGCTTAGGTTAAGCTAAACTTAAGTAACCCAAGGTTAAAGTTGACCTAAGGCTTTATTGTTTTCGGATGGGGCTAAGCATGAGCCATTTTTCATCCCCAGTTCACTGTAAGTGAATTTAATTTTGGCATCAAACAAGGCTAAGTTTGAACTTTTAGGTCCAAATTGAGATCAAATTTGTTTAATTTAAATTGAATAGGGAGAGAATTAGATAATTTGCAAAAATAGCTTTTGCAATAGAAAATAATCCAATAAAAAATAGCTTTTTAAAAATAACTCATGCTTAAAAATAACTTTTATGGTAAAAAAAAGTAATTACTGACATGTCAAAAAATTAAACTAAAAGGACACGTAGCCTAAATTTAAAATAAAAAATTCTAAAATTTGATTAATTGAGGAGTAACCAAAAACAAATTGTCATCCTTGATACAACTGTGACATTAATGTGATAGTCCTTGTCTTCTCATACATGGGGACCCGGTATTACCTAAAAACGACGGCAAGCTGTTTTTGTACTTTTCTTGAGTAAGAGTAAGACAAGTAAGTACATATTTTTAATATTTATATACATAAAAATTTTTTACTAAAATTGACCCAACGACAAGAGAGAATATTATTTTCTTGTCTGTTTATTGTAAATATATTTTTATCAATATTTGAAAAACTTAACCGAAAATTAAACTATTAAAATAAAATTTTAATATGTAAAGTTTTTGATATTAGACCAATCAATATACAATTAAGAGTTAATAAAATTAGAAATTTTAAAAGGAAAATTTTAAAATATTTTTACCCATATCAAGTTAAATTTTAATTAAATTATAAGATTGTTAAATAAAAATTAATTAATTAATTTTAATTTATAAAAATAATTAATTTATGAAAACTGACATATTAATTAATAAAATAATCAAATTTTGATGTTAAGAATTATTAATATAAATAAAACTTAAAAGTTAAAAATTATACTAAAATATTAGTCAGTGTGTTTAAACCAACCAAGATGATTTGATTTTTCATTCAAAATAGAAAATACGCACTCTAAATTTAATCAAAGCTTTTTTAATTAATTTTAATTGCTTCCTTTATCAATTTTTTATTTTATAATTCATTGTAAACTATAAATACTTCAATTTATTAATCTATTTTCTTTTCTCAGGAATTCTATTATCAATTTTATTAATATAAAAATTTCTTAACAAAAGAAAGAAATTAAACTAATACCTCTTAATTGTTTGAAATTATTACAAATTTTAATTTATTTAAAGAAGTAATGTAACACTTCACTCCCACGTGACCCGAACCTGATATCATTGGTGATATCCAAGTCCGTGCCCCGCGAGAGTGACATACTACATCAGTCAGTAAACCTTAGTATACATTTTTTTGAACCATTCATTCCATGTAAAAAGGAAATAATTTCAGTCATTACACAATCACGCGGAATAAGCAGTAAACAATAGAAAATCTTTGCAGTTATAATTATTACTATCATTTAGCAATATTTTACA
>JANVCL010000062.1:0-15686 GCA_026546855.1 Erythroxylum incrassatum | reverse complement strand
ATGCATGTACAGTAATTCCATGTGCACAAATGATACTGTGTATCAATCCTATTATGCATGAACAGTACTAATTAATCTCTATCAATCCTATTTTATGACAAATTTTCTATTTTACCCTTCCAGTAGAGGGTGTGATGTTACAAGTAAAATAGTTAAAATATGTGAAAAATAATCTCAATACTAATTCACAATAAAAAAAAGCATTTGAGATAATTAATTTATTACACATCTCGTACTTTCAACATGAATAGTAACTTACAACCTAAAAAAAGCATCTAAGATATTTACTACTAAATAAAAGTAAAATAAAAATTTATATTATATATTACATATAAATACAACAATAACAATAACACCTATAACTCAGTAAAAATCTGCGGGTCTGAATAGATTCAGTAGCATGCAACCTTAGAGTGATTGAGAAATTGTTCCTAAATGACTTACAAGAAGAAAGAGAATATTACATATAAATAATATTGTATAAATATGATAAATTAAAATTTATTTTTTTATTATGTGATTTGTTAATCTTTAAATTTTTTCTTGCTAATATTTTTGTTTAAATAAAAGAAATGAAGTTTTCACATAATATATAAATTTATTTACTAAAATTTTAAGGATAATAGAATTTAAACTAATCAATTTTTCAAGATTTTTGTTAATTCAGTACTCAAATTTGTAAAAAATTTCAATTAAGTAACTAATCTCTTATAATTTTAACAATTCAATTAAAAAAGTTAATTATATTAATTTATTGACTAATAATTTTTTTAATAATAAATATGCGTCTACTTGAAAATTAGCTGTCAACTAATCATTTACAAGAATAAAAAAACCTAACTCATACGTTTGATAAATTAAATTTTCACGTGAAGATTTGAATATTATAAATGAGAAATATTATGTTAATCAAATTAGTAAAATATTAACGTAACTAACGTTTTGAATGTAGTTATCGACTAATTTTTTTAAAATATTAATTAAAAAAGTTACATCTTTTTTATTATAAAAAAGAGCGGTCTAAATATAAAATCAGATTTTTTATTTTAATTATGATATTTTTATCATATTTTATTAAATTTTATAAAATATTTACATAAATTTTATATAAATGTGTGTACAATATTTAACGGAATAAGATTAAAACAGAATAAGATGATTTGAAATGTCAAAATATCTGCCCAAAAAGTCAAAATGGAATCGAGTCTCTTATCCGCTCCATTATACTGCACACAAGCGTGAATTCTAGGCACCAACTCAAAGTTATTTTTTATAAATAATTATATAATTAAAATTGAAATATAAGAGATTCCTCTCTCTCTCTCTCTCTATAGAGACTAGAGAGCGGTTCGCTAGCTCGTCGACTCGACGTCCTCCTCAGCCTCCGCCGCAGTTATCATTTCGTCAAAATCTGTTCAAACCCTAAAGATGTCTTCTTATTTGCCAACCGTGCCATTCTGGTTCTAATAATCGTCCTGATAGTTCAAAGCTCCATTTCTTTGGGTTTGTAGGGTTTTTTTCTTTTTTAGCGGGAGGTGGTTAGGGTTCTGTGAGTATGGAGCGATCCAATGGTAAAGATTTCAAAGGCTTGCTTGATACGTCCTCCTCTGGTTTGGGCTCAATCTCTCTCTGTTTTGTTTTCAAGTGCTTAACTGTTATATAATATATATGTATTGTGATTATGTTTTCTGGAGAACTTTCGGGTGATAGGTGATTAAGTTACGAACATGGGTTTGAGAATCTTAGGGTTTTGGGTTTTTGGGTGAAATTTCTTTGTTTGTGGAACACGCGAAGATGCAATTTTTCGTAGTTAGGTGGGTACGAAGAACTTTTAACACTCGAGAATGGTTTGCTTGCGCTTGATTTGGTAAAATGAAGATCTTGCGGCTTTAGCATGTAGAGTGTAGCTGATGTTGGATTAGTGCCTTTGAGCTCATAAAGCTTACACCCCACATGACCTGGATACACATTACTTCGAAGTACAATGCTCCGAGTAAAGAAGTAACTTGGAAGTTATATTTTTGTCAGCCTTGAGGTGTATAGGCTTTGACAATAAGAGATGTAATTTCCCGGTGGTTGAGGGTCGGAGAATCTAGTTAAGCATTTTGGGACGGTGAATCATAAACAAAAGAGAGGGGAAGTTTGGGTTTTTAGATTTCAAGCATTGCATCACAGTTTTATGGTTCAAAAATAATTAAATGGGTCAAATCCTGTTTCTAGTGAAATGGCTCTTAATTTCTGAGTATCCTGGATAGTTCTTACTATACATTTTGATCTAAGACAATGTTTTAGTTTTAGTTTTAATTGTAAATGATATACTTAGTAGTTGGTGTTTAGGCTTTGGGTTGCTTGTTTACTCTAGTAACCTATTCAGAAGCATGGGTTATGAATGGTACTTATGTTGGTCACTAATTCCTCTGGTTACATCTCTACTCACTGTAATCATTTTCTGTTGCATATTTTCTTGCTACATTTTAAACTTTTCTTTGGATTATCTGCTTTCAGGTGCACTCTTTGATGCTTCACAGTATGCATTTTTTGGTCAAAATGCGACGGAAGAAGTGGAATTGGGTGGCTTAGAAGATGGAGATGATAATACTGTATTTGGATCTGTTGATGATGAATATCGTCTCTTTGAGAGAGATGAAGTAAGACCTGGTTTTCCTAACCTGATTATTTGCTACTAATTCCACCATTAATTGGTTAAGTAGTTACACCTCTAAGTGTCTGCTAATGATTATTTGTGCTTTTAAAGTTTACCGGTGCGTGGTTCCTTTCTATGCTAAACATCTTTTGAAGGTACTTGTGAATTATGTGATGTGTTTTTCTAATTGTTTGATGCTGCTAAAGTTTCAATTTATTACAAGTTTTGCTTGCAAAGTATGTAGAATTGATTGATGGGTCTCTAACACTTGATAAAGGAGAAGCTTTGTGAAATTTATTTCAACTAACCGTTTATAGAGATGTGACATTGTCAAATGATATTGGTTCGTAAAAGCAATTTCTTTATCTTCCGTGAAATGTTAGAAGGAATTAGAAGTCCTAGTGTAGCAGATATGCAACTGCTTTTTAGAAGTTTGGCAATAAGACCCTGATGCTTCTAATGGTACATCTAAATGATCTATTATTTCTCTTTTCAGGTTTTAGTTGGCCTTATAGGCTTGTAGCAGTAAACTGCCAATACTTATAGTCCTTTGTTGACGTAAAATTTTCAGGCATGATAATTTGTCGTAATAACTTCATATTATGCCAGGGTGCAGGTTTAGGATCTTTATCTGACGTGGATGATCTTGCCAGTACTTTTGCAAAGGTAAGACGTCTTTACTTAAAACTACTTCCATAGTGGAGAACTTAACTAGAATCTTATATGTGTTAACTCCCTTTTGAATGATTTTTGATAATTTTGGAATTTTCAACTATTGGTTGGTATGAATGGGTTTATTGTTTGATTGTGGAAGTCATCTCTACCCTTTGGTTGTTGTAGAGATCCTTGTTTATTTCATTTTGGTTAGAGTTTATGAATTATGATAAGTTGATGCTCTGGTGGTCTGAGGCAGATTAGCCATTACCATAGATGGGCAGTAAAACAAGTAACTGAGAATCCTGATATTATTTAGGATTACCTGGTTAAAATATGCAGGTTGGGCACTATATAAGCTTCCTCTCAATGAAACAAGCAAAAAGAATGAGATGGTTCTTCATCCATCAATAAGTTCAGGGTCTTTGTTGTTGTATTTTTACCCTTTCTGGGATTGATAGGTGGGAAACAGTTCATGTGTTACTTTTCCTTGACAGGCCTTATTGTTTCACTTTAGGAATAGCTAATATATCAATTTGAATCTCTATTGCATGATAAACTGATTGTTGATTGAAAATTCGAGTCTCTCCAGATTAGCTTGATTAGTAGGATAGTTGGATTGTGTAGAGGAACAAGTTTTTAATTTCAATTTGAATATACTTGCCATTGATGTGTGGAAATCCGTTTTTTTTGTGTGTAGGATTTTTCTTTCTATGTAAGTTGTCAAAATTGGTCATGAGAGAATTTATTTAGTGGTTATGTGACATGAAGTTCTTGATGTAGTTGTTTTACCCTCCATCAGTAGAATAACATATAATTTCTATTGATATAGGTCATAGAAATGATTTTTGCTAACGCTTGGGATATCTGACGTTGCAATTTGCATTCTTACTGTTGTATGATAGACAAAACGACCATCTGTTTCTGGCATATAATTGTTCTTTCTTTCACATGTTTTAGTTTATCTCCTACTATATTGTGCCTTTCTCTCTTGTCTTGAACTTTTGTATTCATCTTTATGCTTTGACGTTGTATTTATTGTCACCTGTGCAGCTGAACAGAGTTGTTACGGGCCCAAGAAATCCTGGAGTTATTGGTGATAGAGGATCTGGATCGTTTTCAAGGGAGAGTAAGTTGAAATGTTGCATGCAGTTTTCATTACTATATTAGGGAAGCTTTAAGGATTTATTTAGCTTGCTTTTTCTTTTCCTTTTGTTGGTAAATCAGGTAGTGTTTTGACAGATTAACTCTTTTCAGATGCAGGGTTACTTTATTTCTACACAAAATGCTTATTTATTTATTCACATCCTTCTATCATTTGTTATACGCTTGAAAGTTCGGATCTTGTATTTTGTTTTGTTTCTCTGCCAGATGAAGGTGATAACAGAAAACATTTTAAGTCCTTTCCTGATTCTTTTGAAGTTCTTTTTGCGAAAGCTTTAATTATTTGGCTGGACATTTATTACCCATTGGATTTTTTATCGGTTATTCCTTTAAGTAATAAATACTGATAAAAATTCAGATTGCTAATCTAAGTGATAAGTAAGAACATGTGATTGAATTGAATCCATCCTTCTTTTCTGCCAAGGTGATCTGCACCCTTATGCCATCTCACTGTCCATAAAATGGGACCTTTTCTTTTCTAACAGGCACTATTTTCCTTTTGGTTAGGTTTATTTGCAAATTTGAGGTTATTTTCTTATTCCCTTGTTTTGTATTATTTTGGATTCTGTTCTTTGCATCCACTTGAGAATTCATTATGATGCACATGTCCAATTAACATGGCCATTTTTCATGTTTCTGTTGCAATCAAAGAAAAAGGGCCTTCTCTTTTTGGTCATAATGATAACCTTCAGCTTTTCAGCAGGTTATTGTATTGGAAAAATGAATTTGTTGGTTGGTAGCCATGCACATTTGCATCATCTATGCAGAATCTGCGTGCTTGTATAAGATTCAATTGAAGGTTAAAAACTACTTAGAGAATGCTATTGTGGTAGCAGTGAGGCTAATCCATTTACCCTCAAAAGTTTATTAACTCCAATCATTATGGTAGCATGGATGCAGACCCTATTCCTTCTGATTTTCTTAAGAATCTCCTCTTATCTGAAGATGTGCTGGAACAGTTTTTCAGAGCTTGACTTCCAAGTGAACTCTGAAAAATATTCTCCTACTCTTAGCATAGTTCATTTGTAGCTTTGAGTGAAAACTGTGTGTGTAATAGATCATAAAACAAAACAGACCAGATTGTTGGCATTATTTGGCAAACTTTTTTGAATGGTTTCTGGCTGCCCTACTTTTTCTGGTAGTTAGCAGGTTGTTTATTTTTAAGTTTGTGCTTAGTTTTCTTCTTATGTTAGAGTTCAAATACCATCATATTCTTTTCAGGTTCATCTGCAACGGAATGGGCACAGGATGGAGAATTTGCTAGCTGGTTAGATCAACAGATAGATACAGAAATTGCTCAGGAAGGCAAGAGATGGTCATCGCACCCGCAACCTTCATCTGCTCGTTCTACTAATGAATCAAAACCTTTGTACAGAACTTCCACATATCCTCAGCAGCCATTGCAACAACATCACTTCTCAAGTGAACCTATTCTGGTCCCAAAATCAGAGTTCACCTCGTTCCCTCCTGGGGGTAGAAATCAGCAGGCTTCACCACACAACCTGAACATTCCTTCACTTTCTGGAGGAGCACAATTGCCATTCTCTGCCCCAAATCTGTCTCCTTTTTCCAATTCTAATCTTCATCGGCCTGGTTTAAATCAGGTTCTGCACTATGGTGGAAATGCATCCCATGTTACTTCTCCTGGCCTTTCTTTTAGTAACAGGCCGCAAAAACATTGGGTTGATCATTCAGGACTATTGCATGTTGATCATCCAAGTTTATTGCACAGTGTGTTGCAGCAGCAGTTATCTCGAGATGGACTAATGTCCATGCAGTTGTTATCACAGCAGCAGCAGCTGCAACAGCAGAGATTGCACCCATCTGTTCAACTACCTTTTGCTCATCTCGCTGCAATGCAATCTCAGATTTATGGTGCACACCATTCGTCATCACATAAAATGATGCTTGGTTTAACAGATATTAGAGAACCAAAACATAAATCATCAAGAGGGCGACAAAATATGCGATCTTCACAACAAGGCTCTGATACTAGTAGTCAGAAAAGTGATAGTGCTTGGTTTCAGTTTAGGTCAAAGTATATGACAGCTGAAGAGATAGAGAGTATTCTGAAAATGCAACATGCTGCGACACATAGCAGTGACCCATACATTGATGATTACTACCATCAAGCCAGTCTTTACAAACGATCTGGATCAAGATCAAAGCACCGTTTCTGTCCTTCACAACTGAAGGAGGTTCCATCTCGATCTCGTAATAGTTCAGACCAGCATTCTCATATCCATATTGATGCAGCTGGGAAAATTCCCATTCCTAACATACGCAGGCCTCGTGCACTCCTTGAAGTTGATCCCCCTGGTAGTGGTGATGGAAGCTCTGAACACACCTCTGAGAAGCCTTTGGAACAAGAACCTTTACTTGCAGCTAGAATCACCATTGAAGATTGCCTAGCTGTCCTTCTAGATGTAGAGGATATTGATCGGTTCTTGCAGTATAATCAACCCCAAGATGGTGGCAGCCATCTCAGACGTAAACGGCAAGTCCTACTTGAAGGTGTGGCTGCATCACTTCAGCTTGTTGATCCCCTGGGCCAAAGTGGTAAATCTGCTGGGCTGGCATCAAAAGATGACCTTGTGTTCATTAGGATGGTTTCTCTTCCCAAGGGTCGAAAACTGATCTCCAAGTTCCTTAAGCTCCTATTTCCTTCCACCGAACTCACCCGAATAGTTTGTATGGCCATTTTTGGTCACTTGAGGTTTTTATTTGGTGGCATTCACCAAGATACAGTAGCAGCTGAAACAACCGTGGATCTTGTGAAGGCAGTTTCTACGTGTGTTAATGTAATGGATCTCCGGGCATTAAGTTCTTGTCTTGTTGCAGTTGTTTGTTCTACAGAGCAGCCTCCTTTACGTCCACTTGGTAGTCCTGCTGGGGATGGGGCCTCTGTTATCTTGAAGTCACTTCTTGAAAGAGGAACTAAATTATTAAGTGATCCACAGGCTGTTGCCAAGTGCAATGTGCCCAATTTTGCTCTTTGGCAGGCTTCCTTTAATGAGTTCTTTGATCTTCTTACAAAGTATTGCCTGCATAAATATGACACTGTACTACAGTCTGTCTATGCGAAGAACACTTGTAGTACTGAAGATATTGGTTCAGAGATACGTGCAGCAACAAAACGTGAAATGCCCGTCGAGCTTTTGCGTGCATGCCTCCCTCATACTAATGATCGGCAGATGGAACTTTTAAAACATTTTGGGCAGCCGCGCAATCCTGTTAGTGTATCAAATCCGCATTCAGGTAATAGTGGTCATATAAATTCTGAATCTGTGAGGAGTTGACCGAGGAAAGAACAAGAATGCTGTTATCAGGTGGCACTTCTTTATTGGAGGAAATGTGCTTCAGCAGCTGGGAAGTGGAAGAGATGAACACTCATATATATATATATATATATAGATAGATATATTGTGAGGATTAGTTTTAACAGTTCAGCTTTATGCATTGAATTATTTTCCTTTTTAAGAATGTTAACTGCTCTTCTTACATGACTATACATAAGTGTGTATCATAATGGAAAATGTTCAGGGGCTGACGGTGACCGGGAGTGATTTACTTCTGGGGGGGCGTTATTTTATTGCTCTTTTGTTGTAACACCTGGGAGTGACTGGTAGAGAATCTGAACCTTAGGGGGTAGCCAGTGTCCTAGTGAGGGATTAGAAATGTACAGCATGGTCATACAAAACCATCAGAACTTTGCTTTTCTTCTCAGAGATCTGTGTCAAGATTAGGATGGCTGTGGACTGTCTCTTCAAAGATCTGGGTGGTTGAACCTGACATGTTTTGTAATGATTATTGTTTTTAGTTGTTTCAATAATGGAATGGAGGAGAGACGTAAGAACAGTTTCAGGGAGCTTGAACGACACTTGTCCCTCTGCTGCTCGTCTTTGGCCATGTTCTATGCAATTCCTTTGTCTACTAACTGATATTACATTGAATCAGTGTTTAGCGATGTTATGTTCTGCCTTTCTGTTATCCTTTTGCCTTGTGTCTGCAGCAGATATAGTCATTCTTTTTAATAAAAGGCTTTCCAATATTGTATTTTATATTGACAATGAAATTTCTTTTTACAATTAATCGTATGAGTTTGTTTTTCAATCATGTGGATAAAGTCATATATTTAGTTAAATCTTGGGGAGCTCATAGCCATATTTCAAAAAAATAAAAAATATATATATATATATATAATTATATACTTTAAAATAAATATCAGACCCTTAAAACAAGTTTTTTCTTGAAATTACTACATATTAGAAGTTTTATTAAAATTTTATTCATAAGTTAAGGTTAGAAACTTGATTTCATTAAAGATTTCTTTAAACATGTATCTAAGATTTTTAATTTGATTATGGGATATTTGTACTATTTGTTTTAATTTGTAATTTTATCGAAAATAGTTTCTTTATTAAACCAAGTTAAGACTGATAATTTATATATTTCTCTAAAGTTCATGTATCTCTATTAAGAGATGTTATTGTTTTTTTACAATGTTTAAAAAACTGAGTCGGTCTAACTGATTTAATAGTAAAATTTTGAATTGGATTAACTTTTTGATTTAGTTTTTAACTTTTTAATTTGATTTACTAAAATAATATTTGTTGTTAAAAAATAATTATTTTATTAATTAATTAGTCCATTTTTATACACTAATCAGTTTTTATAAATAAAAATAAATAAATTAATTTTTATTTAATAGTTTTCTTTTTTAATTAAATACTAATTTTTTCATAAGTAAGGCTTCTTCGATAATTTTTCAAGTTCTTTAAATTTATTTAATTTTTAATTAATTTATGATAATTTAATATAACTGAACTTTTTAAACCTTAAATTTTTTTATCCCACCTGTTTTATTTCTGGTGCAATTTTTAATACATTGGTTTATTATTTTTTATGAAAAAGACATTACTTAAGGAAGGTAGTTGAAACACGGATCTTGACTGAGTACTGAAATGTCCGACCCGAGACGTGGCATCACGGTGATTTGAGATCCACAATTGCTCCCAGTGGACTCAGCTTCACTTTATCAACTCTCTCAAACCCAGACCTCTCGTATTCCTTTCAAAGCTTTCACCTTTGTCGTTGTGAGGGCTCGATCAAGTAAGTTAGCACTTTTTCGTAGCTTTTATAAATTTTGATTTCTCTTTACAATTTTGTTCCTACCGATTTTCTGGTTTCTGGGTCGAGGAGTTTTGGATTTGAAATCAAGTGATTGAAAAAAAAAATCTTTGGGTTCGATTCTTCTGGTGTTTCAATGTTTGTTCTTTGTGCTGATTTATGTTTAGTTTCTTGATAAGCGTGAGCGTATATGCTTATGAGCTTAAGGGTTTTTACATAATTTTATGATTTTTTTCTTATTCTCTGTGTAATATCACCTAGGTTTTAGGTGAATTTGTTGTGAGGTGAAGGAAGAGGGAATGTAATTTTACTGACATTACATGCTTGTGAATGGTTTAATTGTGTAGTAGGAAATCTATGGAATGAGTGAAAAAACATCATAAATAGCCTCTCTATAGTTAGGAGTAATCTTATGTACTTATGAATCTATTCAGACTCTGCATCTTGGCGAGATTCTTATTAAGAAGATGTTGAAATCAATGGAAACAAAAAGAAGAAAAGAAAAATTGATACAGTTTTTGCTTCTTCATGTAATAAGGTTCTTGCTTTTTGCTTCACTTTTTGAACTTTTAAGGATGAGATTGTGGTAGGTTGTGTTCATGAGTGGGGTTGTTAGGTGAAGAGAGTGACATCGGTTAAGATGGTACAAGTGAAAGTGCTTCTATTGGAAACAAAAATGGATTGAATTGTGTGTTCATTTACCTTGTTATGTTTTTTGTGAAACTTGTGATCTCAGTTTTAGAAATTAGAAGAGTTAAATTTTGATTCATGGGTTGTTGCAGTGGATTTAGAGGGAGATGAATTGGTTGAGAGCTCTGGTGGGCAAGAATTGATTGTAAATGAAGGCGATCCGATTATAGAACCACATGAGGGCATGGAATTTGAATCGGAAGATGCTGCCAAGATTTTCTACGATGAATATGCTAGGCGGTTAGGATTTGTCATGCGTGTGATGTCTTGTCGTCGTTCTGAAAGAGATGGAAGGATTCTTGCTCGTCGACTCGGGTGTAATAAGGAGGGACATTGTGTTAGCATTAGAGGTAAATTTGGTAATGTTCGAAAACAGAGGATGAGTACAAGAGAGGGGTGTAAGGCAATGATACATGTCAAGTATGATAAATCTGGAAAATGGAGGATAACTAAGTTTGTAAAGGAACACAATCATCCTCTTGTTGTTGCACCTCGTGAAGCTCGTCAAACATTGGTAGATTACTTCCTCCTCTATTGATTGACCGTATTATGACATCCTTGCTAATTTTTTAATTTCTGAACGCAAAATTTGAATCAAATTTTGAGTGCAAAAGTTCAGTGTCATGTACTTCCTTGCTTAAAAGTACTTATGATGCTTACTGTTTTTCTTGAAGCAATGGTTTTGTTATATCAACGAAACGAACTCATTTGATATTATAGACTGTCATACTTTATTTTTATCCAAGTTGAAGTAAGTAGACTTCTGGAAAAATACTTGAACTTATGTGAGTGAAGCTCTGGAAAATTATGTTCTGGTGAAAGAATGTCATCTAAGTGATGACTTTTTGTTGATATTGTAGGATGAAAAGGACAAAAAGATTCAAGAACTCACCATAGAGCTGCGGAATAAGAAGCGGCTATGTGTGACGTATCAAGAGCAGCTATCGACATTCATAAAGGTCGTTGAAGAACATAATGAACAGCTATCCAAGAAACTTCAGAATGTAGTAAACAATTTAAGGGGTTTTGAGTCCATTGACAAAGAGCTTGTGAAACCTAGTTAGCCTTGGGCAATAGATACAATATTTTCGTAAAATGAAAGTAAAATCACAATTCTTTCTTGCTGCTTTTCCTCTCGATTAGGCTGACACGAGGGAAGAAAATTAGAAAGTTAGTTAGGAAGTTTATAATACTGTTCTCTGCATTTATATGAAACAATGCAGCAAAGTGGAAGGCAATCTGATAATTGAACTGGACATAGTTTGAAGAACTGTAACTGCATACTCATGATAGATTGATTCAATGATTGCAAAAGCCAGCAGTGATCTTGAAGTTCATCCCGTAGGCTATCTGGCACGCGGTAAAGTTCCCGACAAGTTAATGTTCACATAGTGAGTGATCGATGAGTGACTGAGAGTGGTAATTATCTCCACTTTCTTTCCTCCTATTATTAGCATATTCTACAAGGATGGTAGGAACTGACAAGGTGGCATTTGTACTTCAAGAATGTACAGAGTATACATTTCATGTTAAGTCCAGCTAATGACGGATAATTATTGAGCTTTGTATGTACCTAGTTTAAGGTGAATATCTTGATGTCTGACTCTTCAGATTTTCTAAGCTTTGTTCAGGCCCTTCTAAATCTTCAGCAGCAGTAATGTGCATAAAAGGATTGTTGAACGAACTCAAATCAAATTCATTCTGGATCAACTATAAAATTTGCACCAAAAAGTACCAAATATACCAACATATTAGCACTGCATAAAACTTGGAGAAACTGAGAAGACGATACATATTGCGGATAGCTATTCTGATGACCAGAAAACTGTACTCCATAATGATACAGAGGCATGGTTCACTAAGTCATGTAATTACTAGTTGGGCAATTCACTACTTAAAACACCAAAATCCTTTGATAACAAACAGAAGTTTCGAAATTTTCCTAGCATTTCCAAGGTGTTTTTGGAGTGTTAATGGAAGTGCAGTCCTTTGGCCAATGCCCAGCCTTACCACATTTGTAACAAGAACCAGACAAGCTAGACCTTCCTCCCCCGTGCTCAGCAGAAAAACCAGAACCGGAAATGGAACAATCTTTGGCCCAATGTCCTGCCTTGCCGCATTTAAAGCAGGAAGATACAGATAAACCAGACGATCCTCCATACTCAGCAGGAAACTGGGAAAAGGAACAATCTTTTGCCCAATGCCCTTCCTTGCCACATTTAAAGCAGGAAGATCCAGATTTTACACTCAAGTCATTCATGTTATTATAGACGCTGCAATTGGAGACATTTGCAGCAAGACCAACTGGTACAGTGTTACCATTGCACCACTTAAAGAAGCCACAAGCACTTGCCTGTTCAACAAAAGACGCAAGTAGTTCTTTATTGGATATAATCGTGCATATGTCACCTCCAATGTCTTTTAGTTTTCAATTCTGTTGTCTTATGATGTTGATTATTTAATCAAGACGAAATCTAACCTTCTTAGCCTCGGATGCAAACATAACTACTATGCCATTATACTAATGAGGCATCTATACACATATATTGAATCTTCGGAAAAAAACTATATATATATATTGATCATGAAATACAAAAAATTGGTTATTGAATTGACAGATTGTGTAAATGGAAAGCTTCAGAACAATAAAAGGCGCCATTAGAAGTACCTGGTTTGCAGGACAACGATAAAACTGTTGGCCAACATTCTTCCCCGTTTTTGCAGTTAGAACCAAGCAAGTTCCAGCACCACATGGACAGGGAAGATCTGGGACTGCAGAATTAGGCGCATAATTTGGGGGACTACTCAAAGATGATGAATTTATGACAGAAGAAGCATTGCCACACCACTCAAAGAAGTCACATCCGCCATTTTCCTGCAAAAATATAGAGATTGTAACTTGTTGACAATTGACAATCAATGACGAGTAAAAATCCCCTCAATCCACACACATAAATACCCCTCAATGAAACTTAGACATGATTGTTGGACCTAAGAAATGGGTCACACAAGCTCATATTTTAGTGAATCACTCCCGCAGTGAAGCTTCGGAGATGTAATAATTTCAAAGTGTCCCTCTATGTTAACCTACCTGTCTAACAGGGCATCTGTAGAATTTGCGTCCGCGATTCCTCTCAGTATTTGCAGTGAAAACCACACAACTCCCCAATCCGCAAGCACACTTCTTCTCAGGAACTGACGGCTCAGATTCACCGAAATGGACCGCACCACCACCGCCGTTTGATTTAAAGCGACCAGATTGAGAAGCAGCGGTATTGATCATCTGTTGCCACACAACACTTTTGCTCCCTCTCAGAGCAGCAAGGTATGGTCCCTCCTCCTCGTTCCTCCGATCTTCAGTGGAATCAACGGCAGTGACACGGCGGCGCTTGGCGGAGGAGAGCGCTTTTGCCTCGGCTTCAGCGATTTGAGAGAGAAAGTCGCCATCTTCGTCGTCGCCGTCGTGAACGTCGATTGGTGGTCCGCTTCTGGTCTCTGTTCTTTTCATCTTCTCGCGCGCGTACGCACTCTTCTTTAGACAAAATTCGTTTTAAATTGAAATAGAAAGAAGAGTGCGATTATTATTACTATTTTATTATTACTTTTCTTTTTAATTTTTTGTTATTTTAAATTATTAGAAGAGTATTTTATAGAATTAACAAATCCCCCTTCCTCTCGCCGGCGACGGGAGAAGCTACTCTTCTACGATTTTCCGTCAATAAAAGTTGCCATCATCTCTATTAATCACCTTGCCTCAGCCCAGAGACTCCCTCTCCTGCAACAATCGTAGAGATTCTCTGGAAGTAGGGGATTTGGGAGGACCAAAAAAATTGCCGGAGGGAGAAGAGGAGTTCCTTCACCGTCGTTCTAAAGACACGCACACACATGTGCGCTAGGGATAGAGGAGGATATAGAGAGGAATGGCAGGAGAGAATGTGAAAGCAAAAAGGGAGATATTGGAGGTATGCACCATATGCCGGGAGAAGCTGTCATCTTGCATATATGAAAAACTCTCGTCCGAAGAATTGCATTGTTGTTATGTTTGCAAAATTGAATTGGATTGTTCTCCAATCATGAAACTCAGGGACAGTTGGGTGAATTCCTCTGGAGAAGAAGATAATGACGATGAGAGAAATTTGGAAGATACGATTGGTGATGAAGACGTGGTTTATACACTTGTTTCCTTATCCAAGTTGCAAATCAGGAGTGATTTATCGAGGGCTCGATGGAATGATGAACTGGGTATGGCTGAGGTGTTGGAGAAAAGAGGCAAAATGTGGATAACAACTGGAATTATTCGTTCAGGCAAGTCATACTGCTCGATTGAAGAGACTCTGTATTTAGCTGAACTAGGATCGCTGCTCTTAGAGGTGATGATGACGCCATCCTTTCCTTGAAAGATATACATTCAAAGATCATGGAAGGGAGGAGTGGATGCAGCTGGGATCTTTTCCAGGTTTACAGGGCACCTGAAATCTCTTGGATTCATAGCTGGCCGTCACGGTGTTCCATGGAAGACGAAGAATGTTGACAGAAGTTCTGAATCCAACCCTGTTGAAGGAACCCCTGGAAGTACCAGTGTAACGTGTAATGAATTGGGAGACACGGCTTCAATCCTGGAAACGTTCAGTAATGTGCGTGTTGATGGTATGAGAGTGAGACCTAATTTTGACATTAATCTTCCAAATGGGAAATTCAGGAAGTCCTCACCTGTTGATCCAGCATTTCTACTCTGTTTGGTTAGGGGCGGTCTGATGAAGTCAGACATTGAAGTCCTGGAAACACAATTCAGTCAGACGCCTCTCAAGTTCTGTCATGTAGAACATGTACTTGTCTGTATTTTTAACTTTGACATGTTCAGAAAAGACTTTAAGAGGTTAACTTTTCGTCAGTTTCTATAATACATTATTTTTATATTTTAAATAAAAATGATTCTTAATAATATAATTAATTTTCAAAAATAATTAAAAAAAGTTCTACATCTTACACATACATAGTAGTGGAGCCCACTCACTGAGGCCCACTTGGCACTTACTTCGGTTCCATTCCTACATTATTGTTTTGAGATTCGAATTCGCGAATTTGGGCAAATATAGGCCGAAACTTACTGACTCTGATACACGAAATCCCGAAAAGGAACCTAAAAGGGAGTGCCGCCGCTCCAACCTGCGCCTCTCTGACATAAGTAGGGACCACAGGGCACTTGACCACGAATTTGACTGTGCAGGAACGATACAGTTGTGGCTTATCTTGATCAATCAAGATTGTCTCTGCAAACTTTCACGGACTAGCTTCTCTAAATTGATTGACGACGACCCGTTGGGACCAGTAGCCTCTTCTGCCAACTTTTTCCACTCGATCACCCTGTTCTTCATCTTCTTACCTTTCTCTCCCTCCATTAATT
>JANVCL010000061.1:21063-33773 GCA_026546855.1 Erythroxylum incrassatum | reverse complement strand
ATAAATAATACTCAATTATCTTTCTAAAATTATGATTATTTGTTATCATAAAAAAGGGGGAGATTGTTAAGTCAAAAGGACTTCACGTCTAATAATTTTGGTGATAATCAAATAATAATAATATTAGAAATAATATGTGTGTTAAGTGTGAAGGAAACTAAGAAGGAAGCACAGAAGGAAGCAAAACTAAGAATGAGGAAACTAAGAAGGAAGTACAAAAGGAAGCGAAACTAAGAAGGAAGAAACTAAGAAGGAAGCGAAACTAAGAAGGAAGCGAAGCACAGAATGAAGTGAAACTATGAAGGAAGCGAAGCATAGAAGGAAGTGAAACTAAAATGGAAGAAACTAAGAAGGAAGCACAGAAGGAAGCGAAACTAAGAAGGAAGCGCGAAAAGTAAGAAGATACAAAACTAAGAAGGAAGCGCAGAAAGTAAGAAGATACAAAACTAAGAAGGAAGCGGGAAAAGTAAGAAGATACAAATCTAAGAAGGAAGCATAGAAACTAAGAAGATAGGAAAGTGAGAAGATACAAAACACAGATGATACGAAGACGAAGACACGATAGTACATTAGACAATTAGTCAGTTTTTATTTAGTTACAAAACTCAACTGAATAACGGTTTCTACAAGAAACAAGAAAAAAGAAGCAGTTATCAAGAAGTAGTTGAATACGAAGGCTATAAATACAAGTCGGAGTCGGAGTCGGAGTCGAAGACTGAAAAAGTTAGTGATTTGAGTTAGTGAAATTAAGTGTTTGAACTTTAGCAAAACTCTGTATTCATTATGCAAAACACTAGAGTTATCATTACTGTAACAAAGCTCGCAATATCTTTCTTATAAGAGAGAGGAAAAGCTGAAAGCCTAAAGAGGCTAAGAGAGTGAAAATAATACTTGGTGTAAGAGACCTGAAGAGGCTCTGTAGAGAAAGAATACTTGTACAGTTGAGAAGAATAGTGAAATCTCATAAGGATTCTGAGGATTGGACGTAGCCTACAATTTAGGGTGAACGAGGATAAAATCGTTGTGTCAACTTCAAATATGATTATGTCCTCAATCATATTGAACCTATGATGGCGCAATTGCCATAACTTTCATAAAAGATGTGGATTGATGTCGTGTTTGATGGTTTGAAAGAGAACTTCGAGATCTACAACTTTCATGAAGAACGCAAAATGAGATTTTGCTTAAAAAGGGTCAAAATTGTGATTTACTGTAGCTGTCCCGAGAATGTCCGTTTAACGGACATACATGTCTGTTTAACAGGCATTGACAGGTCTGAAGGTGCTTTCCAGACCCGAGAAGGTCCGTTTAACGGACATGGACTGGTCTGAGGCCTTTTTAGACCCAGGATGGTTCATTTAATGTACTTAATGTCCGTTTAACGAACATTTATGACACAAAACTCCCTTCAAAGCCTCTCCATTGGTTCCTACATTCATTCTAACATCATAATCACCCATAATCTTCTCAAATTCACCTCTTCTAGTGCAATACCACTTCATATCAACTCAAACACCAACTTTGTTTCATTAAATCTTCTAATCTCTACTCAAATGATTCATCACATTCAACTACATCTCATTATTCAAAATTTCTATCCTTTTTCCATAACATATCTTATTCTTAAGTATCAAACACTTCATATTCAAAATTCATCATTTCAAGTTGATGATTACTTTATGTATACCTCAAGTTTAGTTCAAAATCATCCATACCCAATTCATATTCCCTATTTGTTCATAAACACCCAAAATAAAACACAAACATATACATTCATCCATAATTTTGCTGCATCCAGTTCTCATTTTCATATCAAAATTTGAGACTCTTAAAAGCCAAATTTAAAGTCTTCATAAGAATGGTAGTCATATGCCTCTAGTTTAATCCAAATCAAGAATCAACTTATTTGGATAAATACATAACAAGATATGGCTAAACACAAAAGCATATCAGTGGAAATTTTTCCGCTAACATTTTCCAATTTTTCAAACTTTCAACATTTTACATCTAATTCATCTTATATCGAGATTATCTCTTCCATTTCATTTTCTCATCATTCTCTACGCAATTCAACTCAACAAATCAATCACAAACAAATCATGATCTATAATTGATCATTAATAAAAAAAACATAGCATATATATATATATATACCCATTCATAAGCAATTTTCTACACTCATCCAAACACCACTTTGAAGATTATTCAACCTCTAAACATCTCTATACAATCACATGAATTATTACTCATCCTACACATCCAAAAACAAGACATGTACACAATTTTTTCATTACCCATGACACATACATAAACCTTGCAAAATCAAGTCATCAAATCTCAATTTACCCATTATTCTAGCTTAGTTTAACCATGCCCATGACATTTAAGGCACAACTTACTTGGTTTAGCTTCAATTCTTCAAACTCGTCAAGAAAATCAAAAATCCCTAACTTCACCAACAACCCACGATCACCATCATCTTAAGGTTGAAAGGTTTGGGTTTTTGGTGAGAATGAAAGTGAAAGCAAGTTAGAAGAGTAGCATGTAAGATGAGAGGGTTGGGTTTACGATGAATGGAGATTTGAAGGATTAAAACTCATGAAGAAGAGGAAGAAGAGAAGCCACGAAAATGATGGAGAAAACCAAAATAAGAAACCAATGGCCTTTAAGTGAGAAGCAATGTGGAAGGACAACATAAAAAGGGGATTAAATGCTTAGTGGACTTAAGACAAATGTCACTTGCCACATGTCCAATTCTTATAGCTTAAATCCAATTTCTATTCTAATTGTCTCCCAATTTTTTAATGGCACTTATCAATAAATCCTAATATGTTTTATCAAAATTTTCATTGCCATTGGACAGTAATTTATACTACCATTTATCATTTGTCTTGCCACTTGGCATTTTTCCTAGTCCAAAAATTACCCCAAATTTTTAAAAATTTTCCTAAAATTCTCTAATTATAAATCAACAATTACACCATCCAAATCAATTTTCAATACAAACAAACAACAATTCTCAATAACAATCACATTTATAAACAATTATACATGGAATGTCAATGAATGTATGTACAATTATTTCATGTGTAAAAATTTCACTATTCACATGTATGTGTATGGCATATTATGCATGAGCATGCAAATGTATTTCTAAGCTCTCATTGTTCACTCCTATTTACTATTCTAACCTTCCCACAAATAATGGGATGTTCCATTTCACTTTTAAGTTTGACCATAATCTAAAGGATTTATGTCAACTCGTCTCTATGTTTGCACGGAATCCCTTCTAATTATAGTAGAACTATTCACTTAAAAAGATTTCTCAATCTTAGTCATATGAAATCAAATAATAGCATAATATTTCAAATATATTAGAACAAGAATAAAACGCATAATTTAATCTCAATAAACCAATAAATAAAATTGCATTAAATAAAAGACTAAATCATATTGTTATCATAACTTAGGGTTCATCATACATAGGCACTAAAGAAGTATAGATTCTCCTTATAGAAAATGAAATCAAAGACAAACATGTAGGGAAAAAAATAGAAACTAAAGGAATTATAATTCTAAGTCTCCCTTTTTCTTCTAATAGACCTTCGTACAATTTGGATTGGATGTTGTTATCCATCATATTTGTTCACGTATTCTTCATATTTTCCTCATCTTCTTCTTAAAAATGTCACCTATATATGTTTCTTACAACTTAAAACTCTCTAAATTTGACTTCCCTTTATATTACGTCTGTTTATGTCTTTTTATAGCAAAACTTAGGATTTTTAGGACGTAAATGGTCACTTATATGATTGTGTAGGGGACCGTGTATATTTAGAAACACCTGAATTCACAATTTCATAAGGACACAGAGGCTTGCACAAGAAAAATACACAGCCGTGAATATCCTTGTTGCTTCAAATCTTCGTTCATATCACAATCTCATCCGAATTCTTCTCCTCTTTGTCCATGAAGGTAGTTATCACCTATAAATGCACTTGGAGTGAATTAAGTACTAAAAACACAATAAAACTATTAAATAACAAGCAAATCACATTAAATATGGGTATATAAATATAGTCAAATAATCATTTATCACTCATACTCCTGTAGGAAAAAAAATCTTTTATGTATCCTTAAGTGAAAATGGAAACACTCTTAACATAATTTGCTCTTTCCTTACCTCTAGAGGTTTCATACTAATATAGACCACATTGAGCTCCTTGAGATACTCGTGAGCATCCTCACTTGCAAAACCATGAAAATTAGGTAAAAGATGGATTAAGCCACACTTAAGCATGTTCAACAAAATTTGAAAAAGTGATGCATAAAGGTCTTTAAGTCAAGTATGGGGTAGCCAACTCTTTAGAGTTTTTGGATTGGCCATAGCTTCTTCCTAATTGATTCTTTGCTTCAATCATAGAGTTGCTCTGTTTTCTTTACAAAACCTTTGCAATGTCCCTTTGATATTGGGATCAGATTGGGATTAAATCACTTAACTCCTTGGCAACAACACCAAAATTCTTGATGCGCATTGAACACACCAAAAAATAAAACCTTACTCTACAAAATGAAAAATTGATAGTTGTGGTGAGAGAAGATCATATCCACATAGATTGTGTGTTTAGCTTTTTTAATGAATAATCTAGTGATTTTAAAGGTGGGGAGCCCCTGGCTGAATGCCACTAAAAAAACAAAGTAAAACTAAACTATTAAAGACAAATCAAATCAAATAGTATAAAAGTGCTAGGATTAATGAATAAGCTTTGAATCTAGTTTGCATTTCAATCTCAACCTTTATATGAATGTGCACAATCAATTGTCATGTTGTTCTTGTGCCTCTCCTTCAAACTGCTAACGATAAATTAACAACAAGCTCTGTTAATCTCAATTTTTCCTTAGTTTATATCTAATTAAAACAAACTCTTTAATTAGGTCTACCTATCAAACAACTTAGAATAAGCTTTTTAGATTTGGTATAACAAATGCATTCCATAATAGAAAAATAGGTTAATCTAGGCAACAACCATATAAACTCAATTATTTAACCTATGCTATATTACCCTTAATGACGTGCGACCATTAGTTTACCACAAGTGAATCAAATTTACAATTATTACATATTGCAATCTAGAGTCTAACAATGATTTCATAAATGAATAATTAGTTTGGAGTATCAAATTCATTCATACATAAATCCCAAAACATTAATTACATAATAACACAATCAACTCTGAAAGAGAGTTATGAACAATATCACTATATTAATCAATGCCTAAACATGTTTGCAAGTGTCAATATCTCACTTTGAATTAGAAAGATGAAGTTTAGTTCCTTATAACTATCTAAAAGGAAAGGAATTTGCCTTCCTTTTTTTGTCTTTAATTTCTTCATACCTCATTTGGGCTCTTAATTGCCCTTTTATACTAAAATTAGGGTTGCATAACAATATACGGTCAATTAGGCAGGCATGTAAGCGATCGTGTATGTCAATTTTCTAGAAATCATGAACATACATGTTCACTGTGAGCTACACAACCATGTAACATGTTTGTGTAAGTCCAAACACGACCAAACAAGCTATAAAGGTGATTGAAATGACATGGTTGTGTAAGTCCATACATGGCCATATAGGCTACAAAGGTCATAGTTGTGTAAGTCCATACACGGCCATATAGGTTGCAAATGTGATTGAAATGACATGGTTGTGTAAGTCCATACATGGCCATGTAGGCTGTAAAGGTGATTGAAATGTTATCTTCAAGCTCCTACATGATGCTGGTTACTTACACGGTCCTATACATGGCCGTGTAAATTGCAATAACTTTATTTCTTGCATTATTTGTCCCTTTTTAACCTAACTCATCTCCTTTGCTTTTATGAAGGCAATAAGATTGAACATGAATAGAATGGTCCCAAGGATATGAGTTTAGCTTATTTTGGCTCTTGTTCTTTTGACTTGTACCTAAAATAAAATATAGACCAAAATAAGTATCTTAAGTACATCATAACATTAATCACTAAACATTAGGGAGTAAATAATAGTCAATTATGCACTTATCATAGGCATACTACCATAATTCGGATAACAAAAGAAAAGATTAAAGGTGATGATGGATAAACTAGGCACACCAATTGAATTTGGGGGAATAAAAACAAAGGTCATTAGTTTGAATAAATAGAAAATATTGACAATCAAAGGGAAAAACCAAGATAACACTACAACAGTTGATAAAGCCAAGCACCACAATTGTTGATAAAGCTCTCAAAGGTGTCACTAGCCACACAGGTGTAATGGCTTACACAAAACGAAGGAATCAATTTTGAATTTGTGAAGAAAAATGACTGAACTTTTATTACTAACTCACACCAAAAAAACATACCTTATAACCCCTATTTATAGTTAAAAAAACTCCTAATTCTATTAGGAAACAATCTAGATAATATATAATCATACTAAAGATTTGAAAGAAAACTCCTAGTACTATTATAAACAACCTAGATAATATGAAGCCATACTAAAGATCTAAAAGAAAACTCCTAGTATTAACAACTTAGATAATACTAAATCAAACTAAAGATTCGAAAGAATAAGGAAACTAATTTCGGAAGACTTGGTGTCTAAGTAAACGGCTAATTTTACGTGTCTTTTGCATGCTCTTAAAATTTCAGGCCTAATAGACAAGACTTTACTTAATTTCGGGCCAAAACTTGCAATCATACATGTATAACTGAATATTGAATTGTTTGTATAACTGTGAAACTCATTGCCACCTTGCACGAAATTATCATATAAATTTAAATATAATGGCTTGGAGATAAATTCCCCTTGTGCTACGGCATCATCAGGTGAAAACCAAAAGAACAAAAAAAAAAAAAGGCATCAAGCCAGAATACCAACATTAAGCTAGCAACAGAGGAATCTCCTACCATCCCCGCAAATCTTGCATCTTCTGGAGAACTTTTGCCAAGTGACAGCTCCAAAAATTTTGTAAGAAGTACACGAGATTGAAAGGGCTCTGCAATCGTCTAGTGGAAGCAGCTCGAAAAGTCATCCACAGCTTCAAAGTGTTGTCGCATTCAGGGGTCAATTTTCTTTAGTTAACAACAAATCATTCGGGCCGATATTTTCTCCAGGTTGCTTTTACTTCTTCTATATATCGGTTCTTGTTTTGGTTTTGTATTTCTTTAATCTATATGTAAAATTATGTAAAAACAAAATTCAGGGAATGAGACGATTGCTTACATAGGTTACAAACATGTGGTTCATATCTCTTGCAGTAACCAGTTATTTAGTATCAATGTTGCAAAACACAAATGGTAAAGCAACTCTAATTGCAGAAATGTCATTTCTACAATCTAGTAGCTCAAGATCACTTCCAGGTGAGTAAGGTCGAGGATTCCTGGCGGGTGTGACGAGTTTCCCATCAGAGTCATAAATGATGACACCTGAAAAATCTGGTAGCTGGCATTTTCCTCCCATCAGTATGTTCTTCTGCCAAACCGAATGTCCTTCCTGCTCATCCTCGTTGACTTCTGTGCTCGTCATCATAGCTTCTGTGTTGAGTTGTATAACAGGATGATCAGGCGCGTAGGAACCACAGCAAGCAATCAAGCGACGCCATTTCCGCGAATATGAAGCACATACGAACATCGCAAAGGCACACAGCAGAAGGGTCATTGCGGCAAGAGAAGCTTGTGATGCACTTAATGATGATACTAGTGTCAAGTGAAGTTGACGAGCCATATGATGTTTCTTGTGGAATAAAGTCGGCTCAGTGCAGGACCCCGTTTATGTACTATGTCTTGTCAAATGAGTTTGTGTCGACATCGGTGGATTTGTTGGAATTTAGATTGTAGATGTTTGAGTCAGTAGATCATTGTGGTTCAGGCGACCTGACTTTACCTTAACCAATACTGAAATCGATTGAGGATATTGCAATTTTTAATTTTTAATTGGTAACTGTCAACCCAAAATCATAACGCTCTTCAATCTAATGGTTTATCATCATTTTGGCTCATACTATTTTTCTTCTTTTGTGAATCATTAATATCTGTGGCATTTTAGTAATTACATTCTAGAAAGTCAAGGAAATTCAGGATAAAACATATTGCTAAATGATTCATTTTTTATATTAAATATGATACATAATGGATATAAAATTTTCCTTAAATGATTTTTTTAATTTTAAAATTATTACAAATTTTAATTGATTCGCTGATTACTGATTAGACGTAAGTACTAAGCTAAAGAAGAACTAAATCGTATTAGAATTATGACCATTATAACCTTTGAAATTAAAGTAACTTCTACTTCTATTCAATAATGTTAACTCCAATGATTAAGTTAAACATTGTTTTGTAACAAAATACTATAAACTAGAGTTAGGTGCATCTAGTTATTTTTTGTGATTTGATTTTTTTTACAATTGTCCTTTATAATTTAAAATAAACTATCTTATAATTTGTGCTCTTCTACACCGTCACAATTCATTATCATCATTAAGTATAAAAAAGATGTTCAAAAATATTTCCATATAAATAAATATTAAATAAAATATATCAACTATAAAATATGGTGTGGCTGAATTTTTATTACAATTCTCATTTAATATCAAGTTATTGACTATAACAATACTTTTTATTTAAGGATGAGAAAATATCCTTATTATTATGGTATAATATAGCATAAAACTAACATAAGATTGTAATAGCTCTTCCTGTTATCTCTCAAATTTATTTTAAAAATATGTTTTATTAGAATATATATATGATCATTTGAAATTTATGGCTTAAAACTAATATCAATATGTATATTTACAAATTATTTGCATTCTTATTTAACTTTATCGAATAGTTATACAATCATTATAATTTAAAATTATGATTTTAATTTTGAATGTAACTAATGTCATACATTGGATACTCATAAGTTAACTTGATAAAAAATATTTTTTTAAGAAGTTAAAGAATCTCATTGAAGCTCCCATTAAAGAAGTAAGAACCACATTATCTACATATTAGACAGTTTAAGGAATACATTGCAAAAGGCTACTTCAACATTCTAATAAGATAGACAACTAAGATAGCAAATTACATAAGAAAGGCATAGAATGGTAATTTTTCTTTCAAACAAACATCATGCAATGAGGGGTTTAAACATTCTCTGTGGTTTAAGATTGTTTTTTTTAGAGGGTAACTACATAAACATATCCTAAAATTCGAAATGTATCTCCATATTTCACACGACTATAAGTTAAGCACCAACAGTCAAATACCATTTGATCAGAGATGGCAATAAGTTAGCTCATAGACCCAGATTTAAGTATTAGAGAAGGAAATAAGCTGGCTCATGCACCCAGATTTAAGTAGTTTCAATAGGCTGGCCTATGGGTCAGGCTTAGGCCCAGATCGACCTGAGACTTAACTATTCTAAGCAAAAATCGTTTTGCTTAGAGCAATTAGGCATAAGGTATTTTAAAATTTTATTTGTTAAAAAATTGGCAGGGCTGACCCATTGGCCAACCTATTGCCATCCCTACTGATTTGTTGATAAAGATCCACCGCACCTTAAATAGATTTGATGAGCCACTATTTGCATTATAGTTGTTATTATTAATTCCAGGAATAGGATATTTTCCTGAATTGCTAACTTCAGGAAGATCCTCTAATTTCTTTCTTTTCATAATGCAAATACTATATTACCTAGTGCAATTTTAAACTTCCACAAGTTACATTTTCTTGCATTATGGATTTGTGAAAGCGAATTAATTAGATTATGTAAGCTTAAACGTAGACAAGATAGATTATAAAGTAGTTGAATTCAATCCCAAATGCAAAAGTAAAACATTTACTTAAAGGAAAGGTGAACAAGTAACTTAGGTTCTTTATTATAAAGAGAACAAGTAGTAGGGAGATTTAGCAAACTCCTTAACCTATCTACTATGCTCAATCTTTCTTTTTTTGCTAGCAACATAATGAATGAGATTTGAGGGCTAGCTTGTTTCAACTAAAATAGATTGTGCCATTTCTTCCTAAGGGCATGATTTCTTAACATATCCTTACAAGATGCATTGAAGTTACTTAAGGATGTCTACACCATTATGTGACATCCTCCAAGTTATGCGTGAGATTAAAATTGAGGATATGGTCACTAATACAAGTTCTTATAAACTACTCCAAGGGATTTAGTGAGTTGCTCAAAACCTGATTTACCAAAGAGTTGTCTATGGTATCATTTCTAATGGAATTAAGCTTTGTTACCCTACTTAGAAGGATAAAACTTTTTCCAATTATCATACCATAACATTATAAGTCTCCATTTTCTATCTTACTCTTAAACTCCATTCTAAATTTCTTCCCTAACTTAAGAATAACCATAGTCCAAGAGGAGTTATACTTAGATTGTATGGACCAAAAATTAGCATTGACCAAGTAGTATGTGAGAATCCACTTAACCTTTAATGCTTGTTTGTTGATGTGGATTCTTCGTATCCTTTTAATCATGAGTGTCTTAATTGTAACTCTTATAGGGATTATTGATATGCAAGATCCCTACCCTATATATCTACAAAGGCAAGTGCACCTATCGAATTATAGTATAGTGTTAGTCAATATTGAGTGACAATCACACATGGACTACAAGTACTAGTAATGGCCTCTTTTCTATTATATATCTGTAAAAATAAGTTGGTGGTTTAATTTAAATAAGAATAATAAATTAAAGTTCAACACAAACAGTAATTAATAGTGTAAATCACTCAAAGATTAGCCAAATCAAAGAAACAATACCTAAGTAATGAATTCCCTTAAGATTTCTTAAGTTGTTAACCCTTTTATTATACAATTTAATTAAAGATCATTGGCTTATGGAAATTCCTATCTTATGTTATTATCTTTCTAAAAACTGTCAAATACATAATCTTAGGTTGATTAACTGAAATCTCTTTCGAATTAAAACCCCAAAGATTGCTTTAATCGAGATGTGAATTTAACTATTAGGTTTGAACCTAATCTTGAAGATTTGATTTGACCTATTATTAGATTTGTATGCAACTCCTTTCAATTATTCTAGATCTATTTATACAAAGGATTTATCAATCTCAAATGCCTTAAATTATAAATGAAATAATATCCTTGAAATATCAATTCATGAAATATTCAAAACACATAATTGAATCCAATGAATCTAGATCAAATTAATTAAATAAAGAATCAAATCACAAAGTTCATCCTAAGATTCTTACCACCTAGGCATTACACAAATTTAGTTAATAAAAATTGAAAATATATCCAAGGATTCAGAAGAAAAATAAAAAACAAGAGAATTTATTATATATTCCCTTTTTTATAATAAAATCCACTATTTTGATGGAACTATGATCTCTATTCGAATATTTGAGTCCATCTTCACTTCTATGCTACTTTATGGTTCAAAATTGTGTTTAAAACTTGGAAATTTTTAACCTCCCTCCTAATTTTCCTTTTATACTTTGAAATTAGGGATTTTTCACTAGACATGGTCATCCACACAATTGTGTCCCTTAATATCACTTAAATTCTTCTACGGTCATGTAGAAACACTACTCTAGCAATTTACATGGCTTATAGATATGACCGTGTCTAGTACCACATAGGCATGTTTAACCTAAATATAGGTAAAACAATGTCATTTCACTTGTACACAATTACAGTTACTTCCACAATCTCCCATATGGTCGTTTCCAAGTCCAAGACAAGCATGTCCTTCACTAGCCTAAGTGTGTCCTTCCAAAACAACTTTAATTCTTCACTTTTTTGCTTAGATTCCACCCAAATTATTCTCCTTCCAATTCATGAACGCAATTAAGAAAAATACTAGAAATAGATTAGGTACTAAAAAAACTCAAATAAACAAACAAGATGCACTAAATATGGGATAAAAATATAGTCTACTAAGCATTTGTCAAACTTCCCTACATTTAAACATTTTTCTTGTCCTCAAGCAAATTATAATCCAAATTATTAAACTAAAAAACATCCATCCCTTTTCAACTTCAACCTATACATCCACACCCTAAATTATCATATCTTATGAATCTAATCAACATATAATTTGGCTCTAGCAATTCTAGAACAAACTTCCATAAGCCAATATCAATAGCAATCAAATTGATAATCTTTCTGAAATTAAAAGCACTAAACTTCACATCCTCACAAAGGATTCACTCAATTCGTTCAAAGTGTTTAAGGTGGAAAATATAATAAAACTCTAAAATCAATAAATAGAAGGAATCTTAACTGTAAGTGTAGCACCCCTTACCGTAGGGTACACACCGGGAAGCTCGCAGGTCATTCCGGTACATATCATACGACAAGAAAGCACTACGAACGATCACTACGATACTCCACATGGCATCATAAGAATAAAATAACAATATAAAAATCACAACTTTTTAAAACTAAAACTTTTTCCATTTCATTTCATCAAAATCAGTAATAATTAATTGGAGTGATTTTTTTGTGTGTTTTCCATTTTAGAGGAATTTTAGGGATTTTTCTGGAATTTTTTTGGAAAAAATCGCTAGGCGGCGAACCGATTGGTTTTCGGTACTAGAAATTTCTGCCCAATGGCACTGGATATTGAAGTAAATGATTTTGGGATTGTAATTGGATGGATTAAAGATTAAAGTCTATTAGGGTTTCTTTTCTTAAATGATATTAATTGCTTT
>JANVCL010000061.1:0-15509 GCA_026546855.1 Erythroxylum incrassatum | reverse complement strand
TGTGTTTGAAAGAGTCGTGGGTGAATGGAATAAGACAAGAACATTAATGAGTTTAAGACACTTGTCATGTTAATGAGGAAAAGACAAAAAGCAATTAATATCATTTAAGAAAAGAAACCCTAATAGACTTTAATCTTTAATCCATCCAATTACAATCCCAAAATTATTTACTTCAATATCTAGTGCCATTGGGCAGACATTTTCAATACCGGAAACCAATCGGTTCGCCGCCTGGCGATTTTTCCTATCCGAAAATTTTTTCGAAAAAAAATTCAGAAAAATCTCTAAAATTCCCTTAAAATGGAAAACACACAAAAAAATCACTCCAATTAAATTTTCAAGCACAAATACCACATTTTTTCACAACCAAATCACATTTAGCACATACACCGGGAAATGTCATGAATGCATGTACAGTTATTTTCATGTGCAAAATTTCACTATTCACAAGTAAAAATATGCATGAATATGTCAACATAATCCTAACCACTCTCAACCCTTCCACATTATTATTCTACTCTTCCCATCGGGGGGTGGGATGTTACAGTAAGCTTACAAAAAAAATCACATCTCCACCACTAATAAGTAAATTAAAGGAAAAAAGGAAAAATTATTCTATAAAAGGTGTAATAGGGCTTACGTAAAGGTATGGAAAACAATATTAAAAAATTAATGTTGTGAAGGAAATTTATATAAACCAAAACTGTACAAAAACTAGCTCTTTATAGCATAGGTTTTTCAAGCAAAAATTTCAACTGGCATAACAATAATTCTTCTCTCTCCAAGCTTTCTTTTCTTTTCTTTTTCAAACTTGAACCTTGACCCACTTTGAAGAGAATATAAGGATTTGACGACACTGCATTTGAGAAGAAACAATTTAACGCTTAGTATGCATCAATAATTGTAAGCACACCTAAACTTACATTTAAAATTCTATAATACAAGCTTTAACAGTTAAGTAATGCAAATCCTTCAAGGTTCAAAAATAGATAAGAAGTTTTCAACAAAAGCAAGGTGATTGGCTTGGAATGTGGTTACTATCAATTAAAGAAAAGGCTAAATCTCAACATTGGTTACTTTTAAAGGATTAAATAAGGTAAATAACAATCAAAGAAAATTAGGCCGAAACAACTAACTAAATTTAATTTTCTTTATCATTTTAATGCCTCTAGTATGACATTGTGGTCTTGACATGAATAACAAAAGTAGTTTTCAGAATCATCCAAATATTTATGATAAAACACATAACAGAGAATAACAGGGCATAATATAATGAATACTAAAAATATGAACTTTCATCCTTTCGCAAACTAACTCAATTAAAAAATCAATAATAATCTACAACATTTCAGATAGATTCTAACTAAATTAGGATGCCAGTTAACAAGAATGAATAATAAGGATTATAATAAGCTTGATTATTGATCAAAAATTGAAACTTTTCTATAAAATTTATTTAGAATTCAATATAGCCCTTCTCCACACTTAAAGATGTAGAATTTTCCTAATGTATGAGATAAAAGCATAAAAATATAAGATGAAAGAAAAACAAAGTGAGAAAGGAATATTAATATGGTATTTCCCTAAAAATAATTTATACAATTATGAACTTGTTACAATTTTCATCCCAAATTTACTACAGTTGTCAAAAAAAGAAAAATTAAAAGGGATAAAAAGAAAAATGAAATAAAAAAGAAAAATATTATAAAAGGTAATAACAAGGTAAAATAACAGTTTAGCATAGCTAAGCCCTTGCTAACAATTAGACAAAATAAAATAATAAAAAATAATAATACACGAAAAATAAAAATGATATTAAAAATCACCCTATAGAGCATCCTAGACCATCTTTGTATTTTTCAATCCATAGGTGTGCTGGGAATGTCCATTGCTTGGGTATCCTATGGTGGTGCCTTTGTAGTAGCATAAGCATTTGGTTGTTGTGGGGTTGATGATGATATGATGACTCTAGTTGGTAGAGGTGGTATCATAACTCTAAGAATTCTTGCCATTCTGACCAACACCTTCTCCATCCATTTGTCTTGCACGTCGAATTGTGCCACCCACTCTGTCAACACCCATTTTCTGTTTCGAATAGTACACTTCACTCCTGAGATCTGCCCCATATATCTTTATATAGATGCAATTACTATATAAAGGTAAAATGTGGGTGATGATGATTGCAATTAGGAATAAAATAAAACATGCAATAACAAAATAAAATGACGTTAAATGCATAATTGCTAATTACAATTCCTAGAGTTAAAAAGAAAATGCATCTATATGAATACTAAATGAACAATTAAGAACTAAACTATGGAAAAACATGAAATGATTATAAAATTAAATAAACAACAACTAACTAATTGAAAAAAAACAATTTATTCATAAACTAATAAAGCACAAAGCCATTCACATAATATAAAGAGCATGAACAAAAATCCCAAATTGAATTTTACCAAATCACAATGCAATTTAGCATTTAAATCCAATAATCCATAATGGATAGTATAAAATTCATCTTGAAATTGCAAAACATGAAGGAGGGAGTACCACAAAAGACAAAAAAAAATTAGTTGTAATAGCAATTAGGAGAAGTTCCAAGCCTTAATTGCAAAATTCATCAAAAAATTTTGAAGAAAATATAATGAAAATGCAATAAAATAATACAAATGTATATAAGTTGTGTGAAAATCCAAGGTTAGGTCATATATGAAGTCATACAAGGGAGAGGAGAGTGAAAAAGTAGAATGAGGTGAGAGAAAAAGGGGTATGGCTAAAGAGTTTCTAAAATCGCAGATGCACACGGTCTAAAGACATTGTTGTGTCCAAGACTTTAAAGTGTCTAGGAGTATGTTGGAGTGGATATGGGTATGTGTATATTACATGTTCAGAAAAGGTATACGAATTAGGCATATCCAATCATTGTATAAGTCACTGAGCATGTCTGAGAATATTAATCATGAAATTGGTAAATAATTAAAAGAAAATGTTACAGTGCATGCTTTATTGTCTTGGTGGTGAATAGATGGACATGCCTACAGAGTTATAGTGCAACTGCTATAGTTTGATACCATTGATGTCCACTGTTCGATACTTTTGGGTATCCACAATTTGATACCTTCAGGTATCCACAATTCGATACCTTCAGATATCTACAACACCTGTTATTCACGCTCATAGAAAATGTGCAGGCCTAATACAGAAAGTAAAGTAAAGAGATATAAATAAAAAATACATTATGACAATATAAATAATCGGTATATGAATGAGTATTTGCATTTGTATTGATAATTTGTATAATTGAGTGTTGAATATCAATGTTTATGATTTTAAGGTGAATTTATGGTATATGAAAAAATATTGAAGCATGTTTGCATTATTTATTTGATTAAGTATGTCATCGTTATTTATATTTGTGCGATGTTCATCAATGTATATGCTTGGTAGATGACTATTGTGAGTGGTCATCCAAAGTAAGTGTTTTCTCCACTATAAGCTTTGAAGCTTACCACAAGTGTTAATCCGTATAAGTCCAGGTTATAGGAGTGAGGTACATGTAACATTTGTAGAGACCAAGGCTAATAACTAGGAGTAAAAGTACCTTTGGATGTGTCTTTCAATTAAAGAATGGTTGTATATGTAGTAAAGGAAATTGTATGTTTTCTTTTTGGATTATCATGTTAATGTAAAGATATAATACTACTGTTCAATGATAACGTTAAATGATACGAAATATTCTAATGTGTATATATATAGTATTGAATAGAATTATATACCTTGAATGCATATACAGAAATTTGGTTGCTCTCTGTGTGGATGGTTGTAGGTTCACTATAGGGGGTGTTACATCTGGTGTTTGAATGGACTTAGTTGATGCTTTTGTATTTAGTTTTGGATGGGCATGAGCGGGGCCGTAGTTGAGATAAACCAGATGAACTCGCGGAGAGTTGATAAAAGTTGCCAACACCATAGTTGACTCGAACACACAAAGAGCCAAAACCTGCTGTGGTGGGCATGGGTTGTATGGCTTTTCTCTATGAATCTGCTCGCTGGGTTCACTTCCCTTTTGTCCAAAACACGGTACAAATAACAGCTTAATGTCCCACCATGATACCAATCTTTTTTCTTTTATATATAGAAAAAGGGAAGCATATTGCTTGTGGTGGGAATGGGATGTTGGTGAAACGAGTGTCAGATTACTAGCTTTTTGACCAGCATTTGTATTGTATCTATCATGGGAGGAATAATGAGACAAATCCATTGCTTGTTGAGGCATGTGGAGATGATCACTTGGATTTAATGCTTCTATGGTATTACACTCACTTGAACCATCAACCATCCCAACCGACGAGTTGAAGATCCTATCCACCGCTTGATTCTAAACTTCCATCCCCTCTTCATATTTAATGCTTTCCTATTCTTAGTCAAATAACCTAATAATGAAATTCAACAGATCTTAAGCCTCAATCCATTAGACTATTTCATTTACTTTCCTTTCCTGCTATTCTACTGCTAATAGTAATATCAGGTGAAGAGTTGAAATTTTGTGGAGCAACAAGTTTGCTTTACTTGGATTTGGCGCATAGATTCCAGTAAGATCATCGGAAAATGAAAAGGCTACTAAGAGTAGATAACATGATGCAATTCAACATCATTGCTGTTTCTACAACTGTACAAGAGAACGAAGACATTCTAATAATCAAGCATTAAGACTACCTCTTAAGAGAGTTCTCCCTAATTCTCAAGCACTGATGATTGTTGGATGCAAAAGAAAATCTAAAGCAGAAACTCTTTTGTTTCAACTTTGATTGGATGACTGTTTTATTAGAGGCTGAGAAGTCTTTCCCCATTCTTCTACTGGGCTTTTCACCTCCATTAGCAATGCTACTACTTCTTTCATGGTTGGCCTTTCTGCTGGGGATGAATTCACACAGAACATTGCAATTCCTAATGTTTGTAGCATTTCTTGTACCATTTGGTCTGGTAAACCTTGAAGCTTTGTATCCAGTATCGATACAGCTGGTTCGAAACTTCCCATCTTTTTCTTCACCCACTCCACTATGTGTAGCCCATCTCCAACTTGGGGCTCAACTGCACTGCGACCGCTAAGAATCTCCAACAAAACCACTCCATAACTGTAAACATCACTTTTCTCTGTTATGTTCATGGTGTATCCATATTCTGCAAGTATTATAAAGAGTTATTAGGATCAACAATTCGATTATAACGTTGATTATTTATATTCCAACTTGATAGAATTTTGAACTCCTGCCTCACAGAACATTGTACTACATGCAAGATCCTTGTGACAGGACACTACTGGTAGCATATGCATGGTTGCATGTCATCACCAGCTAATCCATTCAAACCAAGTAAAAGATAAACAAGTGAGCTAAAGGAATTAGAATGCTTAAAAATTACTTGCCTGGGGCAATATAACCATAAGATCCAGCTACTCGAGACATTGCATGATGATAATTTGGAGTGTTCATCAATTTCGCAAGGCCAAAATCTGCCAGGTATGCCTCAAATTTGGAATCCAGAAGTATGTTATTGCACTTGACATCTCTGTGAAGGATTGCTGGAACACAATCATGGTGAAGATAAGCCAGGCCCTGGGCCGACCCAACAGCAATTCTGTACCTTGTTTCCCAATCCAAGTTCCTATTCCCTTGCAACAGCTGTTGCAGATTACCATTTGAAATATAATTGTAGAGAAGAAGTTTGACACTCTTGTTAGAACAGTAGCCTAACAGCTTCACGATATTCCTATGTCGAATATGTCCCAGAATTTGAATTTCTGCTGCAAAGGAATCCACTGCCGGTTCTTCATCCTGTTTAGTTTTCCAAAGCTTTTTTACTGCAATCAACTCACCGTTAGGCATTTCGGCCTTGTACACCACACCTGAACAGCCTTTGCCTATCACATTTTCGTCTTTTAAGCAATCCAGGATGTTGTCAATGGTGAAATTGAGCTTTTGAAATGGGATAAAGGTCCATGGATAAGAGAAATCTTCAGCACAAGATGGTGACGCTGATGCTCCCAAAGTCTTCTCAACCATGTACCTATGCTTCCGAGTCACTAAAATCCAAGAAGCAAGAAGTAGGATTGTCACTGAAGCCAGTATTACCGAAATCAAGGCAACAGTTTTCGTAGATTTAAGTCCATCTCTTCGAAAGAGTCTCGATGAACAAGTCGAGCCATCCAGAGACTCGCAAAGGTCTGGATTTTGTAAGTACATATTTGACGAGAGAGTTCTAAAGAATGGTGTTATGGGAATAGGACCTGAGAAGTTGTTGAAGGAGATGTTAAGAGAAGTCAAGCTAGTAAGGGACCCAAGAACCTTAATCTTTCCACAGAGCATATTGTGGGAAAGATCGAGCAATTGTAACTGTGTAAGACCAGATATTGTGTCAGGGAGCTCACCACTAAATGCATTTGAGCTCAAGTCTAAACTAATTGTCAAACTTGTAACGTAACCAATTTCAGGTGGAATCGGACCTGAAAGACCGTTGGAGCTCAAATCAAGCAATGTTAGCTTCTGCAAGTTTTGGATGGATCGTGGTATTGGCCCTCTCAGCAAATTGTTGTTAAGAATGAGCTTGTTCAGGTAACTAAAGTTTCCAAAACTTTGTGGAATTTCACCTGTGAAGCTGTTCCTGCTAAGATCAAGTTGCTCCAGATTTACAAGCTCCCCCAGCTGAGTTGGTATCTCTCCAGTAATATAGTTGTTGTGGACATCCAACAGCTCGAGAACGGTGATGTTGGAAATCTGAAATGGAAGGCCGCCAGAGAAACGATTCATATACAAGTCAAGAAAGACCAAATTCTGTAAATGGCCTATCTCCTTAGGAATCTGACCAGAGAGTTGGTTTTCTCCAAGCCTTAATCTAACTAAAGACTGGCAATTTGCGACACTTCTCGGCAATCCTCCTGATAATGAATTACCTAGAAGCAGAAGCTTGCTCAGCTTCTTCAAGCTGAAAATCTCTTCAGGGATTGACCCAGTGAGCTTGTTTCTCGAAAGATCAAGAGCATATAATTCAGTGCAGTTACCAAAAGAGGCTGGTATGGTACCAGACACTGAATTACCCCACAAGAAAAAACTCTGCAAATACTTCAGCGTTCCAACCTGGGTCGGAATTGAGCCTGATAATTGGTTCTTATCAAGCTGAAGTGTTGTTAGACTTGTACAGTTACTCATCTGCAAAGGAATCAAGCCTGTTAGCGAATTATCGGACAAGTGAAGCTGCTCAAGAACAGTCAACCTTCCTAAATCACCCGGTATTTCCCCAGAAATGTCATTAGCTGAAACATCAAGAACAACCAGCGATGAACAGTTTGATAGCTCAACTGGAATAGGCCCTGCGAGAGAATTACCCCACAGAAGCAAACTGGTAAGCTTTTGCAGCTTACCCAGTTGAGAAGGGATTGAACCTGTAAGCTTATTCATGTGCAAGTACAAGTTCCTCAACTCCGAACAAAATCCTAGCTCAGGTGGTATAGAACCAAAAACCTCAGTATCATAAAGAGCTAAAGTTTGGAGATTGATTAGGTTCCCAAATGTTGGTGGTATAACACCTGAAAGCCCTGACGCTGCAGCACCAAATGTGATGAGATTGGTTAGTAGACCTAACTGAGGTGGTATTTCTCCAGTCAGATAAGGATTGCCACCAACTCGTAGTTGTTGGAGGGAGACCAAAGAACCCAACTGAGATGGTATTGAACCATTCAGAAGATTGTCTTGCAGGCATAGAACTTGTAAAGAAGTAAGATTCGCAAGTTGTGGAGGTATTCTGCCAGAAAATTTATTAGTGTCCAAGTAGAGGAACTGAAGTGAGGAAAGGCCACCGAGTTCTCGTGGAATAGGACCTGAAAGAGAGTTCGAGGAGAGGTCTAAAAGCCTAAGATGGATAAGTTGGCCAAAGGAAGGCGGGATTGTGCCAGAGATGTTAGCAGAGGAGAGATTGAGAAGTTGTAGATACGAAAGAGAAGAAAGTTGTGAAGGTAATGAAGATAAATTGAGGAATGTGTTTGGAAGGGAAAGAGAAATAACTCTACTTTGTGGAGAACACGTAATGCCTTGCCATGAACAAGGAGTTGAGCTTGAAGGATCCCAAGAAGAGAGGATTGAAGAGGATGACTCAGCTGATGGGTCCGTTGCTGAGAGAAGAGAAAGAAGAGCCTGTCCATCAGGAGATAAAGAAGCCACAAAAGATTTTCTTGTCATGGTTAACGTTACCAAGAATGAACAAAGCAAGAAAGTGAAGATTGGTTTCTCCATTTTTGGTTGTCACCAACAAAACCTTGGTTTAATTCAACGGAGGGCCTTTAGGTGGTTTTGGAAACGGTGGAAGATGGTGATTGTGATGGTAACGGTGAAACTGAAAGTCCACTCTAGCAGACAACATGCATGTGAGAGAGGATTGTAGAGAGACAAGGATGCTTGAGTTTTACACTAATAGTGTTGAGACCATGCATGTGAAGAATACGAAAAGATTGCAACCATTAAATCTTCGAAGAATCTGTAAAATGAGGTCCAGGACCCAAACTTTGACGGTGATTAAACGTTACCCATAAAGATATCTCCTGTTTCAAACATAGTCGGAGTGAAGGTTCTGGTGGCTGTGTTGGTGATAGTGGACTTGGTAAGATAAAGTGAAATGATCATAAAAAGCTTTCAAATTTCAGGGTCTGCAACCCTACGGATTATATTGTAAGGTGGTCATGGCATAATATGCAAACTGGGTTTTGTTGGGTGGCTGCTGCGGCTGCCTGTGCATGTGCCTGGTATGGTATGGTGGCTAAGCCAGTCATCTACTTGAAACCTAATATAGTTTCAAGTAAGTTGTCCTAATTTAATTCCAGCATTTCTTCCTAATGGACACGCAGGCAATTATTGCAAAGATACAATGTGGAATTCCGACTAATTTTTAATTTTTAATCTCCGATGTTACACGTGTAGGACCAGCATTTGCTAAATAAAACACAAGTCCACTTGTCAAGATGACATGGTAAATTTCGTAAGCATATCATGCTTAAATATTAATTGGAACAAGCAATTCATTCGATCCAGGGGATGCATCGGTTGCTAATGGGTTCCTTCGGCGTTAATCGCTAATCGGTTCCTTCTGTAACATTTTATCATAAGAGTGCTGCGAAATTTTATACTTTTATAATTTCTTTAAAATCATGTCCTTATAAGTCACTTTACACATAAATAGTTAATACTAAACAGTTAATTTTATCAAACATCAAATAATAAACAACTAATATAATCAGCTAGCCAAATCAACTGATACAATTAGCTATCAATTAACAGTTGAAAAAATCAGCGAACAGTTAATACAATCAGTAGATTGTCAAAAAAGACCTATAAGAGATTCTGGGGCGGAGACAGAATCTGGCTCTATAAGAACCGTCGATAACGAAAACTTAACCATTTGTATGAAAAGAAAAGTATCAAAAAGAAAACAGAAAAAAAAAGAGGTCATTGGGAAGGCAAAGGCTTCGACGATTAAAAAAAGGGCAAGTGAGAAAGAAGGCAGCATGGGAGACTGTGAAAGGTTAAAGGGGTTTAAGGGCAAGCAACCAATTTCAATGTCTTTTTCCTTCATTTACTATTATAAATCTAAATATGTTCATTAGAGTCCAAAACGTGGGATGGTGTTACCACAGAAGGCTAGAATTTAAGAGAGGCGTCGATACAGAGGAAGTCTAATTGGAGCATCTAATTGTTTAATCATAACAAATTTTCACTGTATGGTGGGTAAGTAGCCAAGGTTAAAAGCTGTGTTGGCTTACCGAGGAAGGGAGGGAAGTGGGTTTGTTTTGGGAATGTAGAGACTACTGAGACAGTCACGTGAGACATTAGAAAGAGATAGAGACTTGTTGGTTGGCTTTGGAATTCTGGGTAAGAAGTCATCATCGATGGTTTTTATTTTATGTTTTTCGGCTTTAGGGTACAGATTACGATTAGGGCCTTCATTAAGGGTTTTGGCTAGGTTTTGACATTTCATTTCAGCTCTACCTTATTTAAAATGTTTTTGAGGAAGATTTCAGGTGAAGATAAAAGATATACTTGGCACCCAAATCAATGCTTTGAATTTTTAAGTTGGGCATACATGAGCATGGCTATAAAGTGAAAACCCTAATCAGTGGTTACTGTACTTGTTCTTGGCTCGATCAAGTCAAAAACCAGTTAATAAGTCGATGCAAATTTTATATCTATTGAAAACCTATATACGTAATGATGACAAGCTCATCACTAAGCTTTGTGTTCGGTGGTTTTCTATAATGTAACTATCTACTTGTATGTCCAATACATTATTTATGCAATTGTACACATTACATTGCATCAAAATTGGAGGTCTCTCGTTTAGACTTCACATACCCATATGTATATATTCAAACATAAAAATAAATACGGGATATGAGTATTGGTTTATACCCTATAGTCAATAAAGTCTACGAGATAATTATATATTACAAATGAAATTATAATGAGATTACAATTATAAGATTTATATTACATTTATATATTATCTCTAAATTATTCCTAGTCATTGTTCTATTAAGATTTGACATTAATATAATCTAACAAGACTAGCACACATTAGGTTTTTTCTTATGAAAAAAGTAGTCGATCACATATACTACAATATGGAGATACTTAAATAAAAGTGTAGATGTTTGTTAGAGAACAAGTTCACTGAACTAATCTCATATGAGGAATCCATTTATAACATTACTTATATGTCTATGGAAATTCTCATTGTGATGAATGTTTAAGTGACCCTTAGACTTCAGACCTCCAGAATTATCTTGTATAGGGATTGCTATGTTTTGATAATGCTTATCACCTATTCTAATCAAGGTAGCTCAGTCGGTAGTTATTATATATAGCATGAGCTATAAGGAAATAGTTGAGTGATCAACATATGATTCATCATCTTAAAGTAATTAGGTAGAATGATTTGTTGTTCTCAATTAGTATTGATTAGGAAAATCCTTGACTAAGTTGGAATAATGTTTTGTAAATAGTTTATAAATATTATTAATTGAATCAATGGCTAATGGGGGAGAACTAATATGATTATACTACAAAATAGAGTAGACATTAATTTTGTGCTCTATGTCCAATCGAAGCATTATATGATGAAAAGATTTAATTATACCAAAAAAATTATATACAAAAAGGTTAGTTAGAGCTCCTTTGACATTTCTAAATATTTGGGTAGTCATAATGTGTTACTAAATGTTAATCTCAATGTGTGAATATAAATTGTTTAATTAGAGAATTAAAGATAATTAAAGATAATCTAAAGGAGTTTAATTTATCTAATCCTAAATATGACTTAGGGTTATAATTTGAATCCATTGTCGACATATTTAGAAACATAATGAGTACCATATAAAAAATCAATTAAAGAGAGGAAAAATGTTTTCATCAAATTGGATTTGGTTGTAAAATTTGAGGAACTTTATAATTAATTAGCTTAGTTCTCTTTTATCATGCTATAACCCTATATATAAGGAATTATGTTTACATAATCTATAATTGACTTAAATTAGTGTAAAAGCCAAAAGAAGAGTATATGTTACTCTCTTTATGTTGAAAGTATTCTAAAAGTGATTATTACTATGTTCAAATATAATAAGCATGACTTCCAATCCAGATATTGCCAATATTATTTTACTATTCATATATCGATTATTAATGTATATAAAGTACTATTGAATGATCATATAATTGTTTTTGTTAATATATAACTACTACTTGTGGCATTAGAACATATTTCAATAGGTTTTATGACCCTTAATTGTTTGAATAGGCTAAGTTTTTAGATTAAAAAAAGTCTAGATTGAAGATTTTAAGGTTTTAAAAAATCACCAAAATTTATTTATATAAACCTTAGAATTTTTTTGTTGCTTTTTATGATTAAGTAATGATGTTCGGTAATAACTGCTCCAAAGTGAGTTATTAATAGATTATGAATTATTATTTATTAAATCATTTGTTACATGTGAATAAGTTAAAAGATTGGTTAATAACTACACAAAAGTCTATCGTTAATCAATTTTGTTACTTTTGCACTCTTAAATATTGTGCTTTTCATGTTTTCTTTGAGTTTTATTTTTATGATTATGTCTTTTTTATTGAACTCTTTTATGTGTTTTTATCTTTTGGATGATGCCCACCGGTCAACCATAACATCACTGTCTAGTAAACTAAAACCCAAGTTAGAGATGTATAACCTTCTATAGGATTTAACAGTGAGATCTATCAATTAATTATCTAGTTAATTGATGCTCAATTGTATAGTTTTTTTTAATTGACTGAATAGTGGTTGTTTACTTTTATTCTTGTGCCCTTTTTATATTTTAGGCTAACTAAATGATTTTTAATCACCTTCAAAATATTTTTATATCTTTACTCAGAATTATTTCATGTCCAAAATGGGTAATTATGCATGATTTATAAGATGGAATAATGAACAGTGAGTGTTATAATTTTGGTTTATGAATTTTTTAAAAGTGGATAATAATTTGTAATATCATTTCTCTCTTAATCTATTGAAACTCTTATTTGCATTATTTATTTTTTCCAAAGGGGAAATTATGATATGTGTATTTTTTTTCTCTCTTACAAGATATGCCTTATTTATCAATCTAGTGAGTCAAGTAGTAGTGAAAAATCAAATATGTTCAGTTAAAACCTTATATGAGAATCATTTTAGCTTGGAAGAGTGATGCACAGTCTTAGGGTTGGTAGATTTGGATATAACTCTCATTGAGGATGAGTTACATCTATGACATAAGAGAGCACAACAGAGTAGAAGGTTTACCTCCAAATGTGAGAAAGATCAAATAGGTTAAATATCATAGTTATGAAAAGGTCTATTTCATTATCCTCAAAGGGTAGATTACTAGTTAAAAATACGCTAATGGGTTATTGGTGACTTTGAGGGAAAGGTTAATAGAATATGAGAAATCTATAGTTGGACAACTTATAGATAGTTTAACTTAACTAAAGCATGATGGAGCTTTAAGGATTAGAGCTTACATCATGAGGATGCAGAACATGACTAATAGGCTAAATAGAATTTAGGTCCCAATATCATATTCTTTTTTAATCCAACAATTATTGAATTCTTTATCATTTGAATTTAATTCTTTGTAGACTTTCTACAATATTGGGAAGGAATGGATAGTGAATGAGTTAATCTTAATATGTGTCTAAGAATAATGATAAAACAAATTTGGTGTTTGAAAGGTATGTTATACGTATAAGGCTTTTTTAAAGAAGAAGGAAAGCAAACTAAGTGACCTTGAGGTTTTAATTTTCTTGTAGTCATCTTTTTATATATAGCACCAAATAATTGGTAGTTGGATATTATTCTTTTATTCATATTTCTAATAAATTATAGGTAATGAGGAACAAAAAGAGTCAAGTAGTAGTCAATGAATATGTTTGTGGATGGTGGAACTATAGTAAATGTAGAGTAAATCGGAGATATAAAGATAGAATTTATATTAGATAATAGCATGCTGTTAAATAAAATGGTGCATGTGCCATCTTGCAACGTAATTTAATTTCAATTTATAGACTACATGATGTTGGATATAATTTTATTTTTAGTAATAAAAATATTTTTATCATCCCTTCATTCAATTTTCAATGGTAACTGTTTATTAAATGATGATTTTTATTATTTGGATTTAAAATATCATAATGAAATTGGTTATAAATATTGAAAAATAGGGAATTAAAAGGAGCTTAATCAAGGAAAAGTCATTCACTTTACAATATAAGATACATGGTTATTTTTTAAAAGGAATAGTTTAGAGATTGTTCAAGGAAATCCTCCATAATTTGGTTTATGATGATGTTGTTAGTGGCTATAGAAATCGTATTAGAAATTCACTAAAAAAGTATGAAAAAAGCTACTATTATTAACAGCGAGGTTTTGTAGATTATTCACATAATAGTAATGGATCTTTTGAACACATTATTGATGGAATTTTTTATAACTTTCATTAATGATTAAACTCAATATGATTTCCTGTATCACATTAGTAATAATTATGAGTCCTATAGAAATTCAAAATATTTAAGGTAGAGTTTAAGAAGTAATTGAATAGACATATTAAGATTGTCATTACACACTATGACAGGGAGTATTATGGTAGACATAAAGATTTAAGTCAAGAGAGAAGTCCTTTTATTGAGTTTCTAGAGAGTTTGTCATATAGTTACATAGTACACCATTCACAATACAATTGAGAAAATTATAGTAGAGATGTCCAGTCGCACACTAAAGCATATAGTGAGAAGGATGATGGCACGATTAATGCTTCCTAATTATCTATTGTGAGATAAATTAAAGACAACACTTTATATCCTAAATCATGTTCATAGTAAGCCATTTCCCAAAACTCCATTTGAATAATGGATAAGTAGAAGCCTAATTTGAATCATTTGAGGGTTTAAACTTATCTAGTAGAGATGAAAATTTATGACTTATTAAAAAGAAACTAGATCTTAGAGTAAATCATAATTCCATTATAGGTTTTCTTAAAGGTTTGAAATGTTATATACTTTACGTCCTCGTCATAGTATCACAATTCTAAAGGTGTTGGTTATAAGATTTTTAGATAATGATGTAATAAATGTATAATTTAGAGTTAAGGAAGTTAAGGAGCCTAAGCTAATAGCATTAAACTTTCCCACAATTTATTAGATATTTTTTAAGGTGCTTCCAGAGGTATATGGTGATGATTTTGATATAGCTTTAGTTACTAATGCTAGAGATGGCAGATATGCTACCGAGTATACTGTGCCAAACTCTTAACATGATTTTATAGCACCATTGAGATTTTTACAAAGATATAAGGGATCGTCATCCTTTTATAATATTATTTTCTATATGGGTGAGATATAATGTATTTTGGGAGAGATTATGGATCCTCTTACCTAGAAACAATAAGGAATGATCATTTTAATAAATGGATGATGACTACGAAGGAAGAGATGCAACCTATGTTAAACAATGGTGTTTTATAATTGGTCAACATTCTAACTAAGTATGAACTTAATCATTAAAAGTGGGTATTTAAGACCAAGAGAGAAACCAAAGACAAGTTTAGAAGGTTTGAAGTAAATCTTCTATCTAAGGGGTACAATTAGAAAGATAGAATGGTTACACTAAGTGTTGGACCCCGAACTTTTGGTGAAATTAGAAATATTAAAATGAATTTAAATGAGAAAGAAATTGATGAGAAAATTTATTAATTTAAGAAAATTTGATGAATTTAAGAAAAATTTATAAGAAAAGAATTGTTTAGTTTTAATGACTTCAATATTTGAGTTGATTTGTATAGGTTATGAAAGTTTAAGAGAATGAGTTGATTTGAAATGGAAGTTAAAAATTGAGAAATAAAGAGAAAAGTGTGAAAATTTGAAGAATTAAGAAAAGTTTGACTTTTTGGGGTTAAAAGTTGA
>JANVCL010000060.1:0-16693 GCA_026546855.1 Erythroxylum incrassatum | reverse complement strand
ATTGTCTTAATGAACAATCTACCCTAAAAAATGAAAAATCCAGGGAGTTTTACTATCTTTTGTCATATTGGTAGTTTTTCAATTGAAAGGGCATTACCTAACTTGAGAGCCACCACTAATTTGGTTCCATATAACTTGTTTAATCTTAAGACAACCTTTCTAGCTACTATATGTATGAATAGATTGTGGAATGAATAATAAGAGCTACATGAAATCCTAGATATAAGAGTACAAATTTTTTTTGGATGAAATTCAAATCTATCATGGAAATTAATAGAACATATTAATGCCTTATTAGGGGTTTTGATTAGAAAGAAAATTTTAATCAATCAACTTAAGGATAAAGGTTTTATTTCTTATGATAGGATATAATTATAAATTTATAATTTCTACTAATCCAAGAAATTAAGGTTAATCGTTGAGCCCTAATAAATCTAAGTATAGGAAAGTTCTAAGAGAATTCTTATCTGGATCTTATTTATCTATGATTGCTTTACTTTTTTTATAATGCTTTAATTGGTTATTTTATATTATAAACTTTTTTAATTAATATTTTCTTTTCTTTTAATTATTTATTTTTTATATTAGTTAATAAAAAGATGGTTAGCACTAGTATCTATAGTCCTTATGAGATCAACAATTCTATTCACTTAATCTCTACTATAAGAATAATAGGTGCACTTCTTTAGTGATCTTTAATATAGTTGTGATAAGATACTTAAATCATCACATTATACATTGATATTTTTCTTGTTATTTGTAGTTAATTTAATTATACTAAAGATATGTTCTTATTTTGTTTCTCTTTACTTGTGTATCAATCACAAATGTTCTATCTCTTAGCTTTGAGATTTGTTTTGGATACATGAACTAATCAAGAGTTAAATATTGATATATTTTTTAATTTTGATATTGTATATGCTCAAATGACTAATTTTATTATTAGCTTTCTAATATCAGAACATATTTTGTCATCATAAAAAAGGAGGAGATTGTTGAATTAATGAAGTTTATAATTGATATTTTGATGATAATAAAGTGTAATTACTATTAATAATTTAATCTTTAATATTTTAAGAGAAAGGAATATGAAATAAAGTCCCTATAAATTTATAAATAATTTTCTTGGGTTCTTTATACATAAACGTATTATTTTTTAATCTTAATGCATTAATATTTTATATTGTCAAGAGGTATTAAGATTGACTTACAAGAACTCTTAATCTTTAAAATGCTCTTTAAGGAATATTTGAAATAAAATTGTCTCAAATTTTATTCATAAATGTTATTTATTCTTTAAAAAATTGAAAAATCTTTGAAAACTTGTTTTCGACCAATACGTCAAGATTCTTAAAATAATATATACCATAAGTTTGTATATGATATTTTTACTTCCCATTATTGTTATTAATCATTACAACAATTAATTTTTGTGACTAATAGTATTTTAAAGCTAGTATAGGTATGAATAATTGAGAGTTTAGTTGATCATTTTTATGATATTTAAGTGTTGTAATAACACATTCATAAGAGTTTTGAGCACTTAGAAGTATTCATTCATTGGTAGTCCATGTATTGAACCCTTGGATATTAAAATGCGAAGGTAAGTCTTATTTATGTTATAAGTATCATTTAGGATGATTTTTTCTTATATTTGGTTGATTTGGGAAGTATTGAGGTTGCTATTTACTTTGAAGGAAGAATGTATAATGGTTGATCTTTAATTGAATAAAAGTTATTGTATGGAGGCTCCTCTTCACCTAATATAAAGAAGACCTTAATAGATTCTTAAAAGAAATTTTAAGAGTGGTCTTAGACAAACTTTGTTTATAAAAAAACTATAAAATTAGTTCACAACTTCTCTTCCTTTCAGACTTTACATTATTATTGGTAAATGATTAATTTTAATTAAAATTTCATTGCATTAAATTATTCAATTTGAAATTAATCAAGATTCTTTATTATGATGCAAAATTTTTTCTTAAATTTATAAACACCAGAATTACCCACTCTCTTGGTGCCATTAGCGTCCAACTCAATGCATTTCTTGAAACATTTCGATCCATTTCCATTTTTTCCCTCAAAAGGTGTGTCTAAAGTTTTAGACTCAACCAGATTAGCCAAAATCAATTTTGCTCAAGTTAATTTTTAGTTCAAATTCATAAGTCTTTTGAATTTCTTTTTTTATCCTTTTAGTCAAGTCAATTGTTGTTAAAGTTTACTACCTTATTTTTATAATCAAATACTTTTTCATTTCATAAATCATTTTTCATATCATTTTAGACAGATTCATATGATTTTTTAGGAATTGATTTATTTTGCATAAAACTATTTTACTTGTAAAGAATAAAGTCCATCGTCATATGTAGTTTAAATAAAAACCAAGTTGACTTCATTTTTAAGCCTTGAGATAGAAATATTACAAATCAAGTATTATATTATCTAGTTAAGTTTTTAAAATGCTTGTTAAGTGAAAAAAAGGTTTAAAATCATGAGTATTCAATTTTCTCCCGTCTTAATTTTCAGAAGAAACAAACAAATATCTTCAATATTTTGTAGCATAGTTTTTTAATGTTACTCTACTTACAATTTATGGTTCAAGTTGGAATATATGATTGGAAGTAAATTAACATGTAAAGACGCAAACAAGACTTAAAGTCGATTATGTCCTTTTAACTTTTTGATTGTCATATTATTTATTGTGATTTAATAATATGACTTCAAGTAATTGATGAAAAAATTGTCGATTTTTTGGACTTTTGCACATAAAATTATCATTTCCCAAAAGAGAGTGTTGGTAAAATCCGTTGTTACAATATCATACTGGTACCATTATCAAATTTGATTATGTTATAGTACTGTATCGATATCAGTCAATATGGGTATCGTTTCAAGTAAATTTTTAAAATAGTATATGCTTTTTCTAAATTGCAAAATAGTCTCTTAATATATTGTAACACATAATATATAATTTTACATCAATCATATCTCCAAAAATCATAATAATAGAAAGTTAAAATAACAACAATGTATTTATTTTTATTAATATTTCCTTCCATACATTTCACATATAAATGATAACCAAAATTAATATAAAAAAGATTATTTTTTCATCATACAAATATAAAATTAATGACAATACAAAGTGCTTAAAATGTTACAATTTAATCATATAATAAATAATAATTACATCAAAACATCAAATAAAAAGAATAATAAATATTCATGACTCTCTAGCTATAACAATTTACAAAAATAGTTTGTGTCAAAGAACCATCTAGAAGTAAAACTTGAAATAAAAATATTTATAATTATATCACATATATAGAATTTAACATATATATCAAATATAAGTGAAATTGAAAGAAGAGGAGAAACAAAACTTGGAACTTCATTCAATTAAATACCTCCTCAAATCACATTGACCCCTATCTTTCTTGAAGCTTTAAATTGTATCGAACAAAGACCAGGTTGTTTAATCTTTTGTGCTTCAATCTATTCCTTTTCTTGGAATAGATGAATTCAAATGTACTCTAGTTCCTTTCACATCTTGTTGCACTCCCACATTGACTTAGAATTCGAATTGCAAACATTTGCAATTTTAGAACACTAACTCCGAATTGGTTCCATAAAGTAACTGTAAGTCGTAAGATAACAAAAGTAACATTATAAACAAAATAAAGTAACGATTAATTTTTAACAAGTAATAAAAGTGAGAAAATTATAGAATTGAATTAAGTTCGTCTCTTTGACAAATAACAATCAACATCCTAAAATTAGCAAAAGCATCCTTATAAATCTCCATTTGTGAACTAAAAAGATCTTGCATCATCTCATGTACAACAATTGTTGTAATAGTTAATAACATTCCTTTATTAATTTTAACTTTCTTTGTAAAACTGTGTCCAAAATAGACATCAGAATTTGAAAATGCCCCAACTACAAATAACAAAGAGTAAAGTTACCTTTTCCATCTCTCATTGATGACTATAAGGTAAGTTGCATACAAAGAGGCCTATTTTTCATATTGGCCTTGAAAATAACCCATTGTTGCCTTCTCATCACTAGTAGCCAAATGAAGTACTCTCACTAAAGGCTCATAAATTCGAATGACAAATTGGTATTGGACCCAAAATTCATTATCTTCAAGTATAATTATGGAAACCTCCAATCCAGCACCTAGCATGCTGAGATGAAACCTACTTATCACTTGTAAACATTTATCTCAACTCTTTCTTCATCATAATAAAAAACTAAGCGATTGGTTCATACAGGGCAATGGTAATAGAAATGAGAATAAATATCGTAAGAAATAGGAATGGATATTATTATTATAACTATGATGGCTGGTTAGGAGGAAGGAATGATTACCATTACCATTGATAGTGGTTGGTATGTAAAAATAATAAGAAATAAAATTTATTATAATTAATTATATTATATTATAATTAATTATATTGTAAATAATTAATTACAATATAATTATTAATTAATGAATAAATTATATTTTAATTAATTATATTATAACTAATTAACAATATTTTAATTAATGAATAATTATATTTTAATTACTTATATTGTAACTAATTAATAATATTTTAATTAATGAATGAATTATTTTTAATTAATTATATATTATATTTTAATTAATTATATTGTAATTAATTAATTACAATATAATTATTAATTAATGAATGAATTATATTTTAATTAATTATATTGTAACTAATTAATAATATTTTAATTAAAATATGTTAATTAATGAATAATTATATTTTAATTACTTATATTGTAACTAATTAATAATATTTTAATTAATTAATAATTATATTTTAATTAATTAATTATATTTAATTAATTATGTTGTAATCAATTAATTACAATTTTTAATTAATGAATGAATTATCTTTTAATTAATTATATTGTAGTTAATTAATTATTAATAATATTTTAATTAAATATAATGTAATTAGCTAATTAATTACAATATTTTTATTAATTAATAATTATATTTTAATTAATTGTAACAAGCACGCCCTTACATAACAATGATACTCATTCCTCTAGATTAGGAGAGGAATAGGATATTACCAAAAAATGAGCAATCAAAATAATAACTCTATAATCATAGTCCCTTACTAAACTCAATCTTTCATTCTATACCCATTCTCTTTTTTCATACCCACCAAATAAGCACACCCTCATTCTTTAGTAGTGACTATTTTTAAAATATTTTTAATACTAATTAATTAAATACAATATAATTAATTAAAATAACATAATTAATTACATTATAATTAATTAAAATATAATTCATCCATTTATTAAAATATTTCAATTAATTAATTAATTAAAATATAATTAATTAAAACAATATAGTTAATTAATTAATTATAATTAAACTATAATCTATTCATTAATTAAAATGCTGTAAGTAATTAATTATTTAAAATATTATTTGTAATTAAAATATTAGTAATAAAATATAATTATTTATCAATTAAAATAATATAATTAATCAATTACAATATTATTAATTAAAATAATGTTATTTAATTAATTTTGTTATAATTAATCAAAATATTATTATTAATTAAAATATAACTAATTAAAATATAATTATTCATTAATTAACATATTGTAATTAATTAAAATATAATTAATAACGATATAATTAATTAAAATATAATCCATTCATTAATTAAAATATTGTAATTAATTAATTAATTAAAATATAATCAATAAAAATATTATTATTATTAACTATATTATAATTTATTAAAATAATTAATTAATTATTTACAATAAAATTAATTAAAATATAATTTATTTATTTATTAAATTAATTAATTAATATATTATAATTAATTAATTATAATATTTCTTATTCACCAGCTACTGTCAATATCATTCCTTTTAACTAATTATTATAATTATAATGATAATAGGTATTTCTATTTTTTCGGTATATTCATCCCGTTGCTATTCCAATCATCGTTCTCTTATACTAATCAGCCGGCCTAACTCTTTTTGCTCTTTTAAAAGCATCACCTGCTAACCTCATCTCGTCCATTATCACCGCGATGAAGAGGAAGAGGCTAAGTAATGCCGCTAGCACTGAAAGCTTACTCGAATCCAATGGGGCCATAGATGTAATCTGCAATGGCTGTTTACTTTTCTTCCTTTGATGTGTTGTTTCGTTATTTATTTATTTATTTTTAGATTTGAGGAAACCCTATCGGTGAGTCAAGCGGAAATACCTTTCTGAGGATCCAACTAGCACACCACCCTACAGGGTGGCCAAACAGAGGCATCTCATTATTGAGGGCCCAATTAATTCTCTGTCATCTAAATCTCTCTTTTCCGATCAAAATTTCATGCCCTGAACTTTGGAGGAAGCTGCAGATTCTATTTTTGAAATTTAAGAGGGCTTGATCAGGCAGCTATAAGGGGAAAGCTCGTTGGATCCAAACTATTGTTTTCCGAAAATGATGATCGTATAATATCCCATCAGAGGTGAAATAATTGCTTGTTTTTATTTTTTTTCTTCTCTTCTAACAACACAGTTATTAAGTCTTAATCTATACTTTCAAATGTGTGGGAAAATTACATTTTATATACTTTATTTTTATTGATTTCATTTTGAATTATTTTATTTGTTTTCTTCTGTTGTACCTCTTATAATGTTTTTTTCTATAAAGTCATTATATCATTAATTTTAAAATTTTCACAAATTGGTTGATTACCAAACTTATTATCATATTTTAAAAAGTAAGATTTAGATTTAGATTTTATTTTTATGGTAAAAAGTAAGATCGAGTAGAAAATTTCAATTAATGGAAATTTTGATGAAAAATTTTCTTAAGTATATAACAGATTTAATGAAACAACCTAACAGACTTTTTGTAAAATGTATAGAAATAATTTAAGAGACTAAAAAATAATTATTTTGAAAAGGGTGAAATTGCAGGATGGACTTCTCAAAGTTTGTAATATGAAAACAATTTATCTAATGGATCTTTATCTATTCACTTTTAAAAGAAAATAAAATGAATTGATAAAAGAAAACGCTAAAAGGTGACTACATAAAAGAACGATAGATTGGTGCCTATTTGTCTAAGATAACTGCCGATACAAAACAAAGACATGATAAGCTTAAAATCAAACATTCCTCTGCAATTAATATTAATTGCAACTTTGTCACACCCTCACTTTAGGCTATGTTTGGTAGGGCAGTTAGTAATGAAATAAAATAGAATGTAATATTATTTTATCATTTGAGATGAGGGTTTATAATAGAATTGAATGAAACATGATAGAAGAATAGGGTTTCACATTACATCATATTCCATCATAGATAGTAAAAGTAAATTATCTCCTATTTGTAGAGTTTAAAATGAAATATAAAATGATAAATATGTACTACCTAATATACCCTTAATAGTTTTTTATAATATCAATTTTACGTTTGGTTCAGTCAGATTTTGCTGGACTGGAATATCGTTGTTTTGATCCATAATTCTGAGAAGCTGCGGCTAATGGATACTTGCAAAACAGATAAAGGCACGCCGGGGGTTGGTTCTCGGGAGGCCAATCCGACGCTCAAGTTAATATTTTTGCAAAGGGTGTAGTCGCTTATAGCAAGAAGAACTAGGGTTTATATTGCGTACCTATGTCCGGCAGAAATAGTACCTTATATATGTTGTAGATTGCCACTAGGTTTAGATCTTTACGTCGATCATTGAGTCTGCATGGGACTCTAACACCTGATAGGCCGAGCGGGCTGTGAACATGTGAAGATGGGCCTGGGCCTGGCACAGCCGACCCAACCAAGCTCCATTTAAATTAACAGGCTCTTTTCTTTTTTAACGTTAACAAGATCCTTTTGAAAGTTTATAAAACCCTTTTACTTATTTTATTTAGCAGGATCTTATCGATTTGAAAGTATCTTAAAGTTTTATATACATACAATTCACTCCCTCTTGCGTGTGTTTGCTTTATCAATATCATCCCAAAAAATGCAGCGACAAGATTCATTGGTAAAGAAACCTCTTGAGTTTGGTAGCCAACAAATGGAATTGGCTATCGAAGTACCCCCTAGGTGGGGAAGGCACTCTTATAGAAGTGAAAATCTCCTAAAATGACTCCTCAAATATCCATCCTTTATTAGATCAAAAACACGGGCATCCATCAGCAATCAGTGTTGCAGGTGAGAGTATATTGGGTGATCTATTAAGGGGCTAATCTCTAGCCAATTATCGAACCAAACCTTAAGTATCTCTCCCACCATAGATACGCTGTTTTATATGGGGTAAAGTAGTTTTCTGCGCTTCAACAACTAATTGAAAAACTAAGAATGATGGTGAGAGTTGTCTATTTGCCAGAAGTTATAGTTATGAAGGTGGGCTTGATGGGCCCTTTATGTCCATAAAGCTTCTTTGTCTGAAACCAGTCGCCACAGTTTTTTATTGAGTAGGACTTTTTGCATAGAAACAGTATATGGGATGCCAAGTCCACTAACTTTCTTTGTGGTAGTAATATTACTCCACTTAACTTTGGCATTTTTCCCAGTATCACATCTTCCATACCATAAAAAATCTTTTATCAGTCGATCTATCTCCTTGACAATTTTTCTTGACAGAACCGTGTGAGCTATCCAATATGTATGAAGGCTACTAAGTACCGAAATAATTAAAGTGATACGCCCTGCATATAAGAGGAACCAGTTTTGCCAAGAGAGAACTTTGATTTTGATTCTCTCCAAAATTAGAATACAATCTCCATATTTTAACTTAGAAGGAGAAACTGATACCCCAAGGTATCTCATAACTGGGATCTAGATAGTGAGCCCTGTTGCTCTGCTAAAGTCATTAGGATTTTGCACATCTGCAGATAACATCAAACATTTTTTCTCTATATTAATTCTAAGGCTAGACCATTTCGAGAAAGTCTTCAAGGAGTTCACTAGTATATTCATCTATGTTATATTAGCAGCACAGTAGAGCATGAGGTCATCCGAAAAAATGAGGTGTGAGAGTTTAAGCTCTTGACATTTCCAGTGATACTAGAAATGACCATTGGATGTAGTTAAAGATCTGATAATTCTGGACAATCCTTCCATAACCGAGGAAAATATATAAGAGGACAACGGATCGTCTTCTCTCAGTCCTTTAGTGTTCTTAAATGTCTTGGAGGGAATTCCATAACCAACAAACTTAAGGTAAGATTCTGAATGCATTCCATAATCTAGTTTGCAAAGACCTCCGGCATCTCTAAAATTTCCATAAAGGTTCTCACAAAACTCCAGTTGATTGTATCATAAGCTTTGTACAAATCGTTTTTCAGCATACATCCCCTAATTGGCCTATTAGAAAAATAATATTTCACCAATTCTTGTAACAGAAGGATGTTATCACTTATATTCCTGCCAGGTACATATGCACCTTGAGTAAGTTCAATTGTTTCCACGAGTATTCATTTCAACCTATCCGCCAATAATTTTGCAATCACCTTGTATATTAGGTTGCAGCATAAGATGGGACGAAACTCCCCCAGATTAAGGGGATGTTTTTTCTTCGATACTAAGCATATAAAGGTGTTGTTCATTTCCTGCAACATCTTCGCATTTTGGAAATATTCCAAGACTGTCTCAACCATAGATTAGCCCGTGATATCCCATGTTTGTTGAAAAAAACTAGCTATAAACCCATTCGGGCCTGGGGCTTTGGACGGATGCAATTTGAAGACTCTGGTTTTTATGTCACTAATAGAGAATGGAGATATTAGAAATGCCTTTCTATCCTCCCTTATGGCCCCTCCAATATCTTCTTCATATTGGTCGATGGTAGTGGCACCACCTCTAGACCCATCAATTGTGAAAAGTAAGATCTGGCCATCTCCGAAATAATCTCCTGATCTGTGTTGTAAGTCGCAATTGTCCAGTAAGTGAATTACTCTGTTGTTGTTCTGTCTGACTAACATAGATCCATGAAAAAACTTAGTGTTTTCATCTCCTTCTCTAAGCCAATTTAACCTTGCTTTATGTATTTGGATGGAGTTTTCTAGTTCTAAAGCCTGTAGATACTCTCTCATTAAATTATGTTCCTTCACTCTACTGTTCACATCATCTGGATAAGCATAGGGCACATCTTTTGCTTACTGTACTTGCATTTTCAACAACGACCAATTCTGATTTTTAGTACAAATTAAGTTCTTTACTGCATTCTTTACCTTCCTCAATTTTTGCATTAACTGAAATGCCTTATACCCCTGAATCTCTTGCGGCCAACAATAGATAACGAGTTCTTGAAATCCCTCCATTTGAAGAACACAATTAAAGAATCGAAAGGAGCACCCTTTCTCCTGACCTCAGCTGTCAGCACAACATTGAATAAGCTGAAAACAATAATCTGAGGTCAAATTTTCCCCAAAGTGAACAATAGATTGGGAGAAAGAATTGAGCCGTGCTGAATTGACCAATCACTGATCTAGTTTTTTCTGAATAAGTATGGTTCCTTGTTGATTATTAGACCATGTAAGGAAACATCCTATAGAGCATAAGTTTGTCAACTCCACAACACTTAACAGATTGGTGACTTCCTTAGTGTCTGCCATCGTGTATATCTTCCCACCTTTAGCCTTTTTGGGATTTAAAATACAATTGAAATCACCAGCAACCATCCAAGAGGTGGCGACAGAATTTTGAATGCTTTGTAAACTATTCCACAAGTAGTTTCTTTGGAAAGCAAAATTGGTCGTACAAACCAAAGTTAATACAAAGTTTGGATACTGACCTGCTAACTTACATGAAAAATAAATACGGTGGTCACTCTCTTATTTTTAGCGATGCTATATCTAGACTAATCAAAAACTTTATCAATTTTACTTCCTAAATTTGAAATATTTATCTTAGATATAAGTTAGATGATAATAATAAATCGATGACTTAAGATGACAGACATAAATAAAATGTCTATCGATAACTTAAAAAATAAAAAGTTCAGTGTAAACATGTATTATTAGCATAATCTAATTCTTATTAATGGGACAAAAGAGTAGACTGTTGTTTAAATAGGCCAGTAAATCCATTGACACTTCTATGGTGTAAGGAAATGAATCACAGGCGACAATAATGAGTAACAACACAAGGATTTGTGTGTGCAAATGCTAGAAGATCTTGGTCACGTTCAAATTGGCTCATCTCCTTCTCATCCAGACATATCCATGCTTCTATACCATTACCATCTTTTGTTTGATGCAGCAAGATAAAGTTCTTGCAACGTAAAACAGGACTAGTGACCCATGAAGGTTTGCCCCAACCAAAGTCTATCTCATACAAAGGAAACCCGCATAAGCTCGAGCAACGATAAGGGTCATCACCTTTGGTGCTCTTCGTCATCGGGAGAGGTTCTTGTTCATCATTGTCATTGAGACTAGAGCTATAAAATTTGATCAAACTCCCTCTGATTTCACCTGCTAACTCATTCAACTCCATCCGATTTTCCTTGATTTCTATTGCGGCATTCCAAGAAATGTTCCCCATTGTGTTTCTTGGCAATGGCTGTCGCAACCTTTTTCGCATGTTCACCATTTGGAACAATAGGTAGGGTCCTGAAGATGGCTTGGACAACGATCTTGAAGCAGAAATGGCGGATTTCATAATCAATGACAATACTGAATCAACATCACTTATATACTGCTTCCCTGACGTTGTGGTTTCCTTGAGTTGTGATATTTTTGAGGCAGGGAACACAAACCTTTTTATGACAAGTGACCCTCCAAATCTTATAGATGGTGTAGGCATTCTAAGCAAACCAGAAGATGGCGAGAATGATGAGTCTACAAATATGGGGTTAGGTGATACCAGGTTGTTACAACCTACTATAGTAGTCAATGAGACCCAACTTTGAATGAATGTGGCCAATGATGATCCATCTAGAAGCTTATGTGAAGGACTTACACCAATGGCTATTCCTCCACAGTTGAAGAGTGTAAGTTGAGTAGCTAACATACATCCCGAAGGCAAGTTGGGATCAAAGGCAGGATTGAATTGTTCCAGGACATTAAAATCAGGTTGATTAAGGAAGGTGGAAAGGTGGCAATCAATGCGAGCTTCAACAAAATGAGCACCTTCATCATTACATTCGATTGATTCATCTTTAAGCCTACCTGCCAATGGATAATAATGAACTAGAGTTTTAGAGAGGGACTTTTGCAAGGAACGAGACCTTTTGAAGAAGAGTGAAAGGATTTGATCGTGATCTTTTGGGTTGGCATTGGAATGGTAGAAGAAGATTATAATGCCATACACAGGACGTAGACGTTTGTCCCAAATAGAAAGCTTGAAGTTTTGAAGATGTTTAGGAGTAGGAGATGATGGTTTGATTGCTTTTCTTGATATGATTTGAAGCTTCATTCTAGACATTGGGAGCTTTTTTTCACTTTTTTGTTAGTTTTCTTAACATCATTCATTAGCTCTTCTCACCTTTCTTATACAGACAAATGTTCTCTTTTTTCCTGTATATGATTTGATTACCAAACTAGATTAACTATTTTTTGTTATGAACATGAAGACTTAACGATAGGGATAATAAGTGATTAAGAGAAAGCAAAGGGTAAACCAACAAAATTAAGACCACCCTTTTCTTCATCATTTATCGGCGCCGGACCCGTACAAGTTTGTCAAATATAGTCCAAACATATACTGAGATGCTCTGGGGCTGAATTGCTTGTCTAAAGGTGGCAATGCATGTAACACTTTGTCAAAGTCAACTTGAGTTTTGGATCAAACTCGACTCTGGAGATCGGCTCAATTTGAATTGAACAAATTGAACTAGTTTAGTTTAAACTGATTTGAATAAAACCATATCATTTTAATTATATTGAATAAAATAATATTATTTTAATCTTTGAGTTAATTACAATTGATATTATTTATACTAATCTTGTCACCAACCCTAACTCTAAGGGTAAGATATTATTTTAATCTTGTCACCAACTCTAACTCATTTCTGTCCTCGAGACGAAGAAAGTTTATTTTGTTCTGTCCATCACAACCAAACATCTTATTGTTTCCAATTTTTGTTCTGCTCCGTTTCGTCTTTATATACAGGAGATAGTAACCATACGCAGCGTAAGGGTAAGATTACAAGAAGGGACAAATATATATTGCCTTTCAACTGAATATTGTTTAAGTTATTCAACTATTAATCCTTTTAATTTTTTTAGTTCTTGAATTTTACTAATCACTTTATATTAAGATTTAAGTTAATGTTTTTAATAAAAAGCTTATGTACCATCATCAAAATTTAAGTTAAAAATAAAATTAAAAACAATATATCTCTCTAACTTAAACCCCACGTAGCATTAAGGTATAGATTAGTGAAATTCAAGCATTAAATTAAATAATTTAAATTGAAGTTAGATATTGCAATCTTAACTCCAATCAAAACTAGTTAAACATGGTTAAATTAAGGTCCCTGATTATCCTTTAATATTTAGTAAAATATAACATCTTCTTTTATTTTCCTTGCCCTACTTCCCTTTAAAGAGTCTTTAATGTGACCCTTTTGTTTGTCCTTTAAGTTGTCCAAAAGGCTTAGAAATCAAGTCAAGTCAAGTCAAGTGATGAATTCATGTGGATGTAATATGAAAAAAGCATGGAGAAAAATTAAAAGCAATTTAAGCCACAAGGTTTCAATGATTATACTTACATTAGAGTATAAAGAAGTTTTTATTTGATGACATTATTAACTCTTTAAATAGGAGTTCTTTGTGAATAAATTTCAATATTAAACATTAATTTATAGGTGTAAAATTTATAAATTTTATTTGTAAATATTTGAAAATTCATGACCGCCCTCACATATATATTACTCCCTCCGATTCATAATAAATGTCGTTTTAGACAGATTTTAATTATTCAAAATAAGTGTCGTTTGTGACTTTTTATGCATATTTATAATTTTACTTCCAAAATTACACTTTAATTTCTCTCACATCTTAATTATACAGATTATATTTTCAAGGCACTTTAACATGTAATTAATAAGGGTATATCAGATATTTCATTAACTTTCTTAATAAATGTGCATTCCTCTAAAACGACACTTATTATGAATCGGAGGAAGTAGCATATTTGTCATTGGATAACACAGAGGAGGACTTGTACAGTTGTACTAGTTTTGGATATAACTCATCTTAAGGAGAAAACACACGTGTTATTCTCCTTTTGACTACTCATCATGGTTAATTAATACAAATTGAATCTACACATATGTATTCTTCAAAGAATCCAGGAAATTGTCCGTATTCTTTAACTATTCTACAGCCAACAAAAATAATATCTTCAACATTATAACTTAAACCAAATGGGTTTTTTTTGTATGTATCGCTTTGATTTGCATAATGTTAGTATAGCACGAATTTTAATTATGGCATAATCAACCATAAACGTGTATTAATGAAGAAAATATGAAAAAAAACTTGTTTTGCTATTTATTGAACGATGAATAAGTTGTTAAATTACTTGAACAAGCTCTTTAGTGTTTGATCAAGTTCTTAAAATTTTTGATTGACCTTTATGAAAGTTATATACCCTTAGGTCGTTAAAGTCTTTTTACAACTTTTTTAATGCATGAGCCTCTTAACAAGTTAGAAAAACTAAACGTGCATGTACTTACTTGAAGGCTTTAATAGCTATTTATAATAATCTTATTAGGCTTCCACATTACAAGCTCAAAAATAATCAACCCATACTAATTAATGGCCATGTTCTTCAGTAAACGTCAGCTCATTTAATCAGATCCTTTATTGAGTTTTTTTTATTATCTTTAATTTGGATTAAATTTGATTTTTTTAACCTTACTTTTATAAATAACCTATAATTAATAACTATCCAATAAAAATTCACTGACATTCTCCTCAGACAAATATTAATTATAACAACAATAAAAACAATAAAAGTGGTTAAGCAAAATCAATGTAAAGGTGACCAATTTAAATCATTTGATTCAAAGGTAATGAAAGTCTTTCATTCAATCCCGTAAGGTTCTCAATATTAAAAATATCAAATACATGTGTCATATGTGATACATATTCAATATAATCACGTATATCTAATATCTCACTAACATGAATGAGAAAATAGAGTGTGGCAAACTACAATGATACTTGTATTGTTTGAAATGTAATCTTGTTCCATTTTTCGATCTCAATTTCTCTAAACTTTATGCTAAACTGCATTAGAGAAATTTGTTTTCTCTCGCTAGATTCAAAACTGCATTAGAGAAAACCCTAATGAGATTAAATATTTATATCCCCCTATGTCTTATCAAATCTATGGATTTATGCATATATCATTTTGTGTCACGAAGACATAAGCTCAAGGTCTATATATATATATAGATATACACATGTATGTGTGTGTCCAATGACTTTTAAAATGCTTAAGATCGACATAAATCTTAAGATTTTCACTTTTATTATAACAATGTATAACAAATTGTATGACTGAGAACAAAATGATGATCATCAATATTTATAAAAATATATTGTCATAATACGTGAAATCTGTACAAATGTATCAAGAGCAAATATAGTAATCCCTAACTAATAGTATCTAAGCACTTAAGTAAACCCATACTTACACATGTTCCTAAAAAATAATTGGGCGAAGTCCTTTAGTTAAAGGATCAACAAACACGTACTCAATTTTCAAATGTTTTACCTCAATGTCACCTTTTTTTATCAATTCCTTTATGGTCTGATATTTGACCTCTAAATGCTTAGACCCTGTAATGTTCTTATTGCTATAATTGAATAATACGACAGAAAGATTATCATAATATAACCAAATAGGTCTAACAGCTGAATCAACCACAGACAACTTAGAAATTAAGTTTCTGAGCTAAAATGCTTGTAAAGTAATCCTATAAAATGCTACAAACTCTGAATGCACAGTCTAGGAAGTTACTTATGTTTGCTTGACACTTTTCCATAATACTGCACCTCTGCTAACATAAAAATAAACCCTGATGTCAACTTCCTATCATCTGGGCATATAGCAAAATCTAAGTCCTTATAACTTATGAGGTCTCTACTGTTGACTTTGCTAAATGCCAGTATATAATACTTAGTTTCATTCAGATATCTCAAAACTCATTTGATTGCATTCTAGTGGTCTACTCTTGAGTTAGTCAGATACCTATCCAATAGTCCAATAACAAATGCAATGTTCAGTATATTGCACACCTAGGCATATATCAGGCTACCAACTATACTATAATAAGGTATATTCTTCATAGCCTCTCTCTCTGTGTATCAATCTTTGGACATTGTGCCAAATATAATCTCTCATTATGAGAGATAGGTGTTACAATAGGTTTATAATAAGCCATGTTAAATCTTTGCAGCACTCTTTCAATGTATGCTCTCTTCAAGAGACCCAATAAGTGTTGAGACCTATCCCGACAGTGAGTTTGAATACCTAAAACAAAAGATACCTCACCAAGGCCATTCATGTCAAAATGCTTGCAAAAGCTATTTAATCCCATGCAGCATTGTCAAATCATTTGAAGCGAGTAAGATATCATCCACATATAAAAGTAGAAAAGATGTTATCCCATAAAGGTAATCTTTATGGGTTTACCCCAAATGTAATAAGGTAAATTAGTTATGTTTTGCATTGACCTCA
>JANVCL010000055.1:21648-38639 GCA_026546855.1 Erythroxylum incrassatum | reverse complement strand
CAAAGCATCTGGGTGTTCTTGATATTGGGAAAGGTGAAGTGGGTATTGCTTGCAATGGTGGTTCTGGCTACTTGAATTTGTTGATTGCTTTGGATTCAGTTTTGGGGTGTGAGGCAAAAAGGGGTTTCTAGTTTGGTTTGAAGCTTCTGTTTTCGAGACGGTTTATTTTACTGATTCAATTTCATGCTCAGTCGAAAACAGTGGATCGGTTTATGGCCAGATTTTTACTTCTTTAGCATAGCATACTTCAATTGCTTAGCTAGATAGTATGAAGAACATTCTTAAGAAGCTCCATATCATGCACCATCAATCAGAGAATGCAGAGGGGTCAAGTTCATCAAGGGGCAACAAGTCCGCTGATGCTTCAACCTCTGATAAGCTTTTGCATTCCAAGTCACATGAGCATAAGCCCTTTTCAGGTCTTTCAAATTGGTTGAATTCAGTTGCTAATAAAAAAGGTCCAAGTCCACCGTCGTCTTCTAATGTGGCTGGAGTTGAGAGAACGGAACCATCTGATTCGATCAGTAGTAGCGGATACGATGTTGTCTCAGATGCAATGAGGCCTGATTCAGGGTCTGCAACTTCACGGGATCCTGATATCGAGGAGGAGTATCAGATTCAGCTGGCTTTGGAAATGAGTGCGAAAGAGGATCCTGAGGCAGTTCAGATTGAGGCTGTTAAGCAAATAAGTCTTGGTTCTTGCGCTCCTGAGAATACAGCAGCTGAAGTTGTTGCTTATAGATACTGGGTAAGTTTGTCTCTTCATAATTAACTGCCTAATCTGTTTGAACCTAATTTTCCATACTGATGCTTTACATTTCATTAATCCATACTTTAGGTGTACTTGTCTCGAATGCTTTCTAAGAAATGTACATGGCTGGAATACTTATTCCTTGTTCGTCAAAAATTTGTGACCGTGAATTGGATTTGATTGGTTAGAGTTGTTTAGGAACAATCATGGAGCCATGATAAAGGTCATTTAGATATTTCAGGAGTTGGACAAAATTGGTGCTTGTGGTATTACCTTTCACGATGTAGAACATTCAACAAACTCAATGATAAGACATCAACCATTGAGATAGCTTATAGTTCTGGTACTTTGTTATACCCTATTGTCGAGAATCCCTATTGATATTTCTTTATCTCATTCTCTGTGTTATTCATTGCCCACTTTAGAGGCAGACATAAAAAAGACAAAACACCAGCATTGAAAGAAACACACAAAGTGAAGGATATTATTGAATGTATCTTCATTCATCTTTCGAGAGACGGCAGAGATTATTATAACAAAGTAGATGTTGATTAATTTCTGTTGCCTATGATTTATCATTTCATAGGATGAAAATAGATCCTAAGGATGAGTCCAGCAAAGTAGATGCAGTAAAGTGAAGCAATCTACAGTTGTTTATTAACATGTCTTTAAGTTTGTCATAGATTGTTTCTACACACAAGTTATTACTCTGTGATTAAAACTCAGTTGTGAACTGGTTATGGCAAACAACAAAGATTTTAATTTCCATTTATGTCTCTTCAAAGCAAGATTATCTGTAAACTTTAATTGTAACTAGTCATTCTTTCTTGTCTCTTCCAAAATGAGTTTATGGCTTCCTATTGTAGTCCTTTCACCTTATACTTGAGCACCAATTATTTTAATATTAGTTTACCTTTATTGGATGTTGCTAGTTCTGGAAGTAACTCGGGTCCAAAAGAATAATGCTTTTCAAGCAGAAGTCTTCTGTTTGACATTTGTTTTTCAAACTTTTTTAGATTTGTGTTTGTTCCTTTCTAACCTATCTCATATCGTAGATTTATCCATGCTTCACAGAATTACAATTCTCTTAGTTATGATGACAAGATCTCGGATGGTTTTTATGAACTCTATGGAATTTTGGCCGAGACTGCATCGGAAAGAATGCCTTCCCTCATTGATCTTCAAGGAACACCAGTCTCTGACCAAGCAAGCTGGGAAGCTGTACTGGTCAACAGAGCTGCTGATGCTAATTTATTGAAACTTGAACAGAAGGCATTCGAAATGACTGTCAAAGTAAGAGCTGAATCTTTAGTTACTATTGACAGTGATCTGGTGCATAGGCTTGCAGTTTTAGTTTCTGATTACATGGGTGGAGCAGTTGGAGATCCTGATAATATGACAAAGGCATGGCGAAGCCTTAGCTACAGTTTAAAAGCCACTCTTGGTAGCATGGTTTTGCCGCTTGGTTCTCTTACAATAGGATTGGCTCGTCATCGTGCTTTGATGTTCAAGGTGCGTGCTGAATTTTCTATTTGTAACATAAAAGAGGTACTATTTGCACTATTGTTTACTTTCTGGAAATGACTAATTGTTGGACTGGTCACTGATCATTCTACAACTAGTTTCAGATTGAAGATGCATCCATTCTTGGGTCTCTTCCAATAGCTTAAGCTTTTAAGTTGAATACGGTTTATTAACATGATATCAGAGCCATGTGTGATCAAGAGGTTAAACTTTTGAATTGAATGGCTTCTTGATATCATAGTTATCAATTTGTTTGTCTATAAAATGACAGGTTCTGCTGTACCTCAGATATGTTATTGTCATGTTATGCAGAGCAGGGAGCATGAGAAAAAAAGGATAAGAGATCGCACCAATATCTGATGTGATTGTGCATGATAATGTGATCATCTATTTACTGCTGGACTAGAAAATGAGTTAGTTTTATTGGTATTCCAATTTGATTAAATTTTTTGCACATCCATAACTCTATCTTGAATCAAGTGTCATTACTTACTGGAAAATAGCGAGACACTCTCTTGGGAAAGTGATATTTCAATTGACCATTCTGCTATAAATCTAATTTCTAATGAAAATGAAGCTCAAGATTTCCTGCTGTAGAAAAATTTCACCACGAACTTTGTTACAGTAAGTAATGACTCCCTTTTCTCTTCTAATTGCATAAACCTGGTTATTTTGTTGGTGGCTTTGCTAATTGAAAAAACTAAATGAAAATGCCAGCATCACAGCCCATTTTACTTACTTTTGATGTTGACAAAATCCTCTAGAAATTCTAACTCGAGTAAGTGGCGTAGGCTTAATGATACACAACACATCTCAAAGCTTCGAAAACTCATGTGTGGTAATACCATTGCTAACTAATCAAGTTGCAACTAGTTTCACTAGAAATGAAACAACGCTAAACTCGTTTCCTAATGTTGGATTGATGGCTTGTGAAGCAGGCCAACCTTTTTTTTTCCTTAGGAAACAAAAATCTGCAAAATTTTCATCTTGAATCTCAATCGTTTGAGAGAGAGCTATAAAATACGAGATGTTCCTTTTATTTCTTGAATGGAAAAATCTACAATTTGTACTTAATGTGGTCATAAATTTCTTCCTCGTGTCAATACTTGGCAAGTTTGTTTATTTTCATGGGCAATTATTCAAATCAATCTTTATGGATGATTGCTATTATTGCTATTGCTGGCCTTGGAAGTTGATGAATATCCTTGAATAGCCTAGAATGGTTTAGGAGAACCAAACAAACCCACAAGCAATTAGCTATAGAAAACGACGATGATCATTACATTTTCCACCCCCTCTTCATATAACAGAAATTGTAACAAACTAGGAATATTCCCAAATAACAGAATGGCTCTTATTTAACCACCTGCCCACTGGTCCCAGGAAGTTTATTCTTCCTTTTATGTTGGAATACTAGTTCGTACCTTCTAGAAGGATTTGGTTTTTCATCATTTCTCCTCCATAAAAGAGCCACCTTGTCCTCGAGGTGGAAATCTGGGAATTGTTGTTCTATGACAAAGGCTTGCTCCCAAGTGTCTTCAAAATTAGGAAGATCTTTCCTACGAATCAATACATTAGTTACTTTATTTGAGCATGTTCTAACGTCGAGAACCTTTTGCTGACTGAACAAGGAGTTCTAACTCTTCATTGAGGCCAAGGGGCAAAGTAGGCATAGTTTGGTTGTTGGACATAACTTTCCTCAGTTAGCAGATATGAAACGTGTGGTGGATCCGGGAAGTTGGAGGTAATTCTAGCTTGTAGGCCACGGTTCCCACTTTTGCTGTGATTTTGAATGGGCCATAACAACGACTGCTAAGCTTTTCATTTCTCTTAGCAGCCAGTGATTTGAATCTGTAGGGTTGAAGCTTGATATAAACAAATTCCCCCACTAAAAAAATTTATGTCCCTTTTGTGGTAATTAGCATGGCTTTTCATCTTATTTTGGGCCTTCTCAAGATGTAAGCGAAGTTCCTCAAGTATAGCAGCCCTTTCACCCAATCTTTTGTCAACTTCCTGTACTTTAGAGCTAAGAGGAGTGTAATGTAACAGGTAAGGGGGATCCCTTCCATACAAAGCCCTAAAAGGGGACATTCCAATACTCCTGTTGTAACTGGTATTAAACTAGAATTCTGCCCATGGCACCCACTATGGCCAAGTTTTTGGCTTGGAATATGAGAAGCATCTTAAATAATCCTCCAAGCTTCTATTAACAACTTTTGTTTGACCATCAGATTGAGGATGGTATGCTGGACTGAGACAGAGTTCAGTTCCACAAAATTTAAAGAGTTCCTTCCAAAAGTAACTTACAAAAATGGGATCCCTATCGGACACTATTGTTTTGGGAATTCCATGTAATCGAATAATCTCCTTGATAAAAATAGCAGCCACAATCTTTGCTTTGCAAGGATGACAGTGTGATATAAAATGAGCATATTTTGTCAGCCGATCAACTATTACTAGGATAGAAGAGCTTTAGGAAGCCCATTGATAAAATCCATTGAGATATCTTTCCATACTTTTTCCAAGATTGGAAGAGGTTGTAGCAGTCTAGCAGGGGCTAGCAATCCAATAGGGGCTAATGAATCGTACTTCACTCTTTGGCATATTTCACAAGATCTAACAAATTCTTTAACTGTTGCTTTCATACCCTCCCAGTAGAAAACCATAGTAATTGTTTTGTAAGTTCTAAAGAATCCCGAGTGGCCCCCAAGAGGAGAAGAATGACTTACCAGCAAAATTTGTGGAATTAATGTAGATTTCTTGGATTGAACCACCCGATCCTTATAGTACAAGTGTCCTTGCAATAGCTTGAAGTTTGGGTAATTGCCAATGTCAAGTACCAGATCCTGAACAGTAGCCTTAATTCGATGGTCTAGCTGCAGCTCATCTTCAATTTGTTTCCATCCTCCAAATGTCAAGGTTGATAAAGGAAACAACTACTGCTCCGATGTTTCCATTGTAGACAAGCATCAGCAGCCTTATTTTCTTTACCCGGTCGATATTGAATCTTGAAGTCAAGTCCCATAAAGCTTCATGACCCATTTATGTTGGTCCTCTGTGGCTAACCTTTGCTCCCATAAATACTTAAAACTCCTTTGGTCTGTCCAAACAATGAATCTCCTTCCAAGCAGATAATGTCTCCATTTCTTAACTGCAAAAACTACAACCAGTAGTTCTTTCTCATAAATAGATTTCAATTGAGCTTTTGGGGATAATGCTTGACTGTAATAAGCTATGTGTCTCCCGACTTGCATTAGGACAACTCCTAATCCCTTCCCTGACGCATTAGTCTCCACAATAAATTGCTGATTGAAATCAAGCATTGCAAGAACCGGCAGTGAGCTAAGTTGCTGCTTCAGAGTGTTGAAGGCATCTTCAGCTTCGCTGCTCTAGGAAAAACCTTCTTTTTTAAGCAGTGCTGTGAGAGGGGCAGCTATCTTCCCATAATTTTGGACAAATCTCCGATAATATCGTGACAACCCAAGGAATCCTCTCAATTCCTTCACCGTTTTAGGTCGAGGCCAAGATATCATGTGTTGCACTTTGGAAGGGCCTGCAGCAATTCCCTGGTGTGATATTATGTGGCCAGGGTACTCAATCTGCTTCTGAATGAAACTACACTTCTTCAAGTTCACTACCGGATGATGTTCTGCTAGTAACTTAAATACTACCCTCAAGTGTTCATAGTGTGTTTCCCTATTGCAGCTATAAACCAAGATATCGTCAAAAAACACTAGAACAAACTTTCTAAGAAAGGGTCGGAATACCTCATTCATGATTGCTTGAAAGGTGGCAAGAGCGTTCTTGAGTCCGAATGGTATAACCAGGAACTTGTAATGTCCTTCATGTGTTCGAAAAGTCTTCTTGACAATATCTTCATTTCTGACTTGTATCTGATGATAACCAGACTTGAGATGTAGTTTGGTGAAGAGGTTAGCTCCATGAAGTTCATCCAGCAACTCATCAATCACCGATATGGGAAACTTATCCAGAATGGTTAGTTCATTTAATGCCTTGTAGTCAACACAGAACTACCATTCACCATTCTTCTTCTTGACAAGCAGAACTGGGCTTGCGAAGGGGTTGTTACTGTGCCATAGGATTCTCGCAGCCATCATTTTCTTCACGATCTTCTCAATCTCATTTTTTCGGTGGTGGGGATATTTATAAGGCTAGGTATTGGGTGGTTGAGCTCCAGATTTTAAGGAAATGGCATGATTGTTGAACCTTTGCAGTGGTAGTCCTTGGGGTACGGTAAATACCTTCTGGGCTTCTTCAAGAAGGTGCTCTAGTTGGACATCTTTTTGTGTAGATAGGTCTGGTGTTTCCTCCATTGAATTAAGTTCCACCCACCAGACAATGCCTTCCTACCTTGCGGTTTTGAGTAGTGTCTTTAAGGTCACCTGTGTTTGAGCAATGTAGGGTCCTCCTCAAGACAAACAGTCTTCCCATCTCACTGAAACTTCATTGTCAACATTCCCCAATTTGCTTCCATGTTCCCAAGGGTGCTAAGCCGAGCCATCCCTAAAATGACATCAACGCTCCCTAGTTGAAAGGGTAGGAAGTCTCGGGTAATTCGAATACCTTGCAATATAGGTTTCTGCTAATTCCTTTGCCGCGTATATACTCCCCATTTCCATTCAATACCCCAAAACAATTGGAGTTGTCTACCTCTAGCTTCAATTTGTCAGTCAAGTTGGAGGAGATGACGTTATGAGAGGCCCCACTATCAAGTAACACTACTACTTCATGACCCCGTAGCTCCCCTTTCATCTTCATCGAGTGGTGTGAAGATACTCCCACCAGCGATTGTTGCAATAGCTCAATAGTGTTTTGCTCGGCCATTATTTCAACTATTTTTGTTTCTTCTTCACGCGGGATATGTTCTCCTGCGTTCTCATATTCCTCTTCATCCGCGGTAATAAGCAACCGAAGGTTAGGTAACTTATAGCGATGCCCTTCTTGCCATCTTTCTTCGCATTTGAAGCATAGCCGCAAAGTACGACGTTGTTGGATTTTGGCATCGGAGACCTGCTTAACCTCCCTGTTTTCCCTCACGTTATGCACAAATTTTTCACGATGGAAGTTTCCAGAGCTTTGCTCTCTGTAATTGTTTAGTGCATGAGTGGCTACCTGTTCGGTGTTGGGCTGTTGTCTTGGCACACTATCGACTATGCTCACTGTCTTTATATTGGACCACATTTTTGGTCGAGTCACTCTGTAAGTTGCTACCCTCCCCATGGCTTTATTTTTGTCCTCCACTTCTTAAGCCACCTCCATCATTTCTAACAGATTTTTGGGTTTGAAGAGCATGACTTCCGTTCGTATCTCAGGAGTCAAACCCCACTTAAAAATACTACGGAGGTATTTCTCCTGCTTCAATTCCAACAGCAAATCAAACATGTCACCTACTTTTGTTATATGGAAACGAAGAATCAAGAAATCTTGAAATTCCTTCCAGTTGGGAAGCTCGATATGATTCTTAATCCACCGATACTAGTGAAGTGCCCTTCCTTCCATGCAAACTCTGACCGATTTTACTTTGTTCTCGTCAACAATGGAGTACACCTGGAAATACTGTTCTGCCCTGAAAATCCACGCCTGTGGTCAATGTCGTCGTAGACTGGCATTTGTATCTTCCGCACGATGGTCTCGACCTTTTCCCCCAGTTCTGAAGGTGTCTTCACCCTCGACATCTGACCACATTGCAGATTGGTCATGGCAGATGATTGGTTATCTTCTGCAGTTTTTAACAAGATACGTTCCATCCTTGACATCATCCTTTGCATGTCTTGGATATCCTTCTGAGTAGAGGTAAACCTTTCCTCCAGACTGGAAATAGCTTGTTTTAACCCTTTTGTATCTTTCTCAATTTCATCTGTCTTCTCCATTCTCGTAAGTGCCATACCCAACCGTTACGTGCTCTGATACCACTGATGAATATCCTTGAATAGCCTAGAATGGTTTAGGAGAACCAAACAAACCCACAAGCAATTAGCTATAGAAAACGACGATAATCATTACTTTCCCACCCCCTCTTACATATAACAGAAATTGTAACAAACTAGGAATATTCCCAAATAACAGAATAGCTCTTATTTAGCCACCTGCCCGCTGGCCCCAGGAAGTTTATTCTTCCTTTTACGTTGGAATACCAGTCCATACCTTCTAGACGGATTTGGTTTTTCATCAGAAGTTGGTATAGACACAACATATACAACAATAATTAACATATTTTTCAACTTTTCTATATCTTTTTTTTTTCCTCATGGAATTCAAACAGCTTGTTTGCCTTGTCCAGATTATCTTCAGCATTCCAATGTCCTAATAGCATAAACTTTATCCTGAGCTTTCTGATGTGGCTTTTGTAGGGATTGACTATTCTGAAGTCTTCTTGACTCTTGTACATGGACATATTTATGTAGGTTTTGGCAGATACTGTGGGCATTCCATGCCGATTGGTGAAAGGACATCAATACACTGGTGCTGATGATGTGGCTATGAACTTTGTTAAAATTGGGGATGGAAGGTATTCGTGATATTATGATGACATATATTATTCATTTAGTTTGGCTAAACGTTGGGTTTATTTGGGATGAACTTCATTGACTGCAAAAATTAATCATTATGTTAATGAGTATGATGCTTATAGCTTATTGTTTGTTTGAGAGTGAAATAAACCAAGATCCTCTATAATTTGGGGTTTTTTCAAAATCTTCTTTGCGGTGTGAATTTCACTTTGAAGGTCCTGGTAGTTAAACAGTTACAAAATAATCTGATTTTTAGTATTTCATTTATAATTAAAACTTTCTTCTCATTAGTTTTGCTGAACAAAGCCGACCGCTAGTAACATGCTATTTTGAATTACGACATCTTAGAAATATAATTTAAGACCACATTAAAATACTGGAAAATGGATCAATTTTACTAATTGTTAAAGCATAAGAAAATGTGGAGCTCAAATTTTTTTTTTTGAACACCAAATCTCGGAGGATTCGTGTGTGTAACCCTAAATTGTAGCTGTAGTTTTAAAATGAACAGGAAAATTGCCTTGTATAGGTAAAAGCATTTACTTAAAAATCGTTTGCTTATGTTGGGCCTACACATTTTGGTTACTATATTTTTCTTAGAGCATGTGTAGCCTCTTGGATATATGATATTTCATTGGAATATCAGAATGCAGTTTAAGGTATGATAATCTGAATTTCAGGGAATACATAGTTGATCTAATGGCAGATCCTGGAACTCTTATTCCTTCAGATGCAGCTGGTTCACATATCGAGTATGAGGAATCTTATTGCTCTGCTAGTCCTTTTTCTAGAGAAGTTGACTCCTCTCACATAACTTCTTTTAGCAGTGGAATAGGGAGTTACTCTGAGGAGCATTCAGATGCATCTGAAAAGAAATCAAGATCTAGGATAATTCCTGCTGGTATAAACAGGTCTGATGGATACACAGGTTTTAGAAGGCCAGCTAAAGATGAAGAAGAATCCAAGATGGTGTCCAATGATTTCAGAAAATCTTCCAGTGTAGAGAAGGCTTTGCTGAGGGAGCTTCCTGGCAGGCCAAGTTATCCTTACTCGCATGGACGATCACCTTCTTGGACTGAAGGTGTTAACTCCCCTGCTGTGCATAGGATGAAAGCCAAAAATGTCTCACAATATGTATTTGATGCTGCTAAAGATAATCCCCAACTAGCACAGAAACTTCATGATGTATTGCTAGAAAGTGGGGTTGTTGCTCCAGCGAACCTGTTCAGGGACGTTTATCCAAAACAGTTGATTTTATCAAATAGTGAGGCCAACCCTCCAGTTGAAGTTATGGATCACAAACCTAAGATAAATGAAACTCCAGAGCTCATAAAAGATCAAGATGATCTTGGCCATGCTCGTTGTTTACCTCCTCTGCCACCTCAAAGAGTGCTCTCCAAAATAATCCATTCTTCCAGCCAGTCTGAGCAACTTAAACCCGTTGAAGTCCTTGGTCTTGCTCCTCCCTTAGAGTTAAGGGAGTTTGCAGGATTACCTTTATCATTGCAACCTGAAGTTACTCCTGTGCAATATGCTAGAAATGTTCCTGTAGCTGCAGCAGCAGCTGCTGCTGCAGCTGTTGTAGCATCTTCTATGGTTGTTGCTGCAGCAAAGTCGAGCAGTGACACGAATCTTGAACTACCAGTGGCAGCTGCCGCTACTGCTACTGCTGCAGCTGTAGTGGCAACGACAGCAGCTGTGAGTAAACAGTATGAGCAGGGAGCGAGAAGCGATGGAGATGTAGATAGTGGTCAATATGAGCCACGTGGCAGTGGGGACAGGGGTAGTGGAGGGCGTGGTAGTGGGGACAGGGGTAGTGGTGGCCAAGGTAGTGGCAGCCGCGAACGTGATGCTTCTGGGGCAACCTTTGAAGGCGAGAGAGTATCTGATAGATCTGTGGGTAATGAAAGCTCCAAATCTGAAGTTTCAATGGAAGATGTGGGTGAGTTTGAGATTCAATGGGAGGAAATTACACTGGGTGAACGTATTGGACTTGGTAGTGACCTTTTCATATTTCATAAATTTCGCTTCATGTGAAGTTGTAAATCTCAATGCAGTGGGTACCCTTATTCAATAGTTAACTTAGCGTTTCAATATGCCCTTTCATTTGCAGGATCTTATGGAGAGGTATATCGTGGAGACTGGCATGGAACTGTGAGTATTCTTATATAACCTTGAAGTTTGACTTGGCTGGTCAACAGTTCATGTCTGCGATAACAAAATGTCAGCAGTTCTAATATAGCAATAGTACATGAAGAATGAGATTGTTTATTCTGAATAAGACTCCCTTGCGTCCATTTAACATGGACTTGAGGGGACTGATTGTCAACCAGCCACTATGCCGTTCCTTAACTCCAAAATGCTAAAGCTGCCCTAGTTGCTGTAAATGCAAGGATTAGAAATTTTAAGAAACCATTGTGCTCAAGAATTTAAATTGTTCATGAATAAGTATATATTTTTCAATCAAAGGCCCCCACAAGAAGTGTGAACAAATTACAGATCCATATAGAAGAGGTAAAGTGGCTTGTACTCTAGAACTTTCATTGATGGAGGTTCTAATATCGTGTTAAGAAAACTGTTCAACCTAGAAGTTTAATTTGTTGCGTGAGGCTTAGGAATGGATGAAATATCCATCTTACAAGAATAGTCATGGATCAGTATGATTTGTGTGTTTTACATATTATATAGTAGTACTCTTCCTTTTGAACCCTTTGATTCTGCATTCAATTTCTGACAGAAAATTTCGTATGGATTTAACTTCTTAATCTGTCAAGAGATGGAAGGAGACAAATAAATAACCTTCATATATTATATATGTAATTAACTCTAAATATTTTTTGTAATTAGGAAGTTGCAGTTAAGAGGTTCTTAGACCAAGACATCATGAGTGACTCACTTGAAGAATTCAAAACTGAGGTACAGCTTTCTCTCCTTGCTTTGCCCATCATAGCAATATCTTAATGTTTCTCAAAGGAAAAACTTGGATGGTTATTTCTGTAACATTTATTTGATGGAGTTGCCTCGTCCTTACTGAGATATATTAACATCAATAGTGCAAATCTCGAGGGCCTTTCGTTTCTTTTATCTCTAAAATAGGTGTAGTGGGGCACCCTAGATATTTATCCTATTATTGACTTGGTTCAGCAGTTCTGTCTATGCATCTTACTGCTATGTTGAAATGCTTTAGTTAATTTAAGACATGAGAAGTTTACAATATATATACTTATATATTTGATCTTTTTCGGCTCCAAATTCAGCCAAACAAAGTCTTTGTTCTGAGCCACTACTGCCCTAATCCTTGGTCAAGGTCTAATATTTTTGAGATCTTAGGTAACCTGTATGTGCTAGGCAGACATCAAATTGCTAATCATTCCAATGGTTTGCTGATCTGAAATAAATTTGGCACATTTTAATGTGAACTTCAACTTGTCAAAAACTTCTTGCTAAATTGCTTCTGATTTAAATTGCAAGGTCCGAATCATGAAAAGAGTAAGGCATCCCAATGTGGTTCTCTTCATGGGAGCAGTAACTCGTGCGCCAAATCTTTCGATTGTGACAGAATTTCTTCCTAGGTATGCTGGCTCTCTTCAACTTTGTTCTTTCTGATGCTATCACAGTGTTTTTTGAAAGTCAAAAGAATTCTGACTGACATTTTCTACTTTTAGGAGGAATAGTATGATTTCTAACTACAGTAATGGCAGTATCATATCATGACATTTGCATTTTCAGAGGTAGTTTGTACAGATTACTTCACCGGCCTAATAACCAATTAGATGAGCGGAGGCGTTTGAGGATGGCCCTTGATGCTGTATGAATTTCTCCTGATCTACTCATCTTCAATGTCAATTGATATAGACCATTATTTTATATATTCATTTGGATATTCTGTTCTCTACTTGACTGAAATTTCAGGCTCGGGGAATGAATTATTTGCACACATGCTCTCCAACAATAGTACACCGTGATTTGAAGTCCCCAAATCTTCTAGTTGATAGAAACTGGGTTGTGAAGGTTGACCTATCTTTACTTCGGCAGTGTTGAACACATCTTGACATTCTCATAGTCTGTGTAGACTAATGCAGTATCTCATGGAATTTTTTTTCTTGTCATCTTAGGTATGTGATTTTGGGTTATCACGGATGAAGCACAGCACGTTTCTCTCTTCACGATCAACTGCAGGGACGGTAAGCTACTCTTAAAAGCACAGCACACTTCTATCTTACCTTGGTTTCTTCTGAATTGATTATTATTTATTCACGGTTTTGATTTCTTTATAAGATATCACAATTTGGTTTTAATTTGGAATTGAGCACCATTAAATGTGTCATAACATGTTCCGGATGCTATTTTACTTCCCGAACTTAATCTTGTAATGAAACAATTGAATCGAAAAACTTTGCAATGCTCAATGTAGTACAGAACTTGTTTTGAAAAGTGACTTGCATGAATACTAATCTGTTTGTAATAATGAAATCATGAGATACATAACCTTTAGTATTAGTAGATTGTTTATTGATACACAACATTTTCCACCTGGCTCAAGTTGTTTCTTGACAGTGTTGATAATTCAATAAAAGCTGTCTTTAACTCTTTTTTTCCCCCATTTAACCATTGTACGTTGTTCTGTTTACATGTTTATATATTCATGCTCGCTATGTTCCTGATGCATTTGCAAGCTCAAATAATTTATAGCACGCTCTAACATATAACAGATAGCACCAATGAGATCTTTCTAGTGATGCACAATTGTCTCCTGTTAGGACAAGCGAAATTCTTTATGATTTTTTAGTATAAGCTTATAGAAGGCTGATCGTATTTATCTATTTGCAGTCTTCCTGTTGGATTGCTTATGTTTGAGCTCTATTCTTTGCATGTTTCAGTATCGTATATGCTTTGCAGAGTTCAGCTTCTTTTTTATTTGGTCTGTTATTTTAGCTGTAATAATATAGTAAATTTCATGCCAAGCAGTGACCTTTAAATTTGTAAAGAAGCTATTTGTTTTAGTTTCCCCTAACATGACGAAACCTAAATCTCTTAAGGTCTCATCTTGTATGCTTGCTTGGTTATAGACAAGAGTCCCAAGCACTAAACTAAGTTTTGGTTTTATTGCTTTTAAGGCTGAATGGATGGCTCCAGAAGTGCTGCGAAATGAACCTTCAAATGAGAAGTATGCACTTTTATCCAACAAAAATGTTGCATTTGGTTGGGATTAGTTTATAGTTTTCTGTCAAAGTTGTGTAAATGAATGATCATTTTGTAGGTGTGATGTATATAGTTTTGGGGTTATACTCTGGGAGCTCACTACATTGCAACAGCCGTGGGAAGGAATGAATCCAATGCAAGTTGTTGGTGCTGTTGGATTCCAACATCGTCGTCTTGATATTCCGGATGATATGGATCCTGCAATTGCCGATATTATTAGGCAATGCTGGCAAACGTGAGTGTTTTGGTTGCTTTTTGTGCTAACTATTCTCAAGATAACAGATTTTGTTTTTGAGATTCCGACAATTTGGACTAACCTCCAAGGAAAAACTCTTGCTTCTTTTAAAAATTATTTCCATTGCAGTTGAACCTTTCTAAAAACTGATGATGAGAATCTCAGTTCCTCTAAGCCAAAAGGAGTGAATTCCCATTTATGAAGTTGTGACTTCTTTTCTCATTTTCGGTTTTTTTCAAATCTTTTTACTCATCTCTGTATCATACAACTTGTTTCCCTTTTCATTTTGGCTTCAGAGACTTTCTGCATTTGAGCTTAACATGCTTATGTGCAGTCATTTAGCCAAAACGTATTTGTGCTGTAGTTCAATTTGTTAGATTTATTTTGTCTCTGAGTTTTTTTGTCTGTTTTAACTTTGATGATGGGCTGCATAGGTTTGCATTGTATAACAACTTGTGCCACTATAATGGGTGGTAGGTTGTATGCTCTTTAATTTGTCTTCTGTACCTCCCAAAGAATTTACCAAATTCATTTTTGATCGAAAATGATATATATCCACAAAATGAAGAGCATAGGTACTAGCTACGAGCTAAAGGCTGTAAAACATGTTCCAACTATGGAATTTTGATATGTATTATACAAACTGCCTGTGGTTGTATGTTTCTTTACTGGTGCTGATATGATATATTTGTACTTTGTTGAAGAGTGTATTTGTTTAGTCAGAGCTAAATTGACACTGGATTAATGATTGATGTTTCAAATTGTAGGGATCCAAAATTGAGACCAACATTTGGGGAAATCATGGCAGCTTTAAAACCATTGCAGAAACCCATTGTTGGTCCACAAGTGGCTAGAAGAAGTTTGCAAGAGAGGGGTCAGCGATCACAGGAAGTAGAAGAATAGGCATGCTAAATATAGGAACTTACGGATGCAGTTTACTGGATTGCCAGAACATGGTGACGAGTAAATGAGGTTGATTAAGGATAAATGGCTCACCAACATATTGAGACGATTGTGATTCTTTTTTGTTTTTATTTTTTTGGGTTATATTCTTGTGAAACAAATCTCAGGAGGGTTGTAAAAATTTGTTTTTTTGTAAAATATTTCATTTCAAGTTGTAATCAATGTGTTGAGTTTTTGGATGCCATTAAATTACTCAACTGAAGAAGATGAAATTCATTTTGTCCCCTATAAAGAGATTTATATTCTGCACTAAGCATAGCATGCATGGCCTAAATGTTTTTGCATTGCAACTTTTTATCTTTATCGTTGAAATTGTTGATCAAGTCCAATCAAGTTTTGCTGAAGAGAAAATTAAGTAAATATTTAGTTGATGTTTGCTAATTTGTTGAGAGGATTCCGTGAAGCTCCCTTTCATTGGCAACAGTATTACGCATATTCCTCTCTCTTGCAGGATTTAACTTGAACGAACCAGACGGCACTCTTACCTCTGATGCCATAAACATGAATCGTAAGCTATCATGTTGGTACCAATATCCTATTACAGCAATGTAATGTGTAGCTGCAATTGCGCGCAATACATATCCTTGACATAGTGATAGAATTATGCGGTATCTATATTAGCTTGAATAAAGAACTGTTGTTCCAGTTCAGGTTCATTTCCAAGCAAAAAAGGATAAGGTAGGGACCAATTACTAAATCCTCCATCACATCCTAGACAAGATAGTATCTTGGTAGCCTGAAAATGGCAACTTTCTTTTCATCTTCACCTTTTCTGGTCCGACTAGACAATAACCGATCACTTCTCTTCATCATCGCATCCTCCTCCTCCTCCTAAATGGCCATCGCAGCCACAATCTTCAACACCTTCTACTCCACCGTTGACAACAAATTCATCTTCCGAGAAGCAGCCAGCAACTGTCACTGTTAAAATGCAACAACAAAGGCCAACAACTTCCAGCATCAATGTAGAGACCACTGACTGGATTGCCTCCAACTTAATAACAAGGCACTTCGGGCTCGGCGCTGGCGTTGTATGGGCTGCTTTTCTTGTATTTGGAGTGATCTCAGAGCAGCTTAAGACCCAAAAAGCAGCAAACACAAGGTTTTTAGTTCACCTTTAACTGCATTTAACCGATATTCTTGTGTTTAATGCACGTGTCTGTAGTATGCGATCCTCTAGGACTTTGTTGTTGCATAAACTTAAAAGAGTAGTAATATTTCCTGGTGGTAATAATTGTGGAATCTATTAGTTGAAACTCGAGCTCCATCGGTAATAATTCCCTTCCCTGAAGGCATGCGCTTGGCTTCCAGTCCAGTATAAGATTGCAAGTGTGGAAGATGGTTGTAATTATGTCCTGTTTGAGGAACATGCATGTTACTGAGCATGTTAAAATCTAAACTTGCCCACGATTAACTCTTAAGCTACAGGAACTTATGCACGAGACTATAAAGAACGTAAAGCTCTAGTCCTTCTAAATTGTTAATCCAGTTACTGATATAGACTTCCAAAAATTAAAATTGGAAATTTGGTTAGTACAAGGATTCTGAAATTTTCTGAGCGATGAGTGCGACAAGAGCGCAGTCCTGAGATCCGTAACTTGCTCGACTGCCGGTGGCCTTGCTTCTTCTTCTTCCATGGCCTCTACTTCTTCTTCTTCTCCTTCTCGGGTGCCTCTAGCCCTCGTCTCCTCCCCCGGACCCAGACCTTCCCATTTGCTCCATTCCACTAACCTTAACCTCACCCAAAATACGGACCCAAACCTTCAAAACCCCTCCCCCTCTTCAA
>JANVCL010000055.1:5762-21474 GCA_026546855.1 Erythroxylum incrassatum | reverse complement strand
AACATATTATTAATAATAAGCCTGTACATCCAACCGAAGGTGAAGAAGGCTAGATAATATATTTTCATACATGACTTCCCTGGCACGATTTCAAGTAAACAAGCCAGCTTTGTTCTCGGCTTGGCTTGTTTACTTTCACGGTTTCACCTTTTCTCTCTCAAGCCGCAAACGTGCTTTTAAATTTTTAAGAAAAAACGACGTCATCTTACTATTGGACAACATAGTGATCTAACACTTGGAATCAATTTCGCACTAATGGTACCACCTTGACTGAACTTGGATTGCTTTTTACCCATAAGAAAATGTAAGAAAATAGTCATCAGAACATTAATCTGCCTAATCTTTTCTTTCTCACTTTTCATTCCTAAGCATCTAAGTCCTCTGACGCTTAAAGCATATTTCATAGTTCTTAATCATAAGCAATAGCATAACAAAGGCCTTCGAAATTAAATGAAGTCAATGCCCAATTGGTCTAAAATGAAAAAAAGTTCGTACCTTTCGCAAACACGAACGCTGGACATGTCTCAGCCACAGAAACAATTCCAAAAAGATGGGAGTCTGCTATTATTGAAAGAAGAAGAATGCACAGAGTCGATGATACGTATACTGTTGAGCAGCCGGCAAAAGTCCAACTCCTTTTTTATTACCGAAATAGTCGTTAATGAGACCTTTCCTGTATAATTATCTTAGACAAAAAAGCTAAAGGTAAACAGGAGTATTTGCTGTCTTCTACCCAATGGGAACCGTTATAGATTCTCATTTTCTGGCTCTCACTGCCTTTGTCACTGTAAGTCTGCCTTTTCCTTTGTCTTTCTGCTGAGGCTTGGAATTTATTGCATGGGTTGGTTGGTCTTCTTTGTAGTTGTTGATGTCGTTGTTGCTGCTGCAGGTGGGTTATCAGTTTATGTTCTTTATAATCACTGCTCTTCTCAAGTTTGATAAAGTCACTGACTTTGCTGGTAAATTGCTTCCATTATTTTTTCTGGTTTGGTTATTCTTTTCTAGATTCGTATTTCATATGTTTTCCTGTCAATTGTGTTGATGGATTGGCTGTAAATTTCATTCTTTTCCATGTTCTTTTGGTTCTAGTTAAGAGGAAAACAGGTTTGTTAAGAAATGGCTGGATCAGAAGATATGAAACAACTTCTGTTTTTTTTTTCTAATATCAGGAAGCACGAATTTCATCGTACTTGCTGTGTTGACACTGGTTGTAAATGGGTCATGGCATTTCAGACAGGTAAATGTGTCTTCTCGCAAGTAGAGATCTATCTAGACTTATGGAAAGTAGAGATCATATATTAGAAGTTGTACGATGAATCGTTTCTGAATTCTATGAAGTCAGAATTGCTTGAGGAGAGCTACCTGCAAAGCTTCTCACATTCTTTTAATCCATTCTGCCCATTAAATATCTTTCTTGTTTTCTTTTAGTTACAAGATTGGTGTTTGTAAACATCTCTTCTATGTTCTATAGCAATTGTCTTATTTTCTATCAAAGAAAAGTAATCTATTAGGTCTACATTTTTTTCAACTTTCTTGGACTTATTTAAATGAATATTGTAATGGAACAAGCAATTTCTTACAAAGTGGAGAAGAATTGCTCTATACCTTAATGAAGTTCTCTCCATTGCCTCTGAGCAACAATTAAAGACGGAAGCAGCCATTAATGTTACAGTTGCTGAAACATTTTTTCCTGAACCATGAACTTCATTTTATCATTCATAATCATAGTGTTGTATTTGTTGAATTGTGTGAATTATATTGAGTCTCATTTTAGTTTTCACCTCTCATACAGTGCAAGTGGTTTCCTCATTTGATATTCCTCCTCTAACTGCAGGTAGTCTTGAGTTTGCTTGTCATATTATGGGGTTTTCGTCTGGGATTGTTCCTATTGATGAGGTACTATTGACAAGGCATTGTTCTTGGCCTGTATGCTATGCTTCTGTCAGTAAACTCTAATTTTTAGATTTTTTAACCGTCAGGCTTTCATAACATTATTCCGAAAGAATAATTTTCATAAAAAACATTATTCTAAAAGAAATCTAAGTTTTGAAGTATGCTGGATGAGTGGGGAGTAGGTTTGGCTTGCAAGATTTTCTTTTACACAATTGCACAACACCAGTTGTTTCTTTTCTTCAATTATTCAAGGCTTTCAAACTCTGATCAATGGGGTAATGATCCATCAAACTATCATAAGACATCAACTCCGAACAACCAATTCAAGCTAAAACTTTCATGCTTTGATAGAATGACATATTAGATGGTCCTGCGTCACCTCGATTCAACCATTGTTAAGAAAATATGCTTCTGCTTGAAGGTAGACATCTATGTTTTTGCATTTGAAATTATACTTATGGTAAAATTGCTACTAATTGACTCTGGATTTTGTTCTTGAATTCTGGTTCTGAAATGTTCTATACAGAATAATTCAATGGGGAGAGGACAGACGTTTTGATGAAATGCGTAACAATTTGGGGAAACTAGCAGTCTTCTGGACATTTCAGGTTTTTGAACATATCCTTTTTCTTTTTTGGAATACATCCATCTCCACATCTCAATACTTGATGCAGTTGTAGTTTGATGTTAACTTATGAAATCTCATGTGCTTAAACTTCTCTTCAGGCTATCTGGGTCTGGACTGTGAGCTTACCTGTAACAGTGGTCAATGCTAGCAATAGAAAGCCTCATCTCAAGGCTGAGGATATCATTGGTTGGATAATGTGGTCCATAGGTTTTTCAATTGAAGCAACAGCTGATCAGCAGAAACTGGCATTTAAGAACTCCCCTGAAAACAGGGGAAAATGGTGCAATGTTGGAATGTGGAAATACACGCGGCATCCAAACTATTTTGGCGAGGTATGCAGTCTAGGCTTATGTACTATTATTGTGGAGCGAATGTTGCACAACTTTTCCTGTTAATTAATCTTAAAATCAATTGTTGTTGTTACTAAAATAACTTTGAGGTTTCTACTTCCTTCTGTGGAAGAGTATTACCAAAACCAAAATATCACTTCACAATTTTCTCCTTTCAAAGTAGATTTATTTACTCCGCAGGACCTCACAGCATCATTGTTAACAAAGGATGAAACCTCTTTTCTCCTACTGACTGGTTGGCATCTAAATCACAACTGCAATGATTATGGTGGGGAAACTCATCCATATCACCAATTTTGAAGATTTATTCATAAAAATTAAGATTTCTGTGGTTTCCAAGGTAGTTTGGATTTTAAAGGAGAGGATAAGTGCACTGGCTGGCTACATAGTAGAAGTTCATCTAAGGAATGAAACCTTGACTGCAGTAATTGCTCATTGATTTATCAAAAATGAGGAAGTAGCAAGTTGAAGTTTTCCTTTTAGTATTGGAGTTCTACTGGAATATTCTACTAAATAGTCCATATACTCTCAAACTTCACATGACTTTCCTTGGTGTTCCCTTCTAGAGAAGGACTAAAAATGTTGCTTGTCAGATTTTCCTTTGGTGGGGAATTTTTGTGGCTTCCACTACTGTGCTTGAAGGTGCTGAGTGGCTTGTAATAATTGGCCCGATCTTCCTAACACTCTTGCTTCTTTTCGTCAGTGGGATACCTTTACTTGAGGTTTGCTTCTCCTTTCTTAATATTATAGCTTTATACCATTATTTGTTTAAGAAATTCAGGATATGCAACATACTGGAACAGGAATCTGCTGACAAAAAATTTGGGAATGTGGCTGCATACAGGGCGTATAAAAGAACAACAAGGTTAACCTCATTTTCTTCTTTCATTTTTTCTTTGTTTTATCTCTTTTCTTTTCTGGAGGAATCTTAACGATAAACCAATATGCTGTTTTTCAGCCCTCTTATTCCACTGGCCCCATCAATTTATGGGAACTTACCTTCATGGTTCAAAACAATATTTCTCTTCGAGTTTCCTATGTACAATCGGAATCTTCCCAAAGAAGAGTCAACATGGTGAGATTAGACAACAGTGCTTTAATTATGTATGCAAACACTAATTGATCCATTGTGCATTCTCATAATAATTAGTATATAATGAACTTATTAAATTAATTCATCCAACTTGAGGTGGAATTGCTTATTGTGAAGGCAGGATTTAGAGTTATTGCTATGTTTTGCTTGTCTACTGCATTTCATTCCAGGCCTTCTTTTTGACACAAAAGCACATTGCTATTTAGATGTGTGTGCATGTAGCACTCATCTTTGGTTTTTCCTACTTTTTCCCTTCCATTCTTGGTTTATTTGTTTTGCCTCATCCTCCTACTTTGTTCAGAATGTTTATATTCATTGGTAGAGTTTTTCTTACAAAAATTTGGGACTTCTGATAAAAATAGCCCAAATATTTTGAATATAATTTATGCAACTTAGTGACAATCAGAGCTTTAGATATGGATTTGAATTGGTCAAGAGAAGGTAACTAGAATCCAAATGGGATTGGATATAGGTGTGTGCTTCTTTTGTCTGGTGATATGGATGCTTTCTAGCGATGGAGAGATTGATGAAAATATAGTTTACTGGATGAGATTAGGGTGACTTAAATGAAAAAGAACATTAGGACTTTTGTGTGATAAGAAGATGCATTCAAACTGAAAGGTAAAATTTATCGCGATTAGGCCGGCCATGCTCTATGAGGCGGAGTGATGGCCCATCAAACAAGTGCATAGTCTTAAGCTAATAGTAACGGAGGTGAGGATGCTCTGTTGAATGTGCAACCTTACTAAAAGAGATAAGGTCAAGAATATAATGTTAAGAGACAAATTAAAGGTAGCTACTATTATTGAGAAATTAAGACAGACAAGGCTTAGGTAATTTGGACATGTTAAAAGGAGGCACCTAGACAATCCAGTGAAAAAATAAGAGAAGATTGTACTTAAAGACTGTAAGAGGAAAAAAGGGAAGCCTAAAAAAAATTGACAGGAAGCGATACAAAGTGATATGACAATGTTAAAACTTACCGAGGCTATGACCCCCGATAAAAAACTTTGCGTATTAGTATTTAGATAAAGGATTCCTCATAAAGAGATCATTCTAGTTTTCATAAATCTTTTAACTCTTTTCTCTTGTAGTTAGCCCATACTTGTAAGCAGGTAGTAACTACTTGTTAGAGATTTAACCTAAACCTTTACCTAACTTTCTTTAAATTATTATTATTTTTAATAATTTTCTCATTATCAGTATTATTATTATTATTTATAATTTTATTTTATTTATTATTTTATTGTTATGATTTATTTTTTCCCTCTCTTTATATAGGCCATTTGAAAATAGCTTCTCTATTAGTTAAGGGTAAGATTACGTATTATCGAAGTTCCCCATATCTCACGTTAGCGAAATTTTTACTGAATATTGTTGTATGCTTCTTTTGTATAATTAGCTCTTTGTTAGGCCTGCTATTAGCAGCTTGGTCGCTTTCTGAAAACTATTTCTTCTATCCAATGTTACAGGAAATGCTTGAAAATTCCTTTTAAGCTTGAATAAAATTGCCACCAAAATTGATGCATCATCTCAAAACTGTTAAGGTTGCTTTGTGTTTAGCATCTTATGCACTTTTGTGCTTTCTAATGATTGCTGTGTCATGTGCACAGCCTACTTGAGCTACCTGAAAGTTGATTGCTTAGGTTTTGAACTCTGAAGGTATTTCATGCATCGTTGGTCTTGTCCTCGATTTTAGAGTTCATTTTATTACTAGATTTGCTTATTTTTATTACCAGATTCTCCCTTTTTCTTGTGGCTTCGATCTAAAAAGGACAGGCAAACTAGATTCTCTAAATTTTGGATTTAATTTTCACTAGTAGATTCTGCCTTTTTTTTGGCTTCGTTCTAAAATAGACATCCATTTTGTGCAAGGTATAGACGAGCTGGGAAGAAATCCAGGACCGACTGAAGTTGAATTAACCTTGAGACTTTGGAGTTGATAGTTCCCTCTGCACAAGATGTGAAAAAACTGTCCTGATTGCTTATGATCTTTGTTTATGCTTCTGCCGTGAATAAGATGAGATTCAAGTTTTATCACAATTGTACCGTTAATCTTTTCAATTGATGAAATAAAGTAGTGGTCTTATGCTCAAGTAATGGCATCCTTACTTAATCTGGCAATCAGATAGTACATTTAATCTGGCAAACAGGTATCTTCCACATGACTTACAGACAAAGTATGGAGATATTTTGATTGGGGGGGAAAAAAAAGAAAAATTTGCATTTACATACAACTTTTCTGCTTAAGAAGATAGTTACAACTTACAATTTACTACTGCTGACTAGGAGTCCTTGGAGATGTGTCAAATTAAGGAAGACGAGACGCAAAAAGAAAAAGAATTATAAGCCTGCAGTGTTATTGATGTTCTCCAAGGAAACCAAAGCAACAGATTTAAACTCACTCGATGCTTGTGAGCGTGATGTAAGAATATAATTGACCCAAAAGTGTAGGCATACAAGATAAACCAAAGACCATATTTTTGCAGCAGGATTTCTCCTTAAAAACACTGCCCCAGCCAAAAATATTGCATCTAACTGCAGAAGCAAAGATCCCAGCTGTTTCTTTCCTGTGCGCATTTTTTCTTCAAATAATGGCCTCAACTTTGATTCAGACAAGTCCCTTGTTCCTGATTCTATATCATTCGAGCTCATCATTGACTTATTTTCTTCCAGCAACCTTGAAACTGCCTGCAAAACCATCATGAAAAGAAATGCAATGACAAAAATCCATTGGCCATCTTTTGTCGCCAATGGTAACAATATTGATACTTCAGTAAGAGTATACCTCAATTCTAAAAAGAACAGTTGCCTTCTCTGAGGAGAGAGCCTCAACCTGGTTAAATATGCAGATTTAAGCTGTTAGTATCATATAAGCTTGTAATTGTTTTGTGAACATATATATAGCAGAACAATTGTGAATAAGCAAACCACACTAACATAAATCTCAATCATAGCTCTGCAACAAAATGAATAATAATTAATCATTAGAGTCTCAAACCCTTGTTGATCCTTTAATATAACGGTTGAAGTTTTGTAATCTTTTCCTGTCAATGAGAACAAGAAGTGAAACACTGTGTTTCTGGACATTAACATGAAAGGCAATCAAGTGCGCAGCTTTTGAAATCTTTGAACACAATAACGTAAATGAATTATTAAAAGAAAATGAAGATAGTTCCTCATAGTATGGTCTGAATAGAATCTGAATCCCAAAGATGTAGCAAGATAAATTCATGGAATAAATTGCAGTGACTAATCCTTTCTGTTCACTGTAGTTGCAAATATATCATATATCAACCAGTATTAAATTTTATCTTCCCGCTTCGTTTTCTCAGTGCACAAACACTGAAGCTTGCATGCTCGTGTGATTGCATTCTTGAAAAATATCTAAACGAAATTCACAACCTCCTCTCTTAGGGACAGGAAGGGGACTAGCTGTTAACTGAATCTTCAAAGCCAACACTACTTCAAAGTACTAGATGCCAACCCTTAAAGGTAGACGTTACTAAGAAGAATGTTTAACATAAAAACCTGGGCCTGTTTCTGAATTAGATGATCAGTCAACTGATTTAGCCTTCTCTTGAGTTCAATTTCTACTTCTGTTGGATCCTCCATCTCCTTTCTTGTCATTTCAATATTCACTTCCAGCTTCTTTGCCTGGAGTAAAATATAAAAGATTAAATTTGTAAATTTAAGTGACCATATGAAGCAGATCCATGCTGTGATGGAAACAACCATAAATAGAATGATCCGCTCTAGATATAACAACTAGCAGCATGAACCACTACGTATTTGTCAATCTTGGCTTCCACAATCATCTACTGCCACTAGTGAAGAACATTTTCCTTAATGTTGTGCTTGGCTCGACACTAACAAAAATGATATTTGCATTGGGATAGCGAAGCCTCTCCTAAAGCTCATACATTAGCTTTTTCCGCAGAAAATAAAGGCGTTAACAAGTTGAACTATTCATAATAGGGATTGCAAGTTAAACTGCGTTATTTTATATATCTGCATTAACTCTCAGCAAGAACTTAAAAGCGAAAAAACAAACTAAAATCTAAATAAAAGCTCTAGTTTTAGGAAATAGAGTTATAAAACAAAGCATAATGCTGTCCGCAAGCATTAAAAGAAGACTAGGGTGTCATATCAACGGTGCACACATATGGAGCAACTTTAAATTGAGGAATATAGCGTCAAACCATTTGAGCTAACCTGATCTTCCAATTTTGTAATTTTATCCATTAGGCAAGAATACTCTGCTTCAAGTGCTTCACGTTCAAGTTCAGCTCCTTTGGAAGCTGCCAACTAAAAGTTTTCAGGGAAAAAAAACAGTTAAAAATGGGCCAAGTTTTATGCAGCACCATGAAAGGACTGCAATGCCCTCTAGATCCCAGCTAATAGACAGAGATCATAACTGCAAAATTTTTACCCACTTGATTCAGGTAAGTTCCAGAAAAATGTGTCTTCGAGATTCTCCTCCTTAGTTCTACAATGAAAAGAAGCTTAGGTAATACATAAACAAATTTTGAGCAAAACAAAAGATCTAATCCCTCTCACCTATTATCTGAAGTTAGTATAATAAACCAATTCAATGAATGCTAAAATTCATTCATAATTGGAATTTACTTGGGTAGATTGTATAAGTTGCCCTCATAAAATATCAGGAATAAATGATAAATATTTAGGTTCATTTACAAATTCTTCTCTTCAGATTCATGATTGCAAAAGATAAAAGTAGACCACAGTGACTATATAAGTTTGAAACTCGATAAGGTAAATGTATTTTCACAAGACACATCTCCCCTTCCCTCTATATATCATCCATTTTACAAAAGCATAGCATAAGAAACCAAGCTTGACATGCACAAAATTTGACTAATTAATAAGAAAATGTCCTTCATTGAAACAAAACGTGCAAAAGAAAACATAAAATTTCAAAAAGCGAACCAACTGTTATAATTGTTAAAATCACCTCTGGTCAACTTTGGAAATTTGATTCTTGTTTCTTGTATTTCTTGTATTCTCAAGTTTCATCTCATATATTAGTTCAATTGGTTGCTCTAGTACTACTGCAACTAAAAATATATAGCACAATCCAATCTACCTGGAAATGCTTGCACAATAATATGAGATAGAGAGAAAAAAAAAAAGAGAAGAAAAGATTGTCTACACATTAGTTTAAACAGTAAAATCCAATATAGCACACCTTCAACGGCCGTTTCTTTTAATTCAAGCTGTTGTCGTAGTTCGGCAACTTGATTCATCTGGCCAGCAAAAGATGAAACAGTTAGTAAACTTGCAAGCAAGCAAGTTTGACAAGGACAGCTCAAAAATATCAACGCCCAAGTGATAACAGTATATTTTCTATTCCAGAAAAAAAAATCAGGTTAGTATGTTGATGATGATATAAAAGACATAACCTAATCAATCTCCAATCAGTTTCATCTAATTTCAACATAGCAGCTAGAAATATTAGTATTATTATTTTTATCTGAAGCACTATGGAACCACATTCTGTGCTTCTCACAACCAATGTTTATCAAAGAATAATCCCTTCACACCCACTCCTCCCAACTCTCCCAAAATTACCCGAGAGTAAAGCAAAAGTTGACTTCAATATCTAATAGTCCTTTTCATTTTCTTCTGTGTGCCTGTTCTTTTCGGATGTACACCAAACAGCACCTTTAGCTGTATCTTCTAGAACATGAGGTATACTAGTGCTTTTAGGCAGGGAAGAATATTCATCATAAACTAGCTGAAAGTTCTTTTATAACTTACTTGTGAAGCAGTTTCATATACTCAATTATTTTACATAAAAAAAATCTCAAGTACATTTCAATGTTCTTTTGAACATAATCAATGCAACAAACATGTGTAGGCACATCAATCGAGCCTTACATGCACTTTCTCCATACCTCTAATTCAAGATTATTCTGTGCAGTAGCAAGAGATCTAGCAAGATCAGCATTCATAGCCTGCAATCACATCAATGTTTATAAGTAACTAAATTCAAAGATTATACACTATCTGGTTCAACATCTTTGTCAGATGTTTTCAACTGCAATAGTCCTGATTCCTGAACAATAGATCGTAGGTCAGTGAAAAGAAAGTCTTAAGAATCCTCATTCCCAAGACAGTATACCTCAACTTTAGCCAAACGTGAAAGGGCTTCCATTCTGGTGTTATTATGTTTCTGTTTTTCTAATTCAACAGCTTCCATTGTTTCCATCGTGGTCATCTGCAGCTGCGAAGCCTAAGACAGGCAATATTAACCACATAAAATGTCAGCAAATAAAGGAAAGTTTGGAAAAAGAGCATCGGAGAACCAATACAACATGAATAATGCTCCTCAAACATCAAGAACAGCTAAAATTGCAGTTTCCACCTGTGATAGTACTTTAAATCCTGAGAAGTGAGGACTGCCACCTAGAATAGATTGTATACTGAATTTAAATCCTCAAGAAAGATATTCGTGACCTAAAATTAATGCATGTAATCTAAATTGGTGAATGACACCAGTTCTCAGAACAGGGAAATATGACTGTACGGAAGCCATAAATCAGCCAAAAATAAAATAACATATGTCACACTAGAGGTAAAAGCTTTATTTATAACTTCACCTCTTGTACTTGTTGTTTAGCTCTTTCCTCAAGTATCTTCTCCAAGCTTTGCTTCTCCCCTTCCAATCTGGCAACCATATTCTCCCGCTCTTTGATGGCCTCCACTGCTTTAGCAGCGGCTCTCTCAGCCAAAATCTTCTCCCTCCTCTCTCTTTCTCCTTCACTCTCAGAGTCAGATGTTGAACCTGAATCAGAACCCTCATCGCTTGCTGAAAAGGAAGCTTGTTTCGGATTATCAGAGACTGTACTTCTAGGTACAACACTAGTGCCACGTTTCCCTTTCACTGTACTTGTTAACTGATGATAAACATCAGCCACTGCCTTCCTCCCATCAGATACTTTCTCTAAAAATTGTGAGGATTGATCATTTTGGCTTGTTGCTCGCAAACTGTCCAACTCAATGACATCCTGAGATTCACCATTCACTCCAATTCCATCATTACTTTTCAATTTAACCATTGTGCTGCCTGCCTCCACATCCTTACGATCCAACCCTTTCCCATCAGAAACCTTACCACTACTCTGCAGTTCAACACTGGAAGACCTAGCAGATAAGCTAGATTCATCTCCATCACATGGTTTCCCATTCAATTTAGTCCCGGATGTGATGTCAGGCTTCTTCTTAGACTTAACCCAACCATCAGGTAGTTTATTATTCTTCTTGTTCCTATCTAGCATTGACAAATTCGATCCAGAACTCACAATCCTCCCACCATTCTTTAAACCACGAATCATAGAAGCCCCATTACTACTGCTACTACTGTTACTACGAGTAGACATCGCCGAAGGGTTATTACTAGGGGTGCTAAGCAACTCAGTCCAATCACTATCACTTAGCGTAGTTGGCTTACCTTTAGGCTGCGGACTACTGGAAGGCTCCTTCTCAGCATTATTAACTCTACTATTATTATTATTATTATTATTATTATTATTATTATTATTATTATTATTATTATTATTATTATTATTAAAAATACCATTAGCCACATTGCTGACACCAGGTTCAATCTTCAACTTTCCCAAGTATCCAGTATTATTGCTGTTGTAGCCGTCGGTGTCGTAGATTGTTGTCTTCTTCTTTAACTGGTCTTTTAGAGACACGTTGGCTCCAGTTTTCTGTGGGACATGGAATCTCTGGTCTTCAGATCGCAAAGCCTCATTCTTCTTCAACGATTCCGCCGCTTGTTGATCGATCTGATTCACCACCATAATTTCTCACATCATAATTCAAAACAGGATAATTTTTGAAGGAAAAATAAAAAGAAAGAAAATTTAAGACAGAGAAAAAAAATATGCCTGTTCAAAGAAGGTCTCGGCGACTTTGAGCTTGGAGGAGATCCAATTGGCCATCGTCGTTGTTTTTCTCGATCCTCAGATCAGTTGGTGTTGGCTCTGTCCAGCATTTTATGGAAATATTTAAGAGAAAACTAATCAAAATTTTAATTTGGGAGATGGTGAGATTTGAGTTGAGGAGCAAACGCGGAAGGAGTGGGATGACGATGATGGAACATGGAAGGCTCTCGCTAGCTTGACTGTGTGGCAGAAAGCTCTTGAACGACCGTACGCAGTTTTGCTGCAAATCGGTTTATAGCGTGGAAGATCTTGATTCGTCCGTCACGGAAACGGGAGGCTACGACCGAGGTACGTGTACGGAATGCTTGCACGTGATGTAACTCGCACCACACGTGCCTGACTAGGACTCAACAAAAGCAAGGATGGCTTGGGACCTAAGACTAGGATAAATATCGAATGGAAATAAAATTGGTATCACCTAAAGATAGATAAGACAAACAACTGTAACTTTGAATAAAAACTATGTTTGCTGTACATAAATTTATTAAAATTACATCATGTAATTATATTTAGAGAAAACTTTTTTTAATTTATGTAAGTTATAAAATACTTCAAAAACCTTTTCACTTTAATTTTATAATTTTAATCTTAATATTTAATTATTAAGAAAATACATCAGTTCAGCATTGTTACTTAGCAAAGTTTCAATTTTTACATTTTAAATCTCAACTTAACATCGTATTTCGCGGATTTACCTTTTTCCAAAAGAACGCTTCTATAAATCTAAACTCGTTCGGGTTGTCGTTTGGTGGATTTTGTTGATCATTCCTAAAAATGCTTCCTCAACGTTCACGTTATCCAAAGCTGATGTCTCCATGAAACAGAGGCCATCACTCACTGCAACATATTTACCTTCTTCTTCATCAACTTCCCTGGAATGACCTAAATCTGATTTGTTCCCCACAAGAACCACCACCATATCTGAGCATCCGAATTCCTTGAGCTCTTGCAGCCATTTCTTTACATTATCAAATGTAGCTCTCCTTGTAATGTCATACACTAGCAGAGCACCTAACTAATATGAACTTGTTATGGCTCTAAACCTGCAACCAAACCCTACCATTATTTTTCACATCACAATAAATTTCTTTTTTTTTTCCCCTAGGTTTGTCCTAAAGAAGAGGCTTAATTACCAATGCCACTGTTCTAATTGCATCACTCTGATAACTAACCAAATAGTATATTAACAATTAGAAATACAAACAAGACCGTAAATTAGAGCAGAATTATGTAAACAAGCACCTCTTTTACTTTGTTACATCGATGAGAAGCCAATTCACTGTGAGACAGGAGGGAATCCCTGTTTAATTTCAAGCTAACTGAAAGGTTGCCTAACTTTGTTATCATCAACTTGGGCTTGGGAATCAAATCAAAAACAACAGCAGTAAGTTCAACTTTTGTACATATAGGAGAATGTTTATGCTACGTTTGATAAGATGAGATGAGATATGGAAAAATTTTAGAATGTAATGAAATAGAGGGAATAGTGTGGGAGTGTATAATATAAAGTATGTAACAATCATAATATTGTAAAACGTGTATAGTAAAATGTAACGAAATATAGGAGGATAGTTGCATACCTTTCTTGCCCAGCAGTGTCCCATATTTGAGCTTTGACGAGCTTATTAAAAGATTGTAAAAGCTGTATTGATCTTCTATTGATTGTGAGTATTTAAACACAAAACAGATTACAATTGTTTACATTTGAAATTCAAAAACAGAAAGAATCTCCACTATCTACTCCTAGAATTAGGCAGCTAACGTATAGAAAATATATTTACAATCTAAATGAATTTACCAAGTCAACAATGCTGTAAATTTGCTGTACTATTACTTATCACCAACTCTAACATTCTGGTAAGCGAATTCAACCCCAATCGTTGGCTTAGAATCTAAACGAAACTCGTTCTTCGAAAATCTCGACAGAAGATTCGACTTACCAACTACAGAATCTCCAATCAGAACTGCTTTAAACAGGTAATCACACTCTTCATCGTATGCGTGACCCATAGTTTTGAATATATCCTCTCTCCCTAACATGTACAAGTGAAAGGGAATGCCTACACAAGCTGTGGAAGATTCAAAGAATAGATACAAGAGATGGGTTCTAAATTCATGTTCTGATGCGTAAAACCAAAAGGTATATATGGTTCATTATTAACGATTCTTGAGTTCTGTTTTGATGTGTATTAACATGTGAGACAAGGGATAGAGAGACATGATGGTTGTTCTTATGAGCTATAATGTTGTCAAGCGCAAGGTCGACTTAATTCAGTATACAGTGACAAGTGTGGTGAGAAATCACAAAGGAAGGTTGATTGATGAAGCTCTACGTGCATGCTATAATTAATACGTGTGACTTGAGTAAGAACTGAATGTTTTGTAATTGGCCTGTTCCATATTTATTTTTGACCAGGCAGTTATCCTGCCGAGGCCAGATTGATGGACCATAAAGATAATGTTCGGTTGCTGAAGTTATGATGGTTAATCATATCTGCTGGAACTCAAGCAAGGGTTCGGATTTGGCCAAATAAGTAGGTAATAAGTTTCTTTTCCAATAACTACCAAAACCAAAGAGTAAAAAGCCTAATTTCGGAACTCAAGGAAGTTGGTAAGAGACCCTTCTAGTTTAAGTGAGGTCGCGGATTCGAATTTCTCTCATGTATGCGGCCATTTAAAACTTGGAGTCAGAGCTTTGTCTCTTGCAAAGAATCTACCCGATTCAAACAAGGATTAGTTTGGATGTAAATGGTTTAAAAGTACCTTCTCATAATTAGAACCCTCCTAAAACATCTCATGAAAAAAAAATCTAATTTTGATAATAATTTTACTAATAGTTGTTCAACTGTTAACCACGTCAACTAGGTCAAAAGAGTTTAACCAAGCAAGGTTAAACTCCCTCTTATCCAAAATCTAAATTATTTATAGAAAAAAGTGCTTGAATTTATAAATTCTTTTGTTTTTATATATGGAAAATAAGCTTGACAAATATTTAATAGATATTAAAAACGCCTCTTTTGTACTTATTTTGTAATAAAATATAATAAACCATTGAATTTTTGTAAAGAAAAATTTGAACTTACAGAGAGTGTAGTTTTGTTATAACTTATTCCATTTTAGGAATATTTGTTTATAAAATAATAAGGTGAGTAGATCTAGTTAATTGATTGGATGTCAAAGATGAGATTGCGACTTCTTTTTTTGTTTAGTAACTAATCTAGATTAGGTAAATCAATGTGTAGGGTAACTCAATTTTCACTCAAATGGCTTTTTATAGAAGAAGAAAAATTACTTCGTTACTAGAGGTAATTTTGTGAACTACAATATAGTATACCTTTACTTCATATTTGGTAACAGTAATGAAGAAGTGAAAATGAGAATGCAAATTGATTCATTCATTTTTATCTGTTTGGTTATTAGAGATGGTTAACAATTTATAACGAATTTTAAGTAATTTAGAATTTTTATTCTTAAAGAGGGTGTAGATATAACCAAAGATTTAATATAAAAATAACAAATAAAAAATCATAAAAATAAAATTATATTTTTCTTTCGTATTCCTTCAACATAATTTCTCTCTCTTTGCGTTTCTTCTTGTTAGCCCCTGATTTTTTTAAAATTAAGCATGATTAGATTAATTGGAGGTCTTGATAGATTGAATGGTGTTAGGATTAATTAGTATGATAGCATTAATAAGTTAGGTGGCATGAGTTAATGTAATTAAATGTGTTAGAAGTGGCAAGGGCTCATTAAAGATAAATTGGGCTTGTCA
>JANVCL010000054.1:0-16846 GCA_026546855.1 Erythroxylum incrassatum | reverse complement strand
CTTCATCTTTGAGTTAGCTTCGAAACGAGACTTGAATCACGGGATTCCGACATCTGAGTCAAAAGTTATGGCTAAAACATCGTCAATAGGTCATTCTGGCACTCCAACATATGACGTATATTTTCGTTAATTTATTTCTCTTAAATTCCAGCTCCAAAAAATCTGCAATTGGTTCCAAAAAATCCGTCAATGAGTCTAGAATTTACGTATAAAATTTCAGAATTTTTGGATTAACCAATCTTGAGATAAAAATCCAACAATGACTAGAGGTCAAATCTGCCGGCAACTAAAAAACAATGCAATTCAAGTCTATTTGTATCATTTATGTATTTTACGTCAATGGACCTCAAATAATGCTAAAACATGATAAACCAGCTATAGATGAACATAAAATGAATGTAAAAGACTATGAATTAAGTCCTAAACATATATGAAAATATGAGCTTATCAACACTCATGCAATAAGTAGGAAGGGCTTGGGCAATTGTCTTCAACAAAATTTCCTTACCTGGTCTGGAAAGAAGCTTGTTCTTCTAACTAATAATTCTTTTGTGTAGACGATCCCTCAAAAAGGCAAAAACTTACTTTTTATTTATCCCAATTAACGAGAGTAATCCAAGGTAGTGCCCATGATCAATAGGGTTAGAAACCCCCAGAATATGAGAGATAGCATGTCTAACATCTTGCTTCGTATTAGAGCTGAACATGATACCCGACTTCTGAAGGTTAATTGCTTGACCCGACGCCTCTTCATAGGTAGAAAGGATACTCTTGAGTTGACCACACTCGCTGGTAGAAGCTCGGAGGAAGAAGAAGCTATCATCTGCAAAGAAAAGGTGAGAGATGGTTGGGGCCCCCTCACAAATGCGCACACCATGAATATCACCACGTAATTCCGCTTTACGCAAAAGGGCTGAGAGGCCTTCTGCACACAATATAAAAAGATACGGGGAAAGAGGATCCCCTTGCCGTAGCCCCCTATTTGAACTAATAGGCCCCACATTATTTCCATTAAACGCCACAGAATACCTCACAGTAGTCACACAAAGCTTAAACCATCCAACCCATTTAGCATCAAAACCCAATCGAAGCAAAATAAACTCCAAATAACACCAATCTACCCTATCATAGGCCTTACTAATATCAATTTTAAACGCAACATCCCCATTTGACCCACGACTTCTATTCTTTATGTAGTGACTCGATTCAAACGCAACCATAATATTATCCAAAATTAATCGTCCCGGAACAAACGTCGATTGCATAGGAGAGATAAGTTTGGGTAAAATAGACGTGAGCCTGTTAGCAAGAACCTTCGCAATAATCTTATAAAGCACATTACACAAAGCAATAGGCCTTAAGTTTGACATACTACTCACATGCTCCTTTTTCGGGACAAGGACAATAATAGTATTATTTAATCCCACAGGAAAATCACAATTTTGAAGCCTCTCACAACTTTGGGTAAAAATATCACCACCAATAACATCCTAACACTTTTGGAAAAAGGCCGGATTCATACCATTAGGGCCAGGAGCTTTATCAGGATGCATATCAAAAACAACTTTCTTAAACTCTGCCTAGGTAAAAGGAGCTAGAAGTTGAGCATTATCACGATCACTGACCACGGATTGAATACAAGAAAAATCATCAAAATTTTTACTTCCAATAGGCGCGGCAAACAGGTTCGAAAAATAATCCAACAAAGTGGCAGCCATAATATCATAACCCGAGCATAAATTTCTTGAAGCATCCTCCAAAATAGAGATATGATTAATTCACCTACATTTCGAGGCCTGAGCATTGAAAAATTTTCCATTCGCTTCACCATGATTTAGCCAGAAAATTTTTGACCTTTGTTTCCAATAAATAGCCTCTTGGGCCAACAAATTGGATAGTTCAGATTTAAGAGTCAACAAAATTGGATCATCGACATTTGTCATGCGTAAAGAGCCCATCTGTTTTTTAACCTCCTCAATTCGACGTATAGTCGAAGAGCCAAGAGACTTTTTCCATTCAGTAAAAGATTCATTACAGGCGGCTATTTTCGCCAAAACACTAGAGTAAGCACAACTCGTCCATGCCTCAGAGACAACGTCCATGAACCCAGCTTCGGTTATCCACTTATTCTCATTTTTAAATCTACTAAGCTTCTTCCTAGGAACACCAATATTTGCATAAAGCTTTATAGGGTTATGGTCCGAATATGAGCTGATAAGGCTGAACAACTTATGGTAGCTGAAATGGTCAACCCAGACAGCTGAAACAAATGCTCGATCCAGACGTTCCATAACCATCGTGTTCCCGACCACGCTCCCAAGTAAAATCAAAACCAGTGAGAGGAACTTCAATTAAATTATAATCCACAATGCAATCCCAAAAGCCAATAAAAAGAGCTCTAGGATATTCATGACCACCAAATTTCTCAGAAGCAGACATAAAGTTATTAAAATCCCCTCATACAAACCCACGGAAGAGATGAGAGCTGAGACAAAGATCGCAGGAGCGCCCAGCTGGAGCGCTTTCTATGCCTTTCTGGAAATCCATAAAACCCTGTAAAATGCCATTTAAACTTGTCGAATGAGACAATCTCAACATCAATATGGTTACTAGAATAACCCAAAACAGAAACGTCTTTATTAGAATGCCAAAGGAGGGCGAGGCCTCCACTACGACCAACTCGGTCAACACAAAAACAACAATCAAATTTTAATCTAATGCGAATATCCTCCAATCTAGCAGAGGAAACAAGAGTCTCAAAAAGAAAAAGAAAAGAAGGACGATGCTGCTGGACAATGTCTTGTAGCGTCGTGATTGCACGAGGGTTGCCCAAGCCTTGGCAGTTCCACGCTATGCAATTCGTGGTGAACGGTGGGTCTCATGGAAGAGACTGGCCAATTGAGCTATAATTAGGAAAGCATCACTATTCGAAAAGGATGAAGCACCACCATCAGTGTCCCCTTAGTTCTATTTCAGTATGGTGGACGATGAACACGAACGCTTTTACAAATCATCCACATCCATGACAGAAGCTTCCTTATCAATACTGGGTTCGACTAAATGGATGGGCCGGTTTATAGAGTCTAGCCTGAGCCCCAAAGGGTCCACCCCGTAAGGCCCATGTGCTAGCGGAAAGTTGACTTGCCGAGGATAGTAGTCATAACTATTACAGTCTTCATATTTGACTGTAATAGTAGTCATAACTATTACAGTCTGGAATTCCTTTGAGTGAAAGGATCTCGTCACCATTGATTGTGGCGATTGTGATTTTGAGCCCGAATCTCTGAACGGATATCCTCCGTCCATCCCCGTTGGAGCTCCTCCGGTGGCAACTTGGTAAGCTTTGGGCAATTGGTATCGCTATGCCCAATAATGCCACAGAGGTAGCAGAGAAGAGGAATCCATTCATAACTAAAAGTAGCTTCAAAATTATTACCCCCTTCCTTTCTAATTTTCTTGGTTTGCATAAGGGGTTCTGTGATATCCAGCCTAACCCTAATCCGCATATAGTTGACAACAGAGTTCCTCCTAGGGCTTGAATCGTAGTCCAAAAACTTTCCCATCAAATTCCTGAGATTTCGAGCTAGTGTTTCCAAAGCAAAGCCAGGAGGAAGATCATGTACTCTGACCCAGAAATCTGCAAATTGAAGTTCAACATCTTCCAAATTCTCCCCTTCCCGTAAGTGATGAATTAACATAAGACAATTGTTAAAACTCCAAGGGCCACCAGCAATCATCTTTCTCAAATCGACCTCATGAAAAAACTAGAAGAGATATAGTCCATTCCCCCCCCCATCGGTTTAATAAACGCATTCTTAATCGGCTGCTAACGATTCAGCAATGTCCTCTCCATAGCTTCAAAATTGACCAATCTTTCACCTATAAAATGACCCACCAGGCTGAGCTTATAGTTGATATCCAACCCTCCCACATCAGAAGCTGGAACCACCAACTCCTCATTCTCCTTATCGTTAAGGGACAGCCGATTAAACTCTGGCTCCATCTCCTCCAAAAACCCAAGTGAAAACGTTAACAAAACTGAGCAGAAAACAGAACACTTGACCAGCAAGATGAGGCATGCACTAGGGCAAGACGATCCTTGCACTCGAGAGAATTGAGGCAGACCTCTTTTTTTTAGTTGTCATGTTAATGTTTACAAACCGATAATTATGTTTACAAAAATAATAATTTTTAGCATAACAAATTTGTGGGAGTTTTAAATATCAAATTCTGCCTATGCCAAAATTTAATTATCAGTTTGTTTATTTATTTCTTATTTTCATGAAATTGCATGAGAATTGAAATAAATGTCAATATATATATATATATGAAAATTCCATAAAATTGTAAAAAATATTCTTGCTATTTTTGAATATTTTATTAAGATTATTTTTGCTGGAATTGGTTATGTGATTATTTTGGCGATTTTCAAAATTACTTGATTTTAGCAATTTTGTTTAAGGCATGTTTGTAATTGAATGTTACAAAATTTTAAAACATGCTAGTATGCCAAATCTGATTTACATATAAGTGGGATTATATTGAGTTGAGTAAAATTTATTCCTCAATATATTAATTTTTTTGTTAGGCAAAATTATTTAAATAATTATGTGATGGAAACTTTATGATGTAACGTGATTCTGTGAGTATCAAAGTTTCCTTTACTCATTTATGTTTCATTATAAATATTTAATATGATTATTGCTACAAAATCGATGTATATATGGTGCTAATCAAGATTTATTCAAATGTTACACTGCATTTATTAGATGACTTCCAAACAAATCATAGCTGATCTTAACAAATGTGAAAAGTTTAGCGGTGATAATTTTGATATATGGCACTGTAAAATTCATTATATGCTTAAGGAGCAAGAGTAATTGGAGGCCTTAACATCTGTGATGGCTTAATCTAAAGAGGGTACTACTACTCAACATCGTCGAGATCGTGAAGCTTATGATAGCTGGAAAAAAGAAAAGTAATACCTCTTGTATCATGTTGTTAAGCAGTATGGAGAATGTTCTTATGTGCGAGTATAGCATCACCTCACTACAAATGCCTTATGGACGACTTTAAATATGAAATTTGGAAAGACTTCTACAACTTAGATGCGTGACCTGACTCTCAATTTGATAGCTACAAAAAGCATCCCAATCATTCAATGAAAAAGCATTTGAGAGTCTTTCCGATGAGCAACAGATCTAGGCGGAGATTTGATCACTTCCTGATAACTGGGAGCATATGGGTCAATATGGCACATAATGACATCAAAAAAAAACTTTGAGGCTATTGCGCGTCATTTGGAGTTAAATGAAGAGTGCCTAGGGGTTGTTGGATCTCTAAATGTGTTGGTTGTTGAGTCTACTTCTCGTAAGGCATTCAAGCCTAAGAGAAAAAGGATTGGAAGTGCTTCCAAAGGAAATGATGAATCTAGACCTAATAAGAAAGTCAAACACAAGAGGGGAAAATGAGCTGGAAAAAGGGACAAAAGCAAGATGAACTACTACAATTATGGTCAAATGGGGCATTTCGCTCGTAAATCCACTAAGCCGAAAAAATTACAAGAGATACACCTTGAATATATTTTTCGTGTTACTTGTTATGTAGCTACTATTGTGTTAGTTGTTGATTCTCTCCATGCGTGGATTCCAGACTCAGGTGCAACCGACCACGTCACAAGGGAATGTGTAAGGTTTGTTGATTGTCATCGAATTCTAGTTGGTAGCATTAAAGCACATAAGGGGAATTATTCCAGTGTTGATGTACATGGCATCGCCTCTTATAAACTGGATATGCGTAATGATGATCCACTATATCTCCATGATGTACTTTATGCTCTAGATATTCAAATTTTACTTTATGTTCTTAATTTACTTAAGCGTAGTTTTCGCTTGATGCTTGAGAATAATCATTTGGATACTTTCTTTTGAACAAATTATTACGGCTTTGGTTGTGTTATGAATTGTTTTATGTTTTTTGATATTATTAATAGTTCCAATATTCATAATAGTTCTGTTGAACCCCGATTTCGGAGCCCAACCTCTTGCTCTGATACCACATCTGTTGGGCCTCATTTCTTATAACTTTATAGTAGACTTTGGAAATCTTCAAACCGGAATTACAAATTGACTTCCATCCAGAAATTGAAATTCTTAAAGACTAAATTAGAACTTCATTTCTTCAGACTAATTGCAGCCCTATGTCTCTAGTTTATTTAGAAATAAGAATCATCTCATTTGGAGCTCTACAAACCAAGATATGATTAAAATATCGAAGTATGTTCAGTAAAATCTCCAATTCATACTCTTCCAACCAATACCCTTACTTTGATTCAATCAATCTTTTTCGAATCAACACCAAATGCTATAAATTTTTATGGAGAGATAAAGAAATGTGTTAGGAATCCATTGGTTCAAAAATTAGGCCATTTGGACGTCAGATGACAAAGTTATGGCCAAAAGAGTCGAACATGTTTAGAGATGGAAAACCTTTCAGGTGTGCTCGCAAGGAACAAAAGTTGTGATCGCAAGGGCCGAGGCTGCAATCGTAAAGATGAAGATGCGATCGCAAGGGTGCTTGGTGCGATCGCAACTAAAGCTATTCCGTATAATTGCAACTTGTAATGGTCATATTTCTCAACTCTGATATCCAAAAATTGTATACTATATGCCGTTGGAAAGATAAAAGAAAGATCTACAATTTTTAAGAGACAACTTTCTCTAATTCATCCTAAATTAATCCAAAATTTCCCTTGTAGTCAGAACATACATTTTTCCCCTATGAAAGACTATGATTATGTCCTCAATCATATTATGCCTGTTTTAGGGCAATTGGCATAACTTTCACTATAAATGTTAGATTAAGGTCATTCTAAGACCGCTTTGAAGAGATCTTCTAGATCTACAACTATTGTGAAGACCCCGAAGAGAGATTTTGTGAGACAAAACTCCCTTCAAAGCATCTCCAATAGTTCTTACATCCATTCTAACATCACTTTCACTCATAATCTTCTCAAATTCACCTCTTGTAATTCAATATCATTTCTTAATCATTCAACTACATCTCATCATTCATAATTCCTATCTTTCTTGTCCATAACATCTCACTTATGCACATAAATATAACAATAATTCATGTTCAAAAATCATCATCTCATATAATTCATATTTCATTAGCAACAAAAGATATGAGGTTTTACAAAGCTTTAATGGCATTCCAAGCCACATTACATCATCGGTATCAAAATTTAAAATACAAAAGGTACAAAACCCAATAATTCTTGACATGCGTCTAAAGCCTTATTTTTACAAAATCTAACTTAAATTACAAAAGCATTGCAAAAGTAGAATGATGCCTCGAATCTTGGTTACTCGATATCATTCTCTTCATCTGAAGATGGGATAGAAAGGGGGTGAGCTTAAAAGCTCGTGGGTAACAGTTTATAATAGATAAATAAGCAAAACCTTTAAAAACATTCACTTATATAAAATTCTCATTGAGTTCATAAAACACATGGTTCTTAAATTTTCAACCAAATTCACAAAAATACAAATCATGTATACATCAATCTTATCAACATATCATGAGCACATAAGCACATCTAAATGGTTTGGGAGATCCATAAACAGAATGAACTAACACATTCCCATAAAATGGTCTTGTGTAGTTGTAAACAGAATAAACTAACACAATCCCACATAGTGGTTTTGTGTGGTCGTAAACATGAGGGAGTCCTTGAAGGAGCTCCGTGCCACTGACGGACAGATGAGAGAAGCCTTTAGTCGAAGTGCACTTGACATACAGAATGGACCAAACCAAACCCACATAACATGTATTTCATAACTTGTAAACTTGTTGCCCAAAATGGCACATTCTTGAAAACTTGATTTTTCATAAACATAATATCTTTCAAAAATCATTTTCATATTCTTTCCAAACTCATTTCCATCGTTTTCAAAGTCTTTTCATAAATCATCAACACAATTCATATATCAAACATATAGCAATTTATCAATTCATTCAGGAAGCAATAAATGCAACAATTATGATACAATTGAAATCATTAAACTTCCTTGATTTAAAGAAAACATTAGTTGTTTATTTACTCTATTATAAACATGTACCTACCTTGATTTACTTGCTTAAAACTTTGCAAAAAAATGCCTCTCCTCTTGCTCCTCTTGCCTTTCTTGATTTCCTTCTTCAATGGCAAAACCCCATTCAATAGGAATCCAAATGAAAATCCCACAATGCAAAATCGCTAAAATTGATTCTAGAATACTTAAATCCAAGCATTTCCTAAGCCCCATGAACCAAAATCTTTCCAAAAATCCAAAAAATCAAACATGTTCTTACCTTAACTCTTCTCCAAATGAAGAGATGTTTGGCTCAACTGAAAGCTCTTCTCTTCCTCTTTCATTTTCCCTTCTTAAACACCCTCAAATTCCCTCTTGAAAACTAAGAAATAAAGAAACCCTAACTATCTTCCTTCCTTTCTCTTAAAGAACCGAACTTTCCTCTCTTTCTCTCTTTACTTTCGTTTCTTTTCTTCTTTCTATCTTCAAGCCACGTTTTTCTTCCTCTAATACATAAGGCAACACTTTTCTTCTTCCACTTATACCCTTAATGAGTGTGCGATGTCCACTTTGCCCTTCCTTATATGCTTATGGTCTTTCATCCTTAAGTGATCTTCTAAATATACCCTTGAACATTCTTATAACCTTAACACTTTAATTCCATTAATCCATGCAATAAAAACCTACTAGCCTTGACATAATAATTAACTCCAAAAATAATTAATCCAGTAAACCTCCTAATTAACTTAAATCATGCTTAATAAATAAAATAATTTTGGGGGCAAACAAGTTCATTTTCGCTGCTTGCTTCTATTGATAATAAACATAATAATTCACTTATATAGCATAATAAATTGGGCCAAATTGGGTAAGACAGAATGAAAAGGCTAGCTAAAGAAGTTCTTTTAGGCCCACTTGTTAAAATAAACTTGCCCACGTGTGAACATTGTTTATCAAGAAAGTTAACCAGAAAACCTTTTGTAAAGGCTCAAAGAGAAAATTTTCCTTTACCATTAATCCATTATGACACATGTGGACCATTAAATATGAGGGCAAGAGTCAAAGTGGTTACTTAACTTGTCTTCCCCCACACTTAAACTATCTTTATCCTTAATCAAAATAAAGAACACTAGACTATATAAGAACAATAAATGAAAACAATGATTTTCCCAAATAATGGTCAAAGATATCAACGATCATTTCAATAAACATAACTTGAGAACTTGAAACTCATAATATTCCATGCATAGACTATTCTCTGCATGTTTAGTCAAAATTAACAAGTACTTTAACTCAAAGACCATCAACAAGTGTTAGTTCAAATACATACATCAATCCAAAGGCCTTTATTCCGGTTGTAATGGGGTCAAGCTAAGGGTTAGAGAAAGGAAAATTGCAGTTTAAAACTACAATATAAATTGATCATTTAAAATAATACAAAATCATAAACCATAAAACACTTAATTCTTTCCTCTCAATTAACAAAATTAACACTTCCCACTTTTACGTTTGTCCTCTTCTTTTCATTTTCTGACCGTCTTCTCTTTCCTTTGTTTCTTTTCTATTTCTTTTTCTTTGTTTATTTGTTTTTCTTCTTCCTTTTCTCTTTTTTCTTTTCTCTCTCTCTCTTTTTTAGTCAATTTATTTTTTTAAAAAAAGGAAGTCAAAAGAAGAAAAATATAGAGAAGAGATAATTACTACAACCATACCTATTCCTAATGCAATAGTCAACTATATGCTGTGACCCCCCTCCCCTAACACTTATTCAAGCAATTACTTCATAAACCCAAGAATACCATTTCAAATGCTTAACTTGCCTTATGGTAGGTGCAACAAAGAGGATAAATAACTAAGGCAAAGGTTCATATTTTGGGTTCAAAGAAAGAAAAGGTTTTATGTTAAGCTCAAATGGGCTCACTAAGGGTAACATTATGGTGGCTTTTTAAGCAAAAGGGGCAAATCCTAATCACCTTCATCATTTCAATGTTTGAATAAGATTATGTGATCTCAACTAGTATTTGAAAGCAAGTTCTAGAGTTCTTAATCAACAAAGAACACTTTCAGCATAGAATACTTGAATTTGGCATTGAATATTTCAAAAGGGCTCAAATTCTTACTAAAGAAAAGTGACATTCATCTATCACAATAAGCAATATCCTTTTAATCAAAATACAAGTTAATCAATCTAACCATGCAAGTATAATCATTCACTCATGTTATTTATTTATAATCCTTATCAAGTTTATGTCAAGACCATGTATCTCTAACTATTAAATGGGGAAAACAAAACAAACAACACAATTAATAAATATTTTTTAACTAATACTCTCCCCACACTTAAATATCATATTGTTCCTAATGTGATAAAAAACACAAAATAATATGAACAAGGACAAGAATTAAAACTAAAAGACATTAAACTAAAAGACATTAAAAATAATAAAAAGGATAAGGATAGAAATACGATATAAAAGTGTGGATGGTGGCTACGTTGATGCAGTGTGAAGCATGGCATACTACATTAAGGACTGGAGAACAACTGTGAGGAAGACAAATAGAAGAGATTGAAAAGTAGGCCTATACATATAAACCAAACAGATTTAAGTCGATTTTCACTAAAAAGGATAACAAACAACTAATTGAAAAGAAAAACAGCGATTATATGCGTTGCCTCCTATTTAGAGCTTCTTGAATGCCATTTAGCTGAACACCTCAGCAGTTATGCTCAAGGTGGATCGCTTAAAGTGATTGATTCCACTGCTTTCCTTTCTTTATTGAGATTTTTCTCCAAGAATTTTCCAAACGCTTCCTCAATTGCATTGACTAGCAATTGGCGACATTCATCACTCACTTTAGCCAAGTCCAACTCCTTTTCTTCTTCTTCCTGTAAGGCAAAATCACAATATGCAACATTAATTTAATAAAAAAAGAATAGTCTTCATAAACAGTAGTAGTAGGAATAGGTTCAATATTAAAGATTGAAAATTCTATTGTTTCTCCTAAAAAAGTCATGCTCAGTTTTTCGTTCTTCACATCAATCAAGGTATTGGTAACGGCTATAAAAGGCCTCCCTAGGAGTACGGTGTGCTCCTTCCCTTACTCTTTAACCTCCCCCATGTCTAGGACATCAAAGTCTACAGGAATAATCAATCCTCCATTATTCCTTTCGTATAACGAATTGGCTTATCAACTAATTGTAAACACATGTTTGTAGGTCTTAACTATCCTATATCCAATTTATCATAAATAGATTGAGGCATAGAGTTTATACTCGCCCCATGGTCAAGCATATTCTTAACCTCATCACCATTACCCATTGATACTTACATAAGTAAACTCCCTAAGTCTTTCAATTTGGGGAGTAATTGCTATTGAAGCATTACACTTGAAACTTCTGAAACTATCACCTTCTTGTTTCGCTCAACCTTCTATTTTTTGGTGCTTAGGTCCTTGAAGAACTTTGCATAAGCTAGAATGTTTTTTATCACACCTAACAAAGGAAGATTAATATTAACTTTAGAAAAATTAAGGCGGCTCAGATATGGTGTAACACCCTAATACCCCCTAGGAGGATATGTGGATGCCACAAAAGACAGTACAAACAAACCAAGACATTTCACGGAAGAATATAATTAAAAAATAAACGTTCCAAAATATACGAAACATTTCATACATGCATTTCCAGAATCTTAAACAAACATACGTTATATCACCAAAGCTTAATACAAATTTGTACCAAAAATGGAAACTAGCCTGAAACATTGTTAGCCCCTGAAAATTTTTTTAATTAAGCATGATTACATGATTTTACAGGATCTTGATAGATTAAATTAAGTTGAGCATGATTTACATGTAATATTAATAAGGTTGGGTGGCATGAGTGTAGCTCTAGATGTCTTGTTTCTAATGGCACAAAAACGAACTCAATCCGACATCTAGATTAAAAGTTATGACACTCGCGCCAAGAGAGGTCAAAACTGATTTTGGGCATGAACATGGTCCATTGTTTAGGGCATAACTCCCTCATCCGTGCTCCAATTGAGGTGCTTCTTAGACCAATGGTTTCCTAGGATATGTATCTATCCCTCAATGAAAAATGGTGTCTTTTGGAGTTAAATTGAGAGAGTTTGATGGAAAACAAGTTAGGGCTCGGTTATGAGAGTATGTTTGGGTTTTGAGCACAATTAGGTATTTTTGAGCATATCTTGAGTTATAGAGCTCCGTTTGAGGTCATTCTTGTTTCAAATGAATTTGGAGACTTAAGGCTACATCTTTTATGAAGAAGTCAACTTATGGTTTTGAGGTTTGACTAATGTACGCTCACCACCAATATGGTTTGACAGCAAGTGACCCTTCAGGGTTTTTAGCACAAGGCTCATGTCTCAGGACGTTGGGTTTCGAAAACGGGGTCCAACAAAAGTAATATTGTATTAGAGGAAGTGAATATGGGACAACTACATGGATTTGTAATTTTAACCCTTTTAGATGCAAAATGTCTTTTTGAGGTCTTCATCGAAGTTGTAGGTCTAGAAGTCCTCTTCGAAACGGTCTATGAATGACCTTAATCTGACACCCCTAGTGAAAGTTATGCAAATTTCCCCAAAGTGGGCACAGTATGATTGAGGACATAATCATAGTCTTTCATATGGGTAAAATTTATATGCTGACTTCGGGGGAAATTCTGGATTGATCTACACTGAATTAGAGTGTATTCAATTTTTGGATATTTAAGTTGAAAGATAGGATCATTAGAAGTGGTGATGCTTCCTTGACCAAGCCTTCGTCTGATGCTTCTTTGATCATTCGTCTGATGCTTCTTGACCATTCGTCTGATGCTTCTTTAACTAAGCATTTGTTTGATGCTTCTTGACCATTCGTCTGATGCATCTTTGACCAAGCTTTCGTCTCATGCTTCTTGACCATTCGTCTGATGCATGTTTGATCAGGCCTTCGTTTGATTCATCTTAGACTGACTTCTTTCGTCTGACCCATCTACCTTTTCGAAATTTGAGATTTTGATAGTCTAGATGGCAAAATATCTCTTCAAGATCTTTACAAAAGTTTTATATCTCTAAGTCCTCTTCAAAACCATCCTAAAACAATCTTAATCTGACATCTCTAGTGAAAGTTATGCAATTTTTCACAAAACAGGCACAACAAGATCGAGAATAAAACCATGCTTGATTCTTTTGACCATAACTTCTTCGTCCGACCTCCAAATGAAGTGATTATTGAACCAATAGATTTATAAAGTATTTTTATATCTTTCCATATGAATTGGTAGCCTTTGGTGTTGATTTGAAAAATATTGATGAAAAGAAAATAAAGGGTCGATTGGAAGAGTATGAATTGGACATTTTACTAAACATACTTTGGTATTTTGATGATAACATGATCTATAGAGCTCCAAATGAGATGATTTTTGTTTCTAAATAAACTAGAGACATAGAGCTAAGTTTGTTCTAAAGAAATATAGTTTGAATTCAGTCTCTAAAAATTTCAATTTCTGGATGGAAGTTGAGTATAGTGTACTGCTTCAGTTTAATAACAGTCCGAAAATGTTTGAGGTACAACTTTCAAATTTCTAAACCAAAATGAATGATTTTGGTGTTATTAGAAACTTAAGACATGGGGGAACAAATCTTTTGAAGAAGTCAAATTGTAATTCTGGTTTAAGGTTTCCCAAAATCTGTTCTGAAATAGGAGAAATGAGTTTGTTTATGGAGCTACAATTATTCCAAAAAAAAGTCAAGGGGTGATTTGGGTGTCTGACTGGTGTGGGATCGCTCCTTGTGGTTTGAGATGTTATGAGAATGAGGATGAACTGATGATGAGTTGATGAGGGTTCATTAAAAAATAACCCTGCATGGTAACAAGTACATGTTTTTATGACATCAGAGTTGGGCTCCGGAAATTGGGTCCAACAGTTGTGGTATCAGAGCAAGAGTTGGACTCCGAAATCGGGGTCCAACAAGAACTAAGCTCTTGGAGCCATGCAGTTCATAACACAAGTTACATATCTTAAACCATAACCAAGCTCTTAGAGCCATATAGCCCGGTAACGTATATCATGACGTAGTAATGCTAACTCCATAATTGGCATGCCAACCTTATCACATTCCTCCAATTCCTATCTATTTTACTAGGGGCAAATCTAATCAAATTCCATTAAAATTTCATAATAAAAGCTCGTAATAACCAATTCAAAATATTCCATGTTCATCCAAAGTAAATGTCATTTTTTAGTGGTTTTAATTTAGTTCATACAATATTAATGACATATTCATCTCACCAAACAGTCAAAAATAACATGTATATCAAGTTTCCCAATTCAAATATAATGTATGAAAATTGGGGTAAATACAAATTATAAGTTCAAAATATTAATTACACATACTACTTTATTTACAAGCCAATTAAATATTTTTAAGAACAATTTCATAAACCCCCAATTTTATCTCAAGAACTCTAAATTACCTAATACACAATTTTTAGGGAAAAATAGAATTGCAAGAACACATACTAAATTGATGTCTAATTTTTCAAATTAAGCTTCCATCAACTTCAATTTCACCAACAATTCTTTTTTCCTTCTCTTTCTATTTCTTTCTCCTTTAATTCCTCTTCTTCGTCTTCATAATATTGCATAAACATTCAATTTCATACATTTTATTCATAAATGCATGCAACTACACCAAAATCATATACTAAAAATAATCAAAACTTCATTAACTTACCTTATAAATTTTCGGGTACTATTAATCAAGAACACCCATATACCTTTTCTTCATCTTTTCCTAAACTTTTTGTTGTTATAGTAAGTTTAGGGACTCTAGGTTGATGATTTACTGTTTAATAGGTAATTTGGGGTTAAAATTAAAAAAAATTGGTTTGAAAATGGAAGAAAATAATTAATATCATTTTTTTCGTTAATATTTTTAGGTTTGACTTTCATCCTTTCTCGGATCAAACTTTGACTACTGGTCAACTCTTGGTCAAACCCTTAAAATGAAATTGTTTTGAGCTCTAATTTGATCCTTGGGCTATCCTTGAACCATATTATCCGTTGCCAAATAAACTAAAATATAGATTGGGTCCCGGATGTCACTATTAACCTTGGGATACATTATTTACGACCTAAAAACTACTATTCATAAAATCGATATTTTTGGGGCGTTACATAATCCCTCATTTTCCCTTAAGCAATCTCATGATGTCTTCTACTCTGATACTCAATTATTCTAACTTGGAAAGTTCTCCTTCTACTTCCTCTTAAATGGTAAGCTTTGCAATGCTAAGATTAACTACCAATCTCACCAGCTTGAAGCAATTATCTTTTGTGCACTCATCTTGATCATATTAATTATATTGACCTTTGCCTTTCTTTGATTTAAAAAATTCTTTTTATCCCTTTTTGAAGAACAATTTTGAGATTTTATAACAATCCGATTACTTATTTTATGTACTTATCTTGATCACTTATCTCAAGCCTTTATAACTTGTTTGAACCTCTCTTTAATCTTTTACTCTTTCTATCATCAAATAATCTTTGTTAATAGTAGGTAAAGAATTATGTAATACCATCTGATTTCTCATTTGATCAAATCCTCCACATAATTCCATCAATAATAACATCAATCTATTCATATTCTTTACTTCTTTAATCTTTTCTATTACTCCACAAATAAAACCTAGTTGAGGATCTAATGTAGCACCCCCTTACCGCAGGGTACACACCGGGACATCTGAAGGTCATTCTGGTACATAACCTACTCTAAGGGCGAGCTACATTCAACCACTACATTCACTTCCTATAGCATCGTATTAAAATCACTTAAAAAGCATCATAAGAAAATCACAATATTTTTAAAACCAACTTTTTCCTCATTTCATTTCACAAAATCGATGACTACATTGTGTCTTTCGCATTTTCCCTAGGTACATCATTAAAAACCTAATACAAAAGTACTACATGAAAGAGGAAATGTATCAAATCTATCTAAGCCATCCAAATGTTCCAACCGACCGACCTTTAAGCCATGACTTCACTTGCTAAAACACAATCTACACGGCAGTAGATCCTCTCAATAGCTAGAGTCGTCTCTCGGTCCTGAAAAGATAACGTTGCAATTTTGGTGAGTTTTGCGAACTCAATGAGGTAACCATCATTGATGGTTTACTCAATCCTTGCAACACATCAATTCACATATCGATTAATCCACTACTTTGCATATCACATTTTCACTTAAGCATAAGAAATTATGCATTACAGTCAATCAGACTCACTTATCAAGATGCATATGAAATGCTTATGAGACACTTTTCTTATTACGTTGTTATGATCGAGTGCCTGTACTGTCCCATATAGGGCTCATTAAACGTTAAGCCTAAGGCTCTGAATCACTTTTGAGCTCAAGGCTCAGTTTCACTTGTTGAGCTTTAAGCTCTAATCAGTAGCTACTCTAGTCACAACTGCCATTATCTGATTATACATTTATGAATGGAATGTACCACAATCAACCATATAGAAAGCACACAGATCTTCACATTCACATACAATCAACACTTCAATATACATTTCACAATTCTCAGTCATCGGACATTCTGTCCGGAATCATTAACCAAGCCACATTCCTTCAGTCATTTAAAACATGCATTAGGCAATAAGTAATTAAGTGAGACCATCTAGGTTACTCACAAATTACTCCCGAAGTTAATGCCTAGAAGTTCCGGCAACGTCCGGTGGTTGACGTTCCAGTTGCTCCTCTATA
>JANVCL010000053.1:0-17471 GCA_026546855.1 Erythroxylum incrassatum | reverse complement strand
GTATTATGGCCCTTTTAAGGTCATTGGAAAGGTAGGTGATTCCGCAGGCTGCTTACCAACTACAACTTCTACCTACAACCAAGGTACATCCAGTTTTCCATGTTTCTCAACTGAAAAGGGTCATAATTGACCACTCTAATGAGAAAGATCTTCCCCAAGGATTAGAGGTGGATGTTTCGGAAAGCATTGAACCCGAAGCAGTCCTGGCTTCACGCTACAACAAGTATAAAGGCAGAAAGGTCCAGCAATGGCTGATTCGTTGGAAGGCAAAGCCAAGAGAGGAAGCTACCTGGGAGGATGCAGACTTTATCAAGGAACAATTCCCTTCTTTTCCCCTTAAGGACAAGGGGCCTATTGAGGAGGAGGGAATCGTTAACAATCCACCCTCTCCTCAGCCTATACTAACTAAGCCCATTAAAACTTAAACTCGTAGAACCAAATTAGAAAAGGGGGGAGTGACATCTGTCATGTAGGCAAGTTTGTTAAAAGGTAGTTATAGAGAGAGAATGGGGGGATAGCTGTCTAGTGAGCAGAGAATAACAATGATTACTATCATCATTGTTAGGAAAGTTAGCCTGGTTTACCCAGGAGGGGGAGATTGCTCCAGCTTATTATTATATAAAATACTATCAATAATACAATCTCTATTGTAATACCTTCTCCACATGATTAAACATAAATACATCATCATGGAGGCTGAGATGTATGTCAGGGAGATTCCTGTCATCTGGAGGTGGGTTAGAGATAGTAAGCTTTTTCTTCTCTACAAATCGCACTATGTCATAGGAGAAATAACCGACTCAGCCACTTGGCCAGCAATAGATGAACTTCTCGATCATAATACCTGAGATAAAGCCTCAATGTTTGGGACTTAAATCATAGCATAGAATGAATAATATGTTATTTAATTATGTGCTTAATGCTCCTATCATAAACATTGGCACAATACTCTGAAACCTAAAGTTTGCTTCTACATAGTATCTATAATGTTGCAATAAGCAAAGCTTATTTAAACAAGTGCGTACAACAAAGAATTCTTTATGAAACAGATGCAAAGCTAAAATGAACACTAATAAAGAAAAGTCAATCCTCTTAAAGAGTACAAAACAGAGCTGCAATGCAAACAAACACGTGGAATTAGTTATATGAATGCTTTTCTTACCTCGTAACACATCTGGAAGGCCATCAACAAGTTGTGGTTTCCATCCATCCATGAATCTACTAGGAACCACTATGGGATCCTCGACAATCTTTTCAGTTCTACTCCCTTCTTGATGATCCAAAATAGTAACCATATTTTCTTTTGCCACAATCTCTATACTCGGCTGAGTACCTATTATACTATACCGACCCTAAAACAGTTTATCAAAAGCAAATTTACAAAATCCGTGCAACTTATAAAGAAAAGAACATTTGTAAACGGAAGGCCCTACCACAGTAAAAGCATCAATACTAGGCTCTACAGATTCAAACAGGAAGTTTGGAGCATCTCTATCATCTTCTTTAACAAGGCAACGGTAAGCTAACACAGAAGTAAGGTGATAAGAGAAGATGCATCTGTATACAGGTATCAAGTTGCCTTTTGTGGAAGCTTACCATTGTTAGGAAAGTTGTTATATAGCTGTCTAGAGAGCAGAGAATAACAACGATTACTATCATCACAATTAGAAAGTTAGCATGGTTTACTCAGGAGGGGGAGCTTGTTCCAGCTTGTTATTATCTAAAATACTATCAATAATACAATCTCTAATGAGATTCCTAATAGAACTACAAAAGACATTCATAGAAAATATCGTAATACCTTTTCCACATGATCAAACACAAGTACATCATCACAGAGGCTAAGATGTATGTTAGGGAGATTCTTGTCGTCTGGAGGGACGTTAGAGATAGGGAACTTTTTCTTCTCTACAAACCACAATGTGTCATAGGATAAATAACCGATGCAGCCACATAGCTAGCAATAGATGAACATTTAGATCAGAATATCTGAGATACAGCCTTAAAGTTTGGGACTTAAATCATAGCATACAATGAATAATATTTTATTTACTTATGTGCATAATGCCCCTATCATAAACATTGACACAATACTCAAAAACCTAAAGTTTGCTTCTACATAGTAGTTATAACGTTGCAATAAGCAAAGCTTACTTAAACAAGTGTGCAAAACAAAGAATTCTTAATGTAACAGATGCAAAACTAAAATCAACACTATTAACAAAAGTCAATCCTCTTAAATAGTACAAAACAGAGTTACAATGCAAAAAACATATGAAATTAGTTATATGAATGCTTCTATTACCACAAAACATAGCTGGAAGCTCATTAATAAGTTGTGGTTTCCATCCATCCATGATTCTCCTAAGAACTACCATCGTATCCTTAACAATCTTTTCAGTTATACTCCCTTCTTGATGATCCAAAATAGTAACCATGTTTTCTTTTACCACAATCTCTATACTCAGTTGAGCACCAATTATACTATACCGGCCCTAAGACAGTTTATCAAAAACAAATTTACAAAATCAGTGCAACTTGTGAGGAAAAGAACATGGGTAAACGAAAGGCCCTACCAAAGCAGAAGCATCGAGACGAGGCTCTACAGATTCAAACAGGAAGCTTAGAGCATCTCCATCATCTTCTTTGTCAAGGCAACTGTAAGCTAATGCAGGAGTAAGGTGATCTGAGAAGATGCATTTGTATACAGGTATTAAGTTGCCCTTTGTAGAAGCTTACCGTTGTCAGGAAAGTTGTTATACAGCTGTTTAGTGAGAAGAGAATATCAACGATTACTATCATCATTGTTAGGAAAGTTGGCCTGATTTGCCCAGGAGGGGAAGCTTGCTCTAGCTTGTTATTATATAAAATACTATCAATAATAAAATCTCTAATGAGATTCCTAACAGAACTACAAAAGACATTCATGGAAAATATCGTAATACCTTTTCCACATGATCAAACACAAGTACATCATCACAGAGGCTAAGATGTATGTCAGGGAGATTCATGTCGTCTGGAGGGGCGTTAGAGATAGGGAGCTTTTTCTTGTCTACAAACCGCACTGTGTCATAGGAGAAATAACCGACCCAGCCACCTGGCTAGCAATAGATGAACTTCTAGATCAGAATACCTGAGATAACACCTCAATGTTTAGGACTTGAATCATAGAATAGAATGAATAATATTTTATTTACTTATGTGCGTAATGCCCCTATCATAAACACTGACACAATACTCTGAAATCTAAAGTTTGCTTCTACATAGCATCTATAACTTTGCAATGAGCAAAGCTTACTTAAACAAGTGTGTACAACAAAGAATTCTTAATATAACATATGCAAAACTAAAATGAAAACTAATAAAGAAAAGTCAATCCTCTTAAATAGTACAAAACGGAGCTGCAATGCAAACAAACATGTGGAATTATTTATATGAATGCTTATCTTACCACATAACACATATGGAAGCTCATCAACAAGTTGTGGTTTCCATCCATCCATGATTCTCCTAGGAACCACTATGGGATCCTCAACAACCTTTTTTGTTCTACTCCCTTCTTGATGATCCAAAATAGTAACCATGTTTTTTTTGCCATAATCTCTAAACTCGGTTGAGTGCCTATTATACTATACCAACCCTAGACAGTTTATCAAAAGCAAATCTACAAAATCCGTGTAACTTGTAAGGAAAAGAACATATGTAAATGAAAGGCCCTACCACAATAGAAGCATCGTGATCAGGCTGTACAAATTCAAACAGGAAGCTTGGAGCATCTCTATCATCTTCCTTGACAAGGCAACGGTAAGCTAGCACTTGAGTAAGGTGATCAGAGAAGATGCATCTGTATACAGGTATCAAGTTGCCCTTTGTGGAAGGCTACCGTTGTTAGGAAAGTTGTTATATAGCTGTCTAGTGAGTAGAGAATAACAACGATTACTATTATCATTGTTAGGAAAGTTGGCCTAGTTTTTCAAGAGGGGGAGCTTGCCCCAACTTGTTATTATCTAAAATACTATCAATAATAAAATATCTAATGAGATTCCTAACAGAACTACAAAAGACATTCAAGGAAAATATCGTAATACCATTTCCACATGATCAAACACAAGTACATCATCACAGAGGCTAAGATGTATGTCAGGGAGATTCCTGTCATCTAGAGCGGCGTTAGAGATAGGGAGCTTTCTCTTCTCTACAAACCACACTGTGTCATAGGATAAATAACCGACCCAGCCACATAGCTAGCAATAGATGAACATCTAGATCAGAATACCTGAGATAAAGCCTCAAAGTTTGGGACTTGAACTGTAGCATAGAATGAATAATATTTTATTTACTTATGTGCATAATGCCCCTATAATAAACATTCGCACAATTCTCTGAAACCTAAAGTTTGTTTCTACAAAGCAGCTATAACGTTGCAATAAGCAAAGCTTATTTAAACAAGTGTGTACAATAAAGAATTCTTAATATAACATATGTAAAACTAAAATTAACACTAATAAAGAAAAGTCCAACCTCTAAAAGAGTACAAACAAAGTTGCAATGCAAACAGACATGTGGAATTATTTATATGAATGCTTCTCTTACCACATAACACATATGGAAGCTCATTAACAAGTTGTGGTTTCCATCCATCCATAATTCTCCTAGGAACCACCATGGGATCCTCAACAATCTTTTTAGCTCTACTCCTTCTTAATGATCTAAAATAGTAACCATGTTTTTTTGCCACAATCTCTAAACTCGCCTGAGCGCCTGTTATACAATACCGACCCTAGACAGTTGATCAAGAGCAAATTTACAAAATCTGTGTAACTTGTAAGGAAAAGAACATGTGTAAACGAAAGGCCCTACCACAGTAGAAGCATCGAGACCAGGCTCTATAGATTCAAACAGGAAGCTTGGAGCATCTCTATCATCTTCCTTGACAAGGCAATGGCAAACTAGCACAGGAATAAGGTGATCAGAGAAGATAAATGTGTTTATAGGTATTAAGTTGCCCATTGTGGACGTTTACTATTGTTAGAAAAGTTGTTATATAGCTGTTTAGTGAGAAGAGAGCAACAACGATTACTATCATCATTGTTAGGAGAGTTAGCCCGATTTGCCCAGGAGGGAAAGTTTGCTCCAACTTGTTATTATCTAAAATACTATAAATAACACAATCTCTAATGAGATTCCTAACAGAACTACAAATGACATTCATGGAAAATATTGCAATACCTTCTCCATATGATCAAACACAAGTACATCATCATAGAGGCTAAGATGTATGTTAGGGAGATTCATATCCTCTGGAGGGGCGTTAGAGATAGGGAGTTTTTCTTGTCTACAAACCGCACTATGTTATAGGAGAAATAACCGACCTAGCCACCTGGCTAGCAATAGATGAACCTCTAGATCAGAATACCTGAGAATGAATAATATTTTATTTACTTATGTGCATAATGCCCCTATAATAAACATTTGCACAATTCTTTGAAACCTAAAGTTTGCTTCTACAAAGCAGCTATAACGTTGCAATAAGCAAAGCTTAGTTAAACAAGTGTGTACAACAAAGAATTCTTAATGTAACAGATGTAAAACTAAAATTAACACTAATAAAGAAAAGTCAATCCTCTTAAACAGTACAAAAACAGAGTTGCAATGTCAACAAAAATGTGGAATTAGTTATATGAATGCTTCTCTTACTAGGAACCACCATGGGATCCTCAACAATCTTTTCAGTTATACTCCCTTCTTGATGATCCAAAATAGTAACCAGGTTTTCTTTTGCCACAATCTCTATACTCGGTACCAGCCCTAAGATAGTTTATCAAAAGAAAATTTACAAAATTCGTACAACTTGTAAGGAAAAAACATTAAACGAATGGCCCTACCACAGTAGAAGCATTGAGACCAGGCTCTACAAGTTCAAACACGAAGCTTCGAGCATCTCTATCATCTTCCTTGACAAGGCAACAGTAAGCTAGCACAGGAGTAAGGTGGTCAGAGAAGATGCATCTGTATACAGGCATCAAGTTGCCCTTTGTGGAAGCTTACCGTTGTTAGGAAAGTTATTAGATAGCTGTCTAATGAGCAAAGAATAACAACGATTACTATAATCAATGTTAGGAAAATTGACTTGGTTTGCCTAGGAGGAGAAGCTTGCTCCAGCCTGTTGTTATCTACAATACTATCAATAATACAGTCTCTATTGAGATTTCTAACAAAACTACAAAAGACATTCGTGGAAGATATTGTAATACCTTCTCGCCATGATCAAACACAAGTACATCATCATAGAGGCTAGGATGTATGACAGGGAGATTCCTGTCATCTAGAGGGGCGTTAGAGATAGGGAGCTTTTTCTTGTCTACAAACCGCATTGTGTCATATGAGAAATAGCCGACCCAACTACCTGGCCAGCAATAGATTAACTTCTATATCAGAATACGTGAGATAAAGCCTCAATGTTTGGGACTTGAATCATAACATAGAATGAATAATATTTTATTTACTTATGCGCATAATGCCCTTATCATAAACATTGGCACAATACTCCAAAACCTAAAGTTTGCTTCTACATAGCAGCTATAACATTGCAATAAGCAATGCTTACTTAAACAAGTGTGTACAACAAAGAATTCTTAATGTAACAGGTGCAAAACTAAAATGAACACTAATAAAGAAAAGTCAATCCTCTTAAATAGTACAAACAAAGCTGCAATGCAAACAAACATGTGGAATTAGTTATATGAATGCTTCTCTTACCATAACACATCTGGAAGCTTATCAACAAGTTGTGGTTTCCATCCATTCGTGATTCTCCTAGGAACCTCCATGGGATCCTTAATAATATTTTCAGTTATACTCCCTTCTTAATGATCCAAAATAGTATCCATGTTTTTTTGTCACAATCTCTATACTAGGCTTAGCACCTATTATATTATACTGGCCCTAAGACAGTTTATCAAAAATAAATTTACAAAATCCGTGCAACTTGTAAGAAAAAGAACGTGTGTAAACGAAAGGCCCTACCACAGTAGAAGCATCGAGACCAAGCTCTACAGGTTCAAACACGAAGCTTTGAGCATCTCTATCATCTTCCATGACATGGCACCGGAAGCTAGCACAGGAGTACAGTGATCAGAGAAGATGCATCTGTATACAGGTATCAAATTGCCCTTTATGGAAGCTTATCGTTGTTAGGAAAGTAGTTATATAGCTATCTAGTGAGCAAACAATAACAACGTTTGCTATCATCATTGTTAGGAAAGTTGGCCTGGTTTGCCCAATAGGGGGAGCTTGCTCTAGCTTGTTATTATCTAAAATACTATCAATAATACAATCTCTATTGAGATTCCTAACAGAACTACAAAAGACATTCATGAAAAATATTTTAATACCTTCTCCACATAATCAAACATAAGTATATCATCATAAAGGCTAAGATGTATATCAGGGAGATTCCTATTGTAAGATTTCACATCAGTTGGAAAGGGAAACGAAGTAATCTTATAAGGGTATGGATTCCTCTTCCTTACAAGCACGTTTTCCATGGCCTAATGCACCGGATCCCATCTGAACTCCGAGGTTAAATGTGCTTGTATGAGAATAGTTTTAGAATGGGTGACCTCTTGGGAAGGCCTCGAGAAAGGCAAAACCGTGAGGGCTTGGCTGGGCCAAGGCCCAAAGCAGACAATATTTGTAAGTGGGTGATCTGAGATGTTACAGATAGTATCAGAGCCGGTACTCGAACCATTGTGTCAGCTAGGCTGGACCCCAAAGAAGGCTGGGCCCTTAGGGGGTGGAGAGTGTAAGATCCCACGTCGATTGGAGAGTGGAACGAAGTACGCTTTATAAGGGTATGGATACCTCTCCCTTACAGACGCGTTTTCGATCTAATGCACCGGATCCCATCGAAACTCCGAGGTAAAATGTGCTTGGGTAAAAATAGTTCTAGAATAGGTGACCTTCTGGGAAGGTCTCGAAAAAAGCAAAACTATGAGTGCTTGGCTGGGCCAAGGCTCAAAGCGGACAATATCTGTAAGCGGGTGATCTGGGATGTTACACTTGTCATTTGGATGGGAGTTAGAGACAGGGAGCTTTTTCTTCTCTATAAATCGTATTGTGTCATAGGAAAAATAATCGACCCAGCCACCTAGGCAGCAATAGGTGAAGTTCTAGATCAAAATACCTGAGATAAAGCCTCAAATTTAGGGACTTGAATCATAACATAAAATGAAAAATATTTTATTTACTTACGTGCATAATGCCCCATTCATAAACATTGGCACAATACTCCGAAACCTAAAGTTTGCTCCCACATAGCAGCTATAACGTTGCAATAAGCAAAGCTTACTTAAACAAGTGTGTACAACGAAGAATTCTTAATGTAACTGATGCAAAACTAAAATGAACACTAATAAAGAAAAGTTAATCCTCTTAAAGAGTACAAATCAGAACTGCAATGCAAACAAACATGTGAAATTAGTTATATAATGCTTTTCTTACTACAGAACACATCTGGAAGCTCGTCAATAAGTTGTGGTTTCCATCCGTCCATGATTCTCCTAGGAACCACCATGGGATCCTCAACAATCTTTTCAGTTCTACTCCCTTCTTGATGATCCAAAATAGTAACCATGTTTTCTTTTGCCACAATATCTATATTCGGCTGAGCACCTATTGTACTATACCAGCCTTAAGACAGTCTATCAAAAGCAAATTTACAAAATCCGTTCAACTTGTAAGGAAAAGAACATGGGTAAACGAAAGGCCCTACCACAGTAGAAACATCGAGACTAGGCTCTACAGATTCAAACAGGAAGCTTGAAGCACCTCTATCATCTTCTTTGTCAAGGCAACTGTAAGTTAGTGCAGGAGTAAGGTGATCTGATAAGATGCATTTGTATACATGTATCAAGTTGCCCTTTATGGAAGCTTACCATTGTTAGAAAAGTTGTTATATAGTTGTCTAGTGAGCAGAGAATGACAATGATTAATATCATCATTGTTAAGAAAGTTGGCCTGGTTTGCCCAGGAGGGGGAGTTTACTCCAACTTGTTATTATCTAAAATACTATCAATAATACAATCTCTATTGAGATTCCTAGCAGAACTGCAAAAGACATTCATGGAAAATATTGTAATACCTTCTCCACGTGATCAAACACATGTACATTGTCATAGAGGTTAAGATGTAAGTCAGGGAGATTCCTGCCATCTGGAGGGGCGTTAGAGATAAGGAGCTTTTTAATTTTTTTAAAATTTATATTAAAAAATAACATAATCAAATTCGGGTTTAGTTAAGTTTGCTCAAGTTTGACCAAGCTTAGGCTTAGCCCTCGTGTCCCAAGCTCAATTAGTTTTGGGCTAAGTTCGACCTCAAACACTAATTTTTTGTCAGACTTGGGTCAACCGAATTCAACCCCAACCCGACCAATTATCATCTCCATTCATTAGCAAAAGAAGATTTCAACTTACTATGAACAGAGCACTACAACTAATATGGCTTGCTATGCATTGAAGGGGCGTGAGTGAAAATAGTTGAATGAATCCAAGTTTCAGATTGCTTCAAAGTGCAAGTGAATTTCGAAAGTATTTGCCACCGAAAGTGCTTTGACTTTCCAAAGACACCTACTAAGTGCTGGATAGTCTGCAGAATGTATCATGCTTTTTTGTTTCTTTTATAACAGTCGACATCATAATCGCCATCGCTCTAACGCACACCGACTAAATTATCGAGTGCACACAATTTAACTAGTATGGATCGGGTTGGTTAGACTTGTTGCGGGTCCAATCCAAGAGATACTGTTCTCTTTTGGACTCTTCGTTTACTTGCAGAAGGTGAACTCTCACGCTTCTCTCCCATACCTGCAACAAAGGAGTGGAAGATTTAGAATTCAAATTTATATTAAAGAAGAGAGTTGAGTTTAATATTTTTTACATGTTTATAAATTAATTAATATTTATAAATTTATAATTATTTTAAATTTTAATTAAAGTTGCTGTTAAATCGGTATGATATTAAGATATTACAAATAATAATGGTTGTTATTTTATTATTAATTATATACAATGTATTATTAAGTATATACAAATATTATTATTAATTATTTAATAAAATTTTATTTTATTCTGTGATTTATATTTAAAAATAATTTATTTATATTTTTTATATATAAATATATACAAACAATTAAAAAATAATTTTAATATAATTTTAATTTTCATTAATAAAAATTTTATTATTAACTATATACAATTTATTATTAATTATTTAATAAAATTTATGATATTAAATATTATTCTATTCTATTTAATATAATATTATAACTTGGTCATAGATTATATTATAAAAATTATTAAAAATATATTAATTTATATATATTTATTAGTTTACATTTTACCCTACTATTCCATCTCATTCTATTCAATTATAAAACTTCCTTATAGAATTGTGTTTCATTCATTGGTTCCATTACGAAACCTTGTCATTCCATTCAATTATAAAACTTTCTTATAGAATTGTGTTTGGTCATCGGTTCCATTATGAAACCTTAAAAAAACAGACTAAGCGAAGAAGGAAATACAGTGACCTACCAACAGTTTGACAGTGAAAAATAAAAGCTCAACCATCTCCCCCAAGCACTCCTCTTGATGTTCATGTGTGCTTGTGAACTCAGTAAGTAGATAAAGGGTTTTCTCCGCCTGCTCAATGATAAAAATCCACAACTAATATATGAAACAACTACTAAAATGTATATTCTTAAAAGGAATTAATGAAAAAATATTAACCTTCGAGAAAAATTCAGCAATCATGGCCTCTATTCCATTCATCACATGCACTGCACTGTTCATAGCTTCAAAAATGGAGTGCACGTCTCCCTGGAAAGAAACACATTTTAGCATATTAAACTGTAATTAAATCTTTATGATGTTAAGAAAAAATGGGATTCAGAAGCAAACCTTCACATCATCCTCTAATGGAAGTTTGACAGACAATGCTGACAGTTTCCTAGTCATTCTGCTTAGAGCTTCACAGTTTTTTCCTTCTAGTTTCGACCACTTATCGAACATACTCATCTGAGGATTTATAATCTGATATAACTTGATCTCGTGCTTGAGTTTTTGGATTTCTAATCTCTTTTTCAATATGGATTTTCTAACGTTGAATATCCGAAGCCATGCATGAAACACCTTGTCCTAAAAGAAGGAAGTTTCGTTAAATGAAGTTGCTAATTTACTCCAACTCTGTGATAAGAAATTTGGAAGTTCTGTATATTTTGATCTTACCTTGGAAATGGTATTTGTAGAGGCCATGGCAGACTCAGCTCGAGCATTCACAAACCTCCACTTCAACAACCTGTTCTACATAACTCTAAACCTATGATACTCTTCTTCCCGTATTGGGCTCACCTTCTTTTGCCTGAGGTACCTCAGGACGCCACTGACTCCGCCGTTGCTTTTGCTTCTCCCATTCTCTCCTCCGCCGTTTACCGGCGACTCTAGTGGCGGCAACATTGACCGTCCCGGCGATAACGCCCAAGCTGACGGTGACGTTGATGACGATCGACACTTGGGTCTCGCAGCTGATGAACCAAGATCACGGGGCTTGCTTCCACTCTGCAAGAACCTGACAAACCCATCTCTGGTGCTATTCCTATTGTCTTGGCATGACTTTCTCTTGAAGTTGGATGAAAGGGTTGTGCTTGTGCCAGAGCTTGAAGGGTAAAGATTCTCGTCGTTTCTAATGGTTCCTGTTCGCGAGGTCGACTTTGATCGATCAGTAGCATGTCTTTGGCATATGTTCGGAGAGGTCGAGTTGTTTTCAGCTCCGCTCCGGCTCCGAACAAGGCGGGGGGACGGTGACGTGGCCGGTGGCCGGTGGCGGCGTGTCAAAAGAGCTTGCATGATCGTGTTATGGTGGACATGTTTTGAAATAGTTGATACTTGTGTGTATATATGCAAGTGGTGAGAAGTCGAAAGCACGTCTTAAGTAACAGAAACAGACGTGACATTGCATGTAGATCGAAAGAGAAGACTTTGTTTCATGAGTTCACGTTGGTTAAATAAAATCTAATGTTTTAAAAATAAGAGTAGAACTTAAATAATGTGTTTAAAATTTAAAAGTTAATTTCAACTATTTTTATAAAATTAATTAAATATCAAGTAAAATTAAAGAATTTAAAATATTATTAAAAAGGATTATTCAAATTGAATAATTTAAAGTTCAATTAAAAATATTATTAAATAAAAATTAATTGATTTATTTTAGTTTTTAATAACCTATTAATTTATTAAAATTAATCAATCAATTACAAAAAAAGGCTGTATATAATTAATGACCCTCTTCCGAACCATAACATACTTATATTGCTTAATCATGTTCCTCAGTTTATTCAATTAATATTAAGAAAATATAGTATTCCATTAGATCCAAATTAGGTGAGAAAAAAGAGGGTGAACATAATAAAAACGAGAAAGAAAAAGCATAATTGAAAGGAAAACACAAACACACAGAGATGTACCATGTTCATGTACCATAGTTTTAAATTTATAAATATTACGAAATGAACAACACAAAATATAAATATTAATGTCACTACCAATTATATTTTTACTAAGGCTATATTTGGTCGGACGTAACGTTTTTATTGTAATGAAATGTAATATAAATTAATGTAATATTAGACAATTGTTATTTGGGAAGGATAAAATAATTCATAATATAATATGGTGAAATGTTGTTTGAAAGAAAGGTGTATAATGTAATACGATGAAAAATATTTATCATTTTACATTTCTTTCTAAACTTTTCTAATCGGAGATTTTTCATTTTTACTGTTTATGATGAAATGACATGTAGTATTTGTTTAGTTGAGTTTATACCAGTAGAGCTTTTATCAGTAATTTTTTTGTAGATCTTTTATGCGAATAACTTTTCTAAGAAGTCAGCTGACTATTTGATTGTCATTTAACAAAGATCTTTTCTAGAATTAGCAACATAAAAATAAAAAGCACTTTAAATTTTAACTATATTTTATTTTGTAATAAAAATTATTTATGCATATGAATAATATTTAAAGTATATTAAACAATATGCAAAGCACAATATATTAATTATTATATAATTTAAAACCATATGAAATATAAATAAAATTATAGCTAACAAAATCTTTTATATAGATTATAACATAAGTAAACTAATATTGAAAATAAACATTAAAATATACAAAAAAGCAAAAAAAAAATCTAAGTTGAGTAAATAGTTAAATACATAATAAACGAAAACGTGAATTTATAGGTATTGTGAGAATTATGTATAAAACATAAAGATAAAAGGGACTAATAATTGATCTGAAAAATATAACTGAAAAGACGTTTTTTGAGAAGCTCAAAGTTTGAACTTTTTAAAAAGTTGTATTTTAACTGTCAAAAAAGTCATATCTATTAAAGAAATGCTTTTTTATTTTATAGTCAAACACCCGTTTTCTTAAAAAAGACTTTTGTGGTGAAGAAAAATACTTATTGGCCTCCCAAAAGTTCATCCAAACAGGCCGTAATATGCAACTTTCCTCTTTCATCTCATCTCATTCTATTCTTTTAAACCCTCTTCCCAAATGATGGAATAATATTATATTACATTCCATTAAAAAACCTTCAAAATTGGAAAATTTTTATTTTCGCTATTTATGATAAAATGAGATGTAATATGAAACATTCCTCTTCCATCCCATCACATTCCATTCTTTTATAAACTCTCCTCCCAAAAATTGGAATAATATTATATTACATTTCATTTCATTCTATTAATAAACCCCCAATTAAACACAGTATAAGAAAATGAGAAATAACAAATGCGTGGCTGGTAAATAATGAAAGGGTAACAGATTTTTCTCTAATTAAAAAAGAAAATGAAACAATCATCAAATTGATCATAAAATTATGTAGTGATTAGTGGAAACAAGTTTTGAATAACTATTTTATGTGAATAATTTGAAGAAAATCCTCACTAGAAAAGTGAGAACAAGAAAATGCATAGCAAGTAAAATGATAGTGATCACAATTAAAGATATCAAATATTTTCATACGTAAATACAATGAAATTTGAGATAATAAAGAATATTCTTAACATTAAATAATTACATAAAATGATAAAAATTGGAAGTAAATTTAGCTATATTAGAAAGCGAATATTTTAATTTTACTAAACTTAGATCGGTCCAAGTTTTAAATTACGAATTACAGAATGATATAGATAAGAGAATAATTCCATCCAATCTCATACTAACTCATTCTAGCTTGTGCTGCAAGTTCAACCAAAGTAACCTCAGTTTCAGCAACTTCTGGAGCTGGTAAATTGAGATCAAAGAAGCAAGTAGACTTCCCAGAACTTGTGGCATTAGGCAAGTAAACAAAGTGCACTCTCTTGTGTCCACCGAGTGCTTCGCCGGACTTAAAAACTCTGTCGCAATATGGACACTTAAATAATCTTCTTCTTCTCTCAGTAGCTCGTTCACAGAACTCACTCGAGTCACTACTTTCATCGTCCTCATCTCTCTTATCAGGAAAGCTTCGATACCCTTCTCTTGGCTTTCGATTCTTAGCAGCAACAAACCTTTTTATTTTTTTGTGATTAGCTTTGTGCCCACCAAGAGCCTGATAAGATCGAAACGATTTTCTACATGCTTCGCATCTGTATTTACCAAGTTCAGGTTGCTTATTCTTCCCATGGATTCCCTGAGTTGCACAAGTTTCTTTAGCTTTCATGTATTGCCCCACTATTTCTGAATCTAGTTCTACAGGGCTTACATGTCCATGACTAAGCATAACTAACCATAGCGCAGCATCTGCATCATCTACGACACTAAATCTATTGGATTCAGAAGTTACCTGTTTCGATGACTCCATTATCACCATCGCTGGTTCGGCCACCTTCTCGTTTGATTTAAGTGGCCTTTTCGATCTCCTTGGAGTTGGGCTCCTTGGAGATTCGATTTCACTCTCTTCATCATCATCGAGACTAGGTTTTGAAGTATAATAGCTCACTGATTGACTAGGTGGCTTGTTTGGAGCATGTTCGATGTTACTTGAAGAAGATAAGGAAGAAGATTGCGACTTTGAAGTTGGGTTTTCGAGTTCTCGGGTAGGAGGAGGAGGTGGTTTGGACTGTTTAGGAGGAACTCGTAGCTTAGCTAAATGAGATCTCATGTGTCCTCCCATGGCTTTCCCATTAGCAAAGCTTCTGCTGCAGATCTTACAGGTTTGTCTCGAGTCCATTGATCACTGGGAAGAGACGAAAGTTTCAAGCTTGGAAGAAAGGATTAGGTTTTGCTTACTACAAAAGAATGAAGTTGAATCTTAACGCGGTAGATTAAGAGTCTACGGACATAAAAGGAAAAAACAAGAAAAATTAGAGTATTTATGACACTTACCATAAAAATAAAAAAAAAGAAATAGCAAACATTATATGATAATTTTAAACTTTACACCATTTTTTAATAAACTTTTTTGGACTTTTTAAAATATCACATTATTTTTCACTCTACTAATTAAGGATACGACTGTGTATTACTAAACCTCTCTAAATCTCGGACCTCAGTAAAATTTCTACGGGGTGCTATTGCAATATATATCTATTTTAATTGTTCCATATAATATAAACAATATAATACCTTAATATAATTTTAAAGAATTAAATAATAATTTATAAATTAAAATAAAAAGTATAAAGATTATGTATTTTCAAGTATTAAAGAATTAACAAATATGAAATATTAAAACACATTAATAAAATTTAATTTATGATACAGTTAGAGGAAATCTCCTCTAATTTAGCAGATATCGTGATCCAGGGAACTTTCTCTTAACTATTTATTTAGATCGTGATAAGGAGCAAGAGTATTTAAAGAAAATCATAGATTATCTTTTAAAATGTTATCTTCAAAGTATAAGGTCTACATTATTTGATTTTGATAAACAATAACATAAAAAAAGACCGTATTATGGAATTACAAGTTAATTTATTCCCATCTATACAAAACATCAACGTTACATTTTGGACCGAAAGTTAGATCGGTACAATTTTGAAAGAGTACGGAATTGTTATAAAATTACTAAATAAAATTAAAAAATTTGAAAAATAATTAAAAGAGATTATTTTTATTCATAAAAAATATAGAGTTTAATTAAAAAAAGATTATTAAATAAAAATTACTTATTTTATTTTGGTTTATAAAAATTCACGAAAACATACCAATTAATTAATAAATTGATCATTTTTAACAATAAAAATATTAAACTAAATTAAAAGTTAAAAATCGAACTAAAAAATTAATCGATTCATAAATTATGTAAATATACATAATAATAATTCATAAGTTATGAGTGATAATGGAATAGGCTCTTAAAAAATTGCATGATTTGAAAAAAAAAAATCCAACGCCAATTCAAGTATATAAACATATGATTAAAAAATTGAATAGGTTTGGGGGATTTAAAAGTAAAAACTTTGAATAAGTCAACTTACTAATTTGAATTTGAATTTTTAGGTTTGATTTACTTTAATAACTTTTGTTGTTAAAAATTATCAGTTTATCAATTAATTGGTCAATTTTTGTAAATTGATTGTTTTTATAAACAAAAATAATTTAATTAATCTTCATTTGGCAGTCTCATTTTCAATTAAAATTGAAATTAAGGGTAATATCCTTTAATCATATTTCAAATTATTCAATTTTTTATTAGTTTTATAAAAGTTTAGTATCGATTGAACCTTCTAAATCTTAAACATGTTGTTTTAACTTTTTTTCGGTTTTTTAAATATTGGTATAAACTTTAATTTTTACATAAGTTAAATTTAAAAATTATTATTTAAATTAAATTGAATATGTTAGCTTGGGATGAGATTTGGATCCTTTTTCATTTTATTATAAATTATTTAAAGAATTAATAATTTATATGACCCACACTTTTTAATATTTAAAGATATTATAGATATTCAAATTATATCTGTAAATATATTATAAAATGGAACTAGATAAATTAAAAAATGAAAAAATTAATATGTATTATCTAATCAAATGAATTATATTTATAAATTATGATTTAAGAATTACACTTAAATATAAGAATATATGCTAATTTCTTCTGATAATGATACAATCCAGCAATTTTAAGACCCAATTTGAGTCCATACAAAAGCATTAAGACTAGTATTGACAATATAGGCTCAAATCTAAATTAAAATTATAGTTAAATAAATTTGAGTTTAATTATATATTGATTTGAGTTTAACTTGTTGTGCTTAGTTTTGAATAAAAAAGAATTTCAAATTTAACAAAATTTAAATTTTATGAATGGATACAAAAGAGGAGAATCGAAGGATTTTAGATTGAGTAGGATTAAGATTTAGTATATGCACCGACGGAGCTACACGGGTGCATTGGGCCCCCAAGGTTTTTTAAAAATATTATTTTT
>JANVCL010000050.1:0-11445 GCA_026546855.1 Erythroxylum incrassatum | reverse complement strand
TGATGAAGGTACGCACAATCATAACCATAGTTTTTTCTTTGCTTACAGCGATCCCACATTCACCAAAAGACTTACTTGAGCGTCGGAGGGGCTAATCGGTACACAACCCCCGACGTGCCTTCCTTGTGTTGCAGGAACTTCACATCGAAACTCTTACGTGAGGCAACCGACTCATGGATTCAAACGGCAACGTAGAGTTCAGCCAGAATCCGACAGAACCACCACCAAATGGAACCTTTTCTTCTTCTTTTTTGTTTGGTGAAAAAAATGGAACCTTTTTTTATATAACTCGGGTTCAGACTTTGCTCGACTATCCTAAGATCTATAAATCACTAAGTCAGGCTCGTAGATAGGTAAATTCGGATCTAATCTTAGACAATATCAAAGATACTTATTTCGAAAGATGGACCACTGCTAAAAGGAGTACATCACCTTACAAAAAGCCAGCTCCTCGCGAGCCCAAACTCACAACCTTATATAATCCTCTCCCCCTTCTACCGCTAGGCTACCTGTGAGAGGCGAACATTTTTTTTGTTCGTTTGTACTTGAGCAGTTTGACGGGTTTCTTGTTGTCATTGACGGAGGTATATGGGCCCAGTGGGGCACTGGGCTCCCTAAATTATAAAAAATTAAATATTTTTATTATATTTATATATATATATAAGGATGAAGTTATTTAGGGGTTAGTGGTACACTGGATTTCTAAAATTTTAAAAAATTAAATATTTGAACCCTTTTATTTTAATTTTCTGACTACGTGCCTTAGTTTTCTATCTATTTGAAAGACTTCGAGGGTTTGTTAAAATTCCTAGCTCAATTTGGAAACTTCATGAGTCTTTGTAGCCTAAGATGTACACATATGTCTAACGTTAGGTTTGCTCGTGGTATTCTACTGGTGGAGAAAAGATTCTGGTTCAAAGCATGAGGCTTCCGTTAATGAAGCTGGTGAGATTGAAAAATGTACCCATACTGCAACAACAGCGTATAGAGGAGCAGCTGCTTCGTACCTCGACACACAATTGGTGTATTATTAATGATTGAACCAATCATCCTACTATGGTAATGGATGTTTCTGGGTATGCTTGTTCTTCCTTCACTTTTGGTACTTGGTACTTTGGAGCAACGTTTGCATATTTTGTTGCCGAGGACTCATTCTCTTGCTTTGTTTGGCCCTTTTGGATTCTTCTGATTTCTGGTTCAAATTTTGGCGTTACTAATTCTACCCCTTTCCATTTGATCTTGCTGAGATAAACTAACCCACTTTCTTTATGGTCTTTGTATTAAGATAGAAACTTTACAGAAGGCTTGTTTGGATTGACTGCTTTGGAGAGTGAAATGAGATCATTAGTTAACTGTTTGAAAGACCGAAAGTTCTTGTTTCACATTGTCATGGAATCCTAACTAGTAGATTTAACTAGGATGACTAACAGGAGTATTAACTTTAATACACAGCGCTTTCTAGGCATTATTTACCCATTATTGCAAGCAGCCAGTTGCAAGCCTAATGGTCTGATTATGTCCTACCATGTTAAGATTTTTATTACTTGTAAGGAGCAATCAGAGTCAAAGCTAAAGTAATTATCATTGTTGATTAGTTGTTTCTCCTAGTTAATTATCACTAAACCGAATTGATTAGGATTGCCTTTGGTACATTTGAGGGCGCTTGAAACACTACCATTTGCCCTTGTTTTGCTTACTGTGTTGTCTACTTCTCAATCTATCTACTTGAATCACATCCAAATCATGAAAAAAATATGATGCTCAGGAGACCTGCTGAACTTCTCGAAATTGAAGCAGTGTTGCCGGATCAGGTTGCTGTGATCAGAAGATTTAGTGGAGGTGGTACAGTGATCGCTGATCAAGAAACAATATTAATTTGCGACTTTCATATGTAACAAAGATGCGCAATTCCTGACTTACAACCATACCCTCGACCTATAATGTCCTGGAGTGGCCTAATATACAGTGAAGTATTCCGTGGAGTCAAGAATTTTCATCTTTGTGAAAATGGTATGCATGATCTCTTCTTCTTCTTTTCTTTTTATTTATTTATTTATTTGGCATTTGTGCCTTCGACTCAAAAGCATGGTCATATATTCTTGCTTTAGCAAAACATTCTTCAAGCATGAAGATGTATGCATTATAGTGCTTCTCTCCATGTGCTGGTAACACCTTCACTGACTCTTCTAGAGCTAACTAATAGGGAATTTGTATCAAAAGCCCATGATACGTTTCAGCTTTTGAAATTTTGACAAATGAAACTGTTTTCACTTCAATGATGTGGTTATTCGTCTGTAAGGACACCATTTTGATCTGTATGATGAACTGGGTCCTGACAATTCTAATCTTATTTCCGTCAACAATTACTAAGTGATGATAATTAACATGGTTAGCTAAGGTGAAAACAGAACTGTATGTATTATGCATGTTGCTTGGGTTTGTTCCATCCTTCACACTCTTCACCCTACAGATTTTCTCATGTATATTAATTGTCAGAGTGATCTTTTTGAGCGTGGGGGAACTAGTCAAAGTCCTCATATGACACTTTAGTTTTTATCCATCGAAACCTAACTCATCTTTCTTTCATAATCTTCAAACAACTTTTTCTCACGTTTCCTAATATCTCATTCACACTGGTACTTTCCATAGATTCAATTCACAAGTATATGCACAATTCAATAAAAATAATTGGATAAAAAAGAGAGATACAAAAGCCAATTTTTATTGTTAAATAACAATACAAGGACTTGGGCAACTTCTAATTTGAAACATTCTACAATAAACACTAAAAAATTCTCTACGTAAAACTCTCACAAAGTTCTAACAATTCTTTTATGTTTGATTGAACGGTAAACAATATAAACAATATAAAACGAAGAGGTGGAGAGTTACACCTTTATGCCTATTAGTTCTCTTTGATTATGGAGAATATGGTCTTGAAAAATGTCCACTCTCTTTCCCATCATTCCCCCACTTTACATGATCATAGGAAGTGATTTCATTTTCTTAACCCAGTACTCTACGTTCTTGTCATGTGATGCTATGTCATTATCTTTTTAATGATCAAGTGCTTTGTTGAATCTTTGATTAGCTATCTCGAACCATCTTAGTCCATGGACTATTCAAATACACTCAGAACGTAGTCACATTACTCTATGACTGAATATATTACCAATATGAGTTAACTTGTATAAAACCCTAGCAGGATTTTCATATTTGTAAACTTTCCCGTTGAAGTCTCGTGCCTTCATGAGTACTTGAACTTATCATTGTCAATGTCGCATATGAATTTCATTCATTGTCGAAAATTTTCTCCAATGTGCACTCACATATGGCAACTCTAACCTACTCTTAAGATTTCGTCTACATCAAATGTATGTGTTGCCTATTTGCAAGACTTTGCCTTATTAAATATTAACCAAAGCTTACCAACACTTATATGTTTCTATCTTCTAAATTTGGGGGTCTAACAAAAATGCTTAATTAATTTTGTTGTTAGGTATGTGTTGAGGAGAGCTTTGTTTACATCTAACCCATGTTAGGTAGTTAAAAGTTATTCCTTTTTGTAACATTACTCTGACTTTTTTCCATTATGTCAATAAAACAAATATTCGTTTTGATTATTTAAAAAATTAAATGAAAATAGTCACTTCTTCTTTGCCATAATACATAAGAAGCGCAAAGTCTTTAGGCACACATGGTAGTTGTGCTCAAGGTAAGTTAGCCACCTCATGGATATTGTTCATTGATCCAACCAACCTTCATCTCTAGTTTACGTGTGCATTTGCTACATTTTCGTAGTGCCATTTTTCTCTGCAACTTGCACGATTTGAAGATATTCAAACCCTATCAGATACTAAATTCAGTCCGTTGACTGAGCAGGAACTGAAGGCTGCAGTTGTTATGGTATAGTTTTCTTCTTTCTCGCTCCAGGGTGACTAATGAAAGTCCGTGACTTTAAAAAAGAACACTCCATATATACAAATTTATTGCTTCGGAGATCAATTGTTTTGTATTATATTGCTGGTTTTTTAATGCGGATAAGATTTTCTCAATTTTTATTGAATAGAAGCTTGTCTATTTATACAATCTTTTTCTAACTAAAATTTAAAAATAAGATAACATCTAATCTAAATCAGCATAAAATAAAATATGAACTTAAAGAAAATATTCTGATAATATCTTTGACTGTTTCAAAGTCACATGTTCAACAAAGCATATGATTGTCCGATTGACTTATTCAACAGCATCCGACACTAATATAAGACTAGATTTTAGAAATTACCACATGAATTTGCATGCTTTACACAATCCGAAACCAAAGCCTTGATATTGTCATAATCAGATTTCTGAATTAATTTGTTAGCCATAGCAAAATCAGGGAATGCTTAAAACTGGATGGCTGAATTAGTTAGGTCATTCCCAATAACATTTCCTTGAGAAGCAATCGTACAATTAAAAAGATAAAAACCACATTATAATTATAAACAAGCAGTAACTGTTCTCTATTTGTAACCAAGTACCAAAGATAAAAACCACATTATAATTATAGAGGTTCAGTGCTAAGACCCACGTCCTCTACCTAAGCTCCCACTTAGGATTTTGACAAACTCTTTACTACACCCTTTTTAGTTCAATGTGAACTCTTCCAACCCAACTTGATTTCCAACTCAAGATACACCTTACAAACGATCTATTTTCTGGCACAAATCCTACCTTCCAAGTGATTCTCCTATAATCACTCAATTTAATAACAATGATAGAAATTGAAGTAGTAAAGCTCAGTACAGCTTAATACAATTGAATATGCTAAGAGCAAATTTTGATCTATAGTAAGTATGCTTCACTTTGGACTTGTGTAATCAATCCTTTGAAGTTCTGTCCTTTATTTGTAGGCTTCAAGATGTTTTTAGACGTTGTAGAACTCTTCTAGCCGTTGTAGAATACTCCTAGCCGTTGTATGAAGATTTTCGTTCTGTTTGTAATCAATTGACTCAGTCGGATTATGTTCAGCTGCAACTAATAGTCGACTAGTCGGTGTGTGATAGTCGACTAGTACATTATAGTCAACTTGTCTTCAAGGAATCAGTTGACTAGTACTCACGTTTTTCATAAACTTTTCTGCTCCGCTCTTCGAATACTCGACTAATAGGTTGATAGTTGACTAGTCCATTCAACCAACTAATAGGTTTGTTGTCAATAGTCGATGCAACGTGCTGGTCGACTTGTCTCAACTCCAACTGACATATCTGATTATTATTAGTCGACTTGCAACATGATGGTCGACTAGTACTGACTCCAACTTACAAATCTGATTGTCAATAGTCGACTTGCAACTTGATAGTTGACTAATACTTAGCTCCAACGTACATATCTCACATAATCTTCAATCTATGTTTGTTGAGATGCTGATTTGAATTCTTCATACACGATCTGCACGTTGTTTATCTCTTGGACGTTTGTTTATCTCTTGCGCATTGAAGTATGATACATAATATTTCAATCTTGATTTGCACAAATTCTTTATTTGAATTTCAATCCAAATACCTAAAATTATTTGTTAACCAATTCTTTAAGTTTTATTATTATCAAAACATAGAAGGATTTAATTTGTCAACCTCCATTAGTCCAACATTTTGAAATGGGAAAAAGTTGGTCTCAGAGGAATTACAATTTTACATAATATTGATCTCCTTTACCATGCTCACGTATGATATCTAGGTTGAACCCCTATTTATATATGGCAAATTGCAATAGCTAGTGTTTACTTAACATATTCTTTACTGTCTTTGATTCTATGTGTCTATATATATATATATATGCTGTTAAAAACATTAGTAATGAACATAAGGAAAATACTCTGTATCAAAAGAAATGCTAGAAAATACTCATCTATCATAGACATGATCTCGGGTTATGAAGAAGAACATCAAAGTATGAGTCATCTTTCCCATAAGGACTGAACTTTAGAAATATGCCCTGCTTGGAATCCAATGATAATGATGTCTATTGCCATACTTGACCAACGCATGATCCCATCACAAAGTTCATCAAAAATTATGTTTCCTATTTATTTTAATATTTACTACAGATAAAATTAATTTCCACTACACCCCTTCTTATCAGAAATGGTTCATCAAGTAGACAGGTTCAGTTAAACAATCTTTTCATTATGAGATAACAAATTAGGAAAACCTCAGATAAATCTAATCAAAAGAAGCCAGCGAACTAACTGAGTTGCTGCCCTTGGAACAGATCCCACAAAAAGTTTTGCAAAACTATGGATGTCAAAACGATCCGAAGAAAATAAAGCCATTAACATGCAGTGACAGTGACCAAAACACAAGAGAATTAACTTTAGAACCAAAGCAAAATAGCATTAAAAAACAAATATTCATGAAACTACTGGAGTCAAAAAGAGTGGGAATTGAGGCATTCAATAAAAATTACTTTCTCCGGTAAACACCTTTCTTAGAGCTCTCAACTTATCTCTTAGAACTTGCAATTAGCCGTGTAAATGACCTATAGTGAAACAAATCTACAAGTAAAGCAACAGCTTCATGTTCAAACTCATATATACTGAAAAGATAGAAACATTGAAAAGTTACCTTGAGAAGAGATCGACATCAAGAATCAAATAATCCCATAGTACGAGAGCGAGAGTTCTGACAATAAAAGAGAATGTGAATACAATCAAAGGATGGTACAGAAACAACAACATCAAATACATTATTCTGCTGCTTTAATCCTAAAGATTAATAAGGAAACAAAACACGTCTTGCCAAATTCACAACTGGGAAACATAGAAAGAGATGAAAAGATCCATATTTTTTTATCACGAATTGAACTAACAGTCCGAATAAGAGAAAAGGGATTTAGGGTTTGTTTACCATCAAGAAGAAAAAAATGTATCAAAAGAGAGACGGAAACATACCCGTCTTTGATGATACCATTTCCAACTTTGGTGTAATCTCAACTGAAGAAGCCCAAAATTGAGCCTGAGCCATAGCTTATATTGCAAGGTATTCCTAGAAAAGTAGCAAACCGAGAGTTATTGATCTTTGTATAAGTACGGGACAACCTTGTCCTGAACTTGGGATGGAAGACGTAAGTCACTTGCAAGTCATGCTGGTAATGTTCACAAATTACTCGTATGTAACACAAGAAAAAAAGATCGTCGACCTTTTAAGGACATACATACAAATAAAAGACATTTTGAAGATGGAACCCAAAGGTTGGTGTTACCAGTATCGAAGACGACTAAAAAGCTTTGTGAGGGTAATCCAATAGCAATCTCTCCATAATATTGTATACCTCTATAATTCTTAAGGTAAACCACATCTGGTCCTTCAGTGTTATGTTAAGCATCAGGAACCTAAACCATTCTGGTAGCTCTCGCGATGGAAAGGTCCAAAGATCGCTTTCTTAAAGCAATTCTCAACGTAGTACATCAAGCAAACATTAACAATCAGAACTCTCAAATTAAAGCAAAATTTTCAGTCCGCAACATTCGCATATAGGTTCAGACATAGGCGATGAGCATAAAAGAAAGAAAATCAAGAAAGTAATAAAATTACGGTTAAGGTTAGGGTTAAGGACGAGGAGGAGAGGTTACCCAAGAAACAACGCTCCACTTCTTAATCTTGAAACACTTAGGCTTCTTAATGGAGGAAGTGGGAGTGGCGCTGCTAGAGGCCTCACGTTTGGGTGGGAAAAAAGCAGAGAGAAGAAACCAAAGAAGACTAGTCTTCGGCAACGGGTGTGGAGGTGGTGATGGTGATGGTGGCAGTGCCTTTGGTGGGGAGAGACATTAACGAAAGAAGTGACAATGTTCTAGCATTCTATTAAGTGAACCAACCCTAAAAGATAGAAAACAAAACGTTGCAGTTTTAATTTTGTGAATGTAGCAAAAAATATTATAAATTTGTGACGTTTTTTAATACGTTGCGAAAATTTTAAACTTTTGTGATGTTTTGTAAACATCACAAAAAGTTTTCACAATTCGCGATATTTTATTAATAAAAAATCGTGAATTGTGTGTATTTCTTATAATGTTTGATTTGAAAACAATTTTCAAATTTAATTGGAAACTTTTTCCAATTATCTTGATTTTTTATCAAAATGTAATTGAAAACAATTTTCAATAAATTATATTTTTTACTTATTATAATTTAGAAAAGCTCATTTTTCAAAATTATGTAAGTAACACATTCTAATCAATTAGAAAATTATTTCTATTCTAATTAGAAATTATTATTTCTGATCTCATTATAAATTACTTTTTCTTAATTAGAAAAATATTTTGTAATATCAAAAGAAAACTACTTTCAAATTAAATAAAACATTTTAAATTTTGATTAAGAAAGTTCTTTACATTAGTTGTTTAGAGATTAATTTATTAATTAATTAAAAAATCTCTCTTTATTAAATTAGAAACATATTTTCAAAATAGTAAAGAAAGCAAATTTTCTTAATTTATAAATGAAAACACATTTCAAAATTTAACCAAGAAAAATACATTTTTAATAAATCGAGAAACTTATTATTCATAAATAAAGAAACAACATTTAAATAAAATGAATAATAATTATCTAAACAAATAAAGTCATAAATTTAATTTATCTCCATCAAATTGAAATAAAAAATTTTAAATTAAGAAACATCTTTCTTAGTTAATTAAGAAAACAATTTTATTAATTTTAAAGAATTTATTAATTAATTTTAATCTAATTGAAACTAATTAATTCATTTTAGAAACTACTTTTCTACATTAAATTACAAATCAGTCTAATTACTAATCTTAATCATATTAAGAAAAATAATTACTTCAATATTAAAATTAAGATCTCATCTTAATTAATATAATCTCATTATATTAGTTATCTAACATAATCTAATTATGAAATATAATTCTTTTAAATATTTGCGTCATTTTAATTGTTGATTTGATAATTTATTTAATTTAGTCATTCAATTCCTTGAAAAATTAAACTAAATCTCAAAGTATTCCTAATAAAATAACCATTTAAAAACAATTTTCAAACAATTCAAAACACTATTCTAACTTTATTGGAGATTTAAACTAATTCAATATGAAGTAAACTAATTTAATTAAAATTAAGGCTTATAATATATAGAAACAAATAAAAAGTTCGTGGGACCTGTCTGGTGCATGCACTGCACATGCCAGAACCTTTCTGTGATGCACGCGCCTAAATAAACATCTATGCATTGACTGCCGCGTGCATCATACACGTCAGCAGCGTCTACTGCAAACACGCTTCCCAATTTCTGCGTTACGTTGTCAGTGCCTCTCTTCTGGTTGTCCCCCTGGCCCTGCCAGAGATGCTAGCTTCACTGTCCTACTTTAGTGAGCATTGCCCCACGATCAATTGTCTTCAGTCATAAGCGAAAATCATCCTTCACTAGCGGCAATTCGCCACTGGTTCTCAATCTCATCCGTGGTGGTTCGCTGCAAGTTGGCGACCCGCCAATGGTGATTCGCTGCTGGTGGTATTCAAGTATCAACACATCAAGAAAACACATGAAATTTAACAAAATGCATAGAATCGGAAATATCATACCCATATTCAATTTTTCCAGAATAGGCGAAAATTTTGATTTTCTTTATAGCAATAATTTTCTAGAATTAAAAAAAAAGTCAGAAGAACCATTCATGGCATAGGCAGATGAGAAAAATAAGCCAATTTTCAGAAGTGGATTTGCAAAAGCAAGAACAATGAAACGCCAAATAAAATTTTTAGAAACAGTTTTTGGAATTAATTGCAACTTAAGCCTTAATTTTTTAATCAAGTCAATAACAGTCAAACATTTTTAATGAAATTATAGAATTAAAATTCGTTCTGTTATCATCATTGAAAAATTGGAACGGGATCCACTCCTCACTACAGCGGAATACGTAATTACGAAACTTCTTTGTGTTTTGATTTCTCAAAATTGAAATTACTTTAATTCTATAAAATGATTGAAAAATATATCAAAATAAAGTAAGAATTTTAATTTGTACCATATTTTGAAGTTTTTTGTCATATCTTTCGAATCATTTTCAAAACTAGTCTATCTCATTCACCATAATCACTCAAGTATCTGACCTTAATGGTATTCATCAGTGTTTTAAAAACCAGACCGAACCGGTCGGCCGGATCGAAAAATCAGTGACCGGAGTATAAAACGTCCGGTTTAACCTTTATTTTTTATGAGTAGTTGGCGCGTTTATTTTACGGTTGAACGAATAAAAACCTGTGAACCGGTACAAGAAAAACCGTCCGATTCACGTTCACACATCTCTCTTATGTCTGTCAAATAAAACTCAAAAGTATAATAAAAAGAAGATATCGTCGCTTGAGAAGGAAGACACCGCCGCTCTCTTAAGCCTCATCTTACTCATTGTTGTTGTTTGCTCTATTCATCAGGTGTCTCTCTCACGTCTCTCTCTATCTCTTAGGTAGCGAAACTGGGAGCTTGTGAGGTGGGGACTACTAGTGCTTCTCTTCCTGGAGACACTTCTATTGGTTGGTTCACGTCATTTGGCTCTGCTTGCTCTGCTTTTCTTTACGTTTCTGGACTTGTTTAGATTTAAAAGAGATGACGCTTCTGTTGGTTCGTTCACATCATTTGGCTCTGCTTGCTCTGCTTTTTCTTTATGTTTCTATATTTGTTTAGATTTTAAAAAAAGAACTAAAGTTATGTGAAATTATTAGTTTATTCCATATAAAACAAAAGTTAAAGTGATGGGACTTTGCATGCAGTACTTGTTAAAAGGCACTACTTGGTAAAGGCTTAAAGCAATTCTTTGATAAAAGAATAGCCAATAACGTGGCCCACCATAAGAAAGACATTAGTTTTTTTTCCTCTAAGAGACCGTAGCTTTATTAGACTTACAGAGGAGCTTTTTATGGATTAAAAACTTCCAAGGTTCCTTATCCAAGAGGGACGGTCATATTTTGCTTCAAATTTTTCCAAAGTTATTTTGTTCTTTTTATTGTGCTTCCTTAGAACATCTCTAAACTTTATTACATCTATTTCTATATTCAAGCTTTGAATTTGATTAATAATTCTTAAAAATATCTCTCATTTCTCTTTTGACTTAATTTTTCATTCTTCACTATTATTATACTCTTTTTATATACTAAACTAGTATTGTCAAACTTGTGTTGTGCAGACTGCATAGTCTCTTTCCTACATGTAAAGTGCAAATATCAACATTATAGGAAGTTCAGAATTTAGAAATATGGATATTCCTAATGAGATTAGTTATTTAAATGATTTGAATACTCTTAATCCCAACATGCAATCATCCAGACAACAATCCATAACGAACTCAGTTAATCCACATCATTGAAAAACCGATCCTGCATGGGAGCATTTTTCTTTGCATAAAGAGGGTGCTACTAATATATTTACTTGTCTACATTGCTCATTGGT
>JANVCL010000049.1:65809-138818 GCA_026546855.1 Erythroxylum incrassatum | reverse complement strand
TAATAGTACAAACCTTGACACCTTCTGCAATGAGGCCTTAAGCAAGCACAACGGATGTTGCAGTTCCATCCCCAGCGAAGTCATTTGTCTTTGCAGCTGCTTGTCTCACTAACTTAGCACCAATGCTCTCAACTGGATCCTCCAATTCAACCTGAGAATTTGCACCAAATCAGTTACTACATTTATGTCTTTAAAAAAAGGAGATGGCGTAAGTGAGAAAATGGCACTTTCCAAGAACGTGTTGTCTCGTTCCCTGGCCTATGCATTTTGCAAAGCCACAAAGGAAGAAGCCTTTCGTAGACAAATAAGAAAGAACATAAAAGAATGAAAAACATTTATGTATTTGGACACCGAGAAGATACATCTGAACATCAATTTTAGATCTGTAAAAGTGGGAAAAATTCTATAGCAAAGTGGTTTTGTGGACACACACAAAACTTCTCATTTGATTCGTTATATAAAGAAATACAAACATCCAAAGTGGACTTCTGCAACACAACTTTCTTCTGCAATATTATCTATTCTAAGCTAACAACTTCCCTTCCTCCAATATTTCCTATTTAAGCTAAGACAATGCTTTTAGCAGCATAAAGCTACGAAACAGAACAACAACAAAACAGAAATATTAGCTTTGACCAACATGCCACACACCAAAAATTTGTCCTACTCCAAAACTCTCTGTAGCAAATCTCTGCTTTCTTTTGTCTCTGCAGCAAATCTCTGGTCCCTTTTGTTTTTTCTCTGCCGCAACTCCCTTTTCCAACTTGGACAGCAACAGCAGCAGAGGAGTTTAGCATGCAAATTCATCTTCTCCAACACAACCAAGCGAACTACATTCACTAGGTGGATTTGACCCATTGTTCTCACTTCCTTCACGAAATCGTCCCCTTTTCCAGTGGAATTATTAAGGATCTTGACAGCAACTGTAATTTCACTTGAAAGTTTTCCCTTGAACACAGCTCCGTAACTTCCATTTCCCGGTTTTTCTTCGAAATTATTGGTCATCATCTTAATATCCGCATAAAAGTATCTTCCAGGCTTAAGAGCCTTATAGTCGTATAAAAACTCGTCAATCTTGGCTTGCTTTTCTTTCTCAAATCTGTCTTTCCTATCTAGAAAATAAAGTAAAGCAGTCACTAACAGCAAAAGTAGAGAACCAAGGATAACAGGAATTATGATCACTAGCTTTTTCCTGGCACCTATTAAGAAAGGTTTAGAGGAATATAAACAACTTATCTGCAAATCATAGATGCCGATATTGATGTTTTATGCACTACTTACATAATCCAACTGATCAATAAATATGATTAGTTGAGGCGCAGGCGGCCTCAACTGAGGGCAAAGGTCCTCCCTAAGGATTTCCCTTCAAATCGCGTCATATCGTTGGTCGAGCCCTCCCAAAAATTGGAAGGGCTTGGTCTTATTCCAGATCTGGTTGTACGCCGTTATATCTTCAGCCAACACCGTAGGGTTCGGACGACGACGCTCAATTTCGCCCCAAAGACTTTGCATCAAAAGCCAAAAATCTTCTATGGTCGATGACCCTTGCACTTGGCGACTTGCCCTGTTGTGCAGATCTAAACCTGCAACGAGTCCCTCCTGCTGCTGTAGGTGACTGCCAACGCCTGCCACAATGCCTTGGCCGTGGGATAATGAGCCACGTTGTTAGCCAATTGTGGTTCGACATTCTAAATTATTCAGGAAAAAATAACCAGGTCATCTTGTTTCCACTTCTCATATTCTGGATTTCCTTCTTCCGGTGGTGCAGGTATCCCTGTAATGTGCCTAAATTTGCCCCCTATGGCCACCTTCATAAGTCTGGCCCAAAGGGCATAGTTTTGGCTGTTTAATTTGATACCAACGTTTACTGTGTCTGAAATTGGATTGTTTGTGGATTGGTTCAACCCGTTTCTCAACAGGTTTGCAATTTGAAGGGTAAGGTCATCACGGTTGATGCTTGACCCATTTAGATTACTTTCTACTGTTTCAGACATGGTTGTTTCTCAGATGTTTGTTAGCTTTTTGGGTAGATGATGAGCAGTGATATGCAGATCCCTTGTAGGATTGTCAACCATGCTCTGATACCATTTTAGTTTGGTATCGTGGACTCATGAAATGGAAAGAATATGTTATTTTGGAATGATTTACAGAGCTACACATATAGGCACAACAGGTGCTATACAAGGAAAGGTTTTTAATTTAATTGTTGTGATCATGCCCATAATTCAGGGATGAGATCCTCTGGCTCAAGTGTTCTGGCCCTACCCTGTGCCAGAGGATCTAAGCCATCCACTTGAACACTTGGGCCAGAGGATCTGAAGCCCATAATTCGGAGATGATGTTTGACTGATCCTATTGAAGATATGATGGGATCCTGATCCTCTCCTTTTACCATATTCTGACGGTCTCTGCCTAGAACATAAAATTCAGTTGCATTGTATTAATGATCCTTTTGAATTGGTCTTGGAAACTGACTTTTACATGTTCTCATTTTCACTGCACCCCATGTCATTAGTAAGACTCATTCTCTTCCTGAGGAACTATAGTCCAGGATGTGTTATTAACTTCTGTTCTTTCTTACTTGCATATATGTTTTCTGGAAAGTTAAGAAAACCTGAATTGAGTCAAGACGCAGATGCTAAAATAGGAGGAAAAATCTCGAGAAAGTTTCGATCTTTAAATGTCACTGACAGGCTCTCTCTATGTTTTTGAAACTCCAAATGCAGAAGGATATTTTGTGCTGAGAACCCTATGTGGGGCTCCATGTCTTCATTCTCTTGATCTATAAATGGCGAAGGAGGCATTTGTTGATGTACGATTCCATTGAAGAATTTCTCCAAAGTAACAATCATCTCATGCCAATAAGGTACACTTACTGGGAAGTTTAGAAGATGACCAGTAATTTCCTGGATAAATTGGGTCAGGGTGGTTATTGCTCTGAGTACAAAAGTAAGCTCCAAAGTGGCACTCTGGTCGCGATAAAGATATTAACCAAGGTTAATGCAGATGGAAATGAATTCATCAATGAAGTTGCCGCCATAGGAAGGATTCATCATGTTAATGTTGTCCGGCTTATTCGGTTCTGCGGAGAGGGATCAAAGCGAGCTCTTGTATAGGACTTCATGGCCAACGGATCCTTTGACAAGTACATATTGTCTCAAGAAAGTTGTCACTCCTTAACTTTTCAGGACCTGTATGCAATATCTCTGGGAGTAGCTCGTGGTATTAAGTACTTACATCAAGGTTGTGACATGCAAATCCTGCACTTCGACATCGAACCTCACAACATTCTCCTTGATAAGAACTTCACTCCCAAAGTTTCTGATTTCGGACTCGCCAAACTCTATCCGGCAAAGGATAGTATCGTTCCAAGTACAGCAGCTAGGGAAACACTTGGATACGTAGCACCAGAGATTTCTATAAAAGCATTGGAGGCATTTCACATAAAGCTGATGTTTACAGTTTTGGGATGCTGCTAATGGAAATGGCTGGGAAAAGGAGGAACTTCACTACAGTAGCGGATCATTCAAGTCAAACCCACTTTCCTTTGTGGGCTTATGATCAAATACACCATGGAAGAGAAATAGAAATCATAGATGCAGCAGAGGAAGCAAAGAATATAGTGTATAAGATGGTTGTTGTGGCTTTATGGTGCATACAAATGAACTCGAACGATCGTCCTCCAATGAACAAAGTTGTAGAGATGCTGGAAGGTGAAGTACAAGGAATTCAATTGCCTCCTAGGCCTTCTTTATATCCTGATGAGACATTGAAGAATGTTAGGGATGATACCAACACAATATCGTCATCCTGTGCATTAGATGTATCACCAGAATCAACAAGTTTCGCTTTGAGTATGACATGAGCAGGCTTGGAGGTTTGAGCTTGGAATCATAGTTGACCAACTAGATTTAAGCAAATGATACTTTGTGATTGAATCAATGATGTTTCATCCAGTACTGCTACTAAAAGCTGCAATTTTCGTGCCCTTCTGTATATGTTTTAGGTTTGGGTTATCCGTAATTCTCGAGTATCTTCAGCAGGTGTAAAGTCTGAACACAATACTCAAAACAACAATGGGTTGAAGTAGTTGGTCTGAAGAAGAGAAGATTTTGAGTTGTTTCTCTCATGTAACAAGATTTAACAGGCTGATGGCATTTGATAACAACATTGCTTTATTTGCTATTGAACAAGGTGTAGATTTCTGTGGATGGTTAGCCCGGAAGGGAAAAGTAGAGATTCTGAGATGACTAGTTCCTCGGGAAGACGACGTATATCCGATTATAGACATGTCGTCACTGCGACTTGTGATCACTTTCTAAGCATCAGCTCCATAATTGACAGATCCAAAAGAGTGTCTGTTTACAAGACAGATCAAAACTAGGAAATCCACAGTAGTTTAGTTCTGTTCTTTTTCCTGTCATAGGCATATCGTCGCTGCGACTTATGATCACTTTCCAGGCATGAGCTCCACAGTTGACAGATCCAACAGAGTGTCTGTTTACAAGGCAGATCAAAGCTAGGACATCTATAGTAGTTTTGTTCTGTTCTTTTTCCAATTTGAATTATCAGTAGTCTTTGGTGTTATTGTTGTTCCATCCATCTTTAATATCTTCTAGTGTTCTTGCAGCAGATTCTATTAATGATTGTGCAATAAATCTAAGGCTTCATGTTCAACTCCTAATCTGTACTAAATGGTGCGAAATGCAAGAAAGTTCTTAACTTTATTACAATTGGCAGGAAAAAAAACGATGGTCTTTAATGAAATAGACAAGCAGTTACACTTTGGTACACTTCCTACGTTAACATTTTACAACTGCTTGTCTTGTCCGTAAAAAGTCTACACAAACCAAACCAAAGTACTGAGCTTCAACCAAACGCCGATGGAGTTTGCTCGCATACATAAACTCCAATTTATTAGCAACTTCGATTGGTGGCAGTGACGATGGTGATAGGCCTTTCCTCTCTTCCCCACGCCGCCAAACTCCTCACGCCGCCCAATAATTGCTCTTCCCGCCATAAGCCCTCTTCTTCTACGTTAAAACCTCCGAACACTTTCAGCTCCCTGAAACACCGCCTGAACCACCACATCAATGGCGGCCAACTCCGGGAAGCAATCTCGACCCTTGATCTCATGTCCGGGCAAGGGTCCCACCCTGACCTCGTCACTTACTCTCTTCTCCTCAAATCCTGCATTAGGTCTCATAACTTCCGGCTCGGCAAACTCGTCCACGATTACCTGACTCGGTCACAGCTCGAGCCCGACTCGGTCCTGCTCAACTCTTTGATCAGCCTTTACTCAAAATGCGGTGAGTGGGACAGAGCCAGTGAGATATTTGAGGATATGGATGATAAGAGAGACTTGGTTTCGTGGAGTGCTTTGATATCTTGTTACGCTAACAATGGATTGGAATTGAAAGCTTTGAGTATGTTCATTGATATGCTTGAATTAGGGTTTTATCCGAATGAATACTGTTACACAGCAGCCATTCGTGCTTGTTCCAACAGAGGTTATGTTTCTTTTGGGGAGATAATTTTTGGGTCAGTGATAAAGACTGGATTTTTGGAGTCTGATGTGAGTGTTGGGTGTGCTTTGATTGATATGTTTATAAAGGGGAAGGTTGATTTTGAGTCTGCATGTAAGGTGTTTGATAAAATGCCTGAGAGGAATGCGGTCACTTGGACTTTGCTTATAACTAGATTTCAACAATCGGGCTTTCCAAGAGAGGCTATAGATTTGTTTCTGGATATGCTTGTGTGTGGATATGTTCCTGATAGGTTTACTCTAAGTGGAGCTGTTTCTGCTTCTGCTGAACTAGGGCCGTCCTCTCTTGGACAGCAATTGCATTCCTGGATAATAAAAAAGGACTTGACTTTGGATGTCTGTGTAGGGTGTAGTTTGATAGACATGTACGCAAAATGTACATCAGATGGATCCGTAACTAGTTCCAGGAAGGTGTTTGATAGGATGCTAGATCATAATGTCATGTCTTGGACTGCAATTATTTCAGCATATGTGCAGAGTGGAGCAGATAATTGGGGAGCTATAGAGCTCTTCCGTGAAATGATTCAGGGACCAGTTAAACCAAACCATTTCACTTTTTCAAGCATCCTTAAAGCATGTGCAAACTTGTTGAATCCGAGTGCTGGTGAACACCTATATTCTTATGCTGTGAAAATGGGGTTTGCATCAGTTAACTGTGTGGGGAATTCTCTTATTAGCATGTATGCACAATGTGGTGACATGGAAAATGCTCGGAAAGCCTTCGACGTTATGTTTGAGAAGAATCTGGTTTCTTATAATACAATTGTTGACGCATATGCTAAGAGTTCAAATCTTGAAGAGGCATTTGATCTAAGTCATGAATTGGAGAATACAGGGATTGAAGCTGATGCTTTCACGTTTGCTAGTCTTTTAAGTGGAGCTTCAAGCATTGGTGCAATTGGCAAGGGTGAGCAGATCCATGCTCGGGTTCTTAAATTAGATCTTAAATCAAACCTTCATATATCAAATGCTTTGATCTCTATGTACTCGAGGTGCGGAGATATAGATGCTGCCTTTCAAGTTTTTAATCAGATAAGAGATCGTAATGTTATATCCTGGACTTCGATGGTCACAGGATTTGCTAAACATGGATTTGCAGCTAGAGCTCTGGAAACATTCTGCCGAATGTCAGAGGCTGGTGTGAGGCCAAATGAGATAACCTACATTGCTGTTTTATCAGCTTGTAGCCATGGGGGATTGATTTCAGAGGGATGGAAGCACTTCGAGTCAATGACTAGAGATCACAGGATTGTCCCTAGAATGGAGCACTATGCATGTATGGTTGATTTATTAGGCAGATCAGGACATCTAGACGAAGCTATGGAGTTTATTAACTCAATGCCCTTCAAGGCCGATGTTCTGGTCCTCCGTACATTTCTGGGAGCCTGCAGAGTTCATCGAAACAGAGACCTCGGGATGCAGGCAGCTAAGATGATTCTTGAACAAGACCCTAATGATCCAGCAGCATATGTTTTATTATCAAACTTGTATGCTTCAGTTGGTCAATGGGATGATGTAGCAGATATCAGAAAAAGCATGCAAGAGATGAATTTGATTAAAGAAGCAGGTTGTAGCTGGATGGAGGTGGACAACAAAGTCCACAGATTCTATGTTGCAGATACTGCACACCCGAGAGCTGTGGAAATCTACAGAGAATTAGATCAGTTGGTTCTTGAAATAAAGGAACTGGGTTATGTTCCTGATACAGATCTTGTTCTTCATGAGGTGGAGGAGGAACATAAAGAGCTTTACTTATTCCAACACAGTGAGAAAATTGCTGTTGCATTTGGCCTAATCAGTACAAGCAGATCGAAACCAGTAAGGGTTTTCAAAAACCTTCGTGTCTGTGGAGATTGCCACACTGCAATGAAGTACATGTCGATGGCTCGGGGGAGAGAAATAGTGTTAAGGGATTCCAATCGATTTCACCATTTCAAGGATGGAGCTTGCTCCTGCAATGATTACTGGTGAACTTTATCTTAATTCCTGCTGATTACTGAAAGATGGTATATTTTTTGCATCGTTCAGTTTGTAGTCAGGATTGGCATCAGGCATTGTATAGCTCCTGGCAATTAGAACTTCGTTAACATTTCTCCTGTCTACAGCGCAAGTTCTGACAAAAGATTTATATACCAGAAGAATTTACTGATGTTTCTGCTTCCAAAATGATGAAACTATGAATAACTAAACCTTTAGTTACCAATATCAAGTTTTTAATCTTCGAAAACATGTGCTAGAAGCTGCTTGGAATCCATAAATCCACTGGTTTAAAGACTCCAAATTCTTCTTCCTGACTCAGGAGGAAGAATTTCGAGTTTCTTTCCTGATATGATTATGTTCATTACTTCAGTTGCATGGAAAGCTATAATATCAATTTCTGTCCTGACAAACCTGATATGATTTTCTTTCTCATTAATCTCTTGATGAGAGAAGCTATGGTTTATGGTTAATTTATGATCAAAATTGCAATTCTGAGGAATAACTTACTTCGGCATGACTTGTCTTCTTCGTCCAATTCTAAACAGAGCAACTTCCCAGGGCGGGGAAAGTTGACAGGGACTTTCTTCTAAAATGGAAAGTGACGGGTTCTTCTCCTTCTGCATATGATTTAAGTCCTGGAAAAAGGTTTTAGTATGTTCAGAAGCGGTTCAAAGGACCTAATCAAAGTGATGTGATGTTCAATAATGGCAGACTTGAGAGCAACCGACCACCACACCACCTCTTCCCCTTCCACCATTAATGGTCCTTTAAATCGTATTACGTATCTTCGTGACGAGACCACTCGACTTAAAAACACTTCTTGGCAAAGCCATGCAAGAATCTACAAAACCATGGTATCCTTCCATGGCATTATCTTCAACATTATCAAGGCCAAAATTTAATTAAATTTTAAAAAATATCTGAACAAATTTTTAAAATTTTTTATATCAACTTAGCATCAAATTAATCAAATAAAAATTAATAGATTTAAGTTTGTTTTTTGTCAAACTCAAGTTTAATTTAAATTGGTTATTAAAAAATATATAATTTTATTTATTAATAGAATAATTTTTTTTAACAGAGATAAAAATGAAATAAACACACACAAAATTAGGAATAAGATGGATTTTGTTGTTTTTTTGCCTGAATTATAGCATTAGTAAAAAAAAATTAAGAAATAAGTCTTGAATGGTTCTCCAACTGAACACTATAACGAACATGTACATGACATGTAAAGCTTTCACTGCCCATTCCCATCTTTCCCGCTCACTTCACAGCATTCCATTGTTCTTACCAGACGATCTCACCTTAAATCACACCTCTTTCTTTTATCGTTTTCTTTTTCCATAGAAAGATACTATCTTTATCTCCATTCTTCTTTGTTCCTCTCTGTTTTCCTCTGTTTTTTTCTCATCACATCTCACGGTTCCTTTCTGAACTACAGGTCCTGCTCAAGAGCTTATAGGGAAGCCATTTTTGGAGACAATAGCTAGGGCATTGAGGCCTGGAGGGGTCCTCTGAAACATGGCGGAGAGTATCTGGCTTCATACACATCTTATAGATGGTCTGATCTCTGTCTGCATAGACACATTCAAAGGTCCCGTGTGTTATGCCTGGCCAACCGTCCCCACATATCCAAGGTGATGAGGGTCTAAAGTTGTTCGTATTTCTTTTCTACAACTTCTAAATTCTCTTCAAAGTTCTTGAGTGACTTATCTACCTTGAAGTCTGCGAGGGAGATCTAATTTTCTATGTTACTTTGAGGCAATTCTTTATTTATGGCCTGATTCCTTACCTGTGCAGTGGTGTTATAGGATTTTTATTGTGCTCAAAAGAGGGATCACCTGTTGACTTTCTGTATCCTGTGAATCCTCTTGAGAAGGTAGAAGGAGCTATCATTCATAAAAGAGATCTCAGGCTCTATAATTCAGAGGTAATTACTTGTTTGCACATCAGTTTCCTGTTTTCTTGGTGATATCTCTAATGTTCAGGATGCTTGTTAAGTTGAACGACATGACCTGCAGTTTTTTCGTATGCTTTCTCTACCTCGTTTAAGACATTTAAGTCGTTAGTTCCTGTCTGAAAGATTTTACTGGTTAAACTGTTAACTCAGGTCTCGTGTTTTCCTGAACAGATTCACTCTGCTTCCTTTGCATCGCCAAAATTTTTAAAGAGGGAAGTGAAGTCTCTGTGATTCCAACAGAAATGAAGTGGAAGAAGCAAATGCTGAAATCAACGACATATGTTTATCAATCATGGCTCGCTGCGAAGCCCGTGTTATACTTATCAGGAAGAGAATGGATCGTACAAAGAAAAATGAGATGGACAATCTTGCTTTCTGTCTCAACTTTCTTTCTTTCTTCCTACATTTAGGGAACCGGTAGTAAGACACTTTTCGTGTTTCCCCTCACCCCCACTCTGGAAAACCTACACTGTCGTATCATTCTTGCAAGTTCACTACTTTATCTTGATGTTCATGCAGAACTTTCAATTGAAAGGAATTGTATTCATTGCTTCATTGTCCAAATTACCTTCCAAGTTCCAATCAACCTTGTAAAAGTTGAAAAAAACAATACAACATTTGACAATATACACAAACACATATACTACATCCTCCAGATCTCCTGCACCCCACCAAACTGGCCTAGCTACTAATCGCAGTGTTCCAGCTTCAACCTTTCTTTCCCTTTGAAAGGAAAGAGCTTCTTCACTTTCCACTTAGTGCACATATCACAATTGATAATACAGTCAATCCTTCCTATCGTTCATCAGCCGTAAAATCAGGTTCTGCCGGTTTCTGAGGAAGCATAGGCGGCACTCTGTCAGCCATTCTTACCTTGCATGTTCTGCTACGTCGCAGACCACGTAGAGCGTTGGCAGCAAAGCGAGAGGCATATATAGTTGCACCTAAACTTGGTGTGCTTCCACTTGCATTCGCCTTGGCCAATGCATCTTGCAGCCTGTTCTCTTCTTGCCTGAGAGATTCTTCCAGCTTCTTTTTACTGTATCGCCGCCATGCAGCTTGGATAAAACAGGCTGCCCATGTCCTCCATTGCTGAGAGTAAAACCTGAACGTGTGACGGAGTTGTTTGCTGTGGAGCCGCCGGAACTGAGAAGCAACGAACTTCAGGTCATCAGCCATTAAAGCAAAAGCTTCAACTTCCGAAAGGGTCTGCACAGTTCGGGTTGAGATGGGAAGGTTTGATGACGAATCGGGGTCTAGAGCCCATGTCAGAAGTTCTTCACCACAGAAGTCACCAGCCTTGAGGTACTCAGAGTTGAAGAAACCAGTTCTTCCACCATTAGTGGTCGTCGTCAACAATTTGCCTCGCATGATGAAGAGCATCTCGTCCACTGGATCGCCCTCACGAACAACGTAGCTTTCCTCTGTGTAGAGTGCTGGTTTCAGACGGTCACACATAGCATCTAACAGTTGGTCATCCATTTTCTCAAACATTGGCACCTTCAAATGCATCCAGAAAACACAGAGTTAGTTGATGACATACAGATTACAAAAGAAAGCACCCCAAGTGATCAGAAAATTGCAGAAGATGGTAGAACTCACTCTCATGAGCAGAGCCAAGCAGAGATGGCGTTTTATGTCCCTTCTAAGGTCCTTAGGAAGATTATGAACCAGAGTTTCTTCATCAACACCTCTGGTCTCTTGCCACTTATATTGTTCATATCGCCTGATCCGCTCCCTCAAATTCTCAGGAAGCAAACGGTGAGACATCCACTGCTCAGCATCTCGCCTTTTAACTCTCATTTCCTCTAGTCTTGTAGTAGTGGACTGCAAATATGTCTGTTCAAAGCAACATTGGCTCATCACACTTAATATCCAATGAAATTCAAGTATTTTAGCCTAACAATGCAAGAATTATATGAAGTTCATTGAAAACCAATCAAGAATCATGTCTCGACGAGCAAAAGATGTACGAGTACCAGAAAGATTAAAGAAAACAGGTATGTTAAACATCAACAATGAAGAACACTAGATGCAAATGCAGCCACCATCCAAGTATTGGTTTCAGCAGAACTTTACTATTAGACATCCACAAACCAGAAGTCCAATGACATCAAATGGAAACTTATGTCCACAAATGAGCAAGGGACCATAAAAATCAGCTCATGACCAGCACTTGCAATAAAACAACAGACCTTACAACGAAAGGTGTATGGAATACCAAGATTCTGATTCTATTCTAAAAACCATAATTGCATAAAGGACTGGAAATAGAAGTTATCAGCACCAACCTGCATATTTCCAATAAGAAATGAGAACAGGACCAAACCAGAGATAGAAATGAAAACTGCAAAGCATATTTCCCAGACATAGGTACTTGTACCAAGGTTTTGGCCAAGAGAACTGCAAAAAAAGCATCAAACATAAGGCACCACACATTACGTTTGTAAGTTGATGGAAAACTGCAAAATGCTGTACCTCAGATTTCGCAAGCCCCACCAAAAACAGTAAAAGAACTTTTTCGGAAAATCAGTAGAAGCTACAACACCAGACTTGAGAGCATCGAGGAATATTCCGAATTCGAAAACCTGTTTATCGGACTGTATTGGGCAATAGTCATTAAGGAATGTCTTATTCCCTACTTCACCACCACAATATAGAGTATTCCTGTTACATCCAGTTTTCCAACAGGCATCTTTCCAGCAAGAAGTTTGTCTCTCAATGGAAAACAAGTACCAATAGGCTCCAAATACCTGAAATCAGAATTTGACAATAATCATCTAAACATTTGTACTAAAGCCAGAAACAGCATTTCTGTGAATAATATCTTCTGTTCATGCAAACTAACTAGGGGAGCTAATAGTGCATGCTTAATTTATTGAAATTTAAATAGAAACTTATCTATTAATACTATTGCAATCACAGTGACAATCTCTTAAGTAAAAACTCTTTGCATGATGAAAAGCACTCTCCATTGATGAAGCACACAAAACATATGCTTATCATGCAAATGCAGATAAAGGAATAGTATAGGAATATACAGGAATAAATTAGAGAATAGAATCAATGGAATGAAAAGATGAAAATTCTCCCGAAACCCAATGCCAAGGAATCCTGTTCCGAATCACTGAGGCATCGGCATATAGGAATAATGTATATCTTTCCATTATCGATGAAAATAAGCATTGCTATAGCAGTAAAAACTTACATGACTAGCTACCATGTAAAGAAACAGATTGAATGCAGCTCCAGCCCAGGCTGTTTCTGTAAGTATTCCAGAAGTTCTTGTAACTTCCTTGTACAACGGGTAAATCCGCATGACCCTTGGCAAATACTGGAAGAGGACAACAAATTTCAGCAAGTTCTTTGTATTCAAAGATCTCGAGCCCCTCATCTTTGGGATGATTATTAGGATCACCACCTGCGTGTAAACCATGAAGTTAAGATTCCAGATATAGTATCAAACCCCAAAATACCATGCCAAAGGTTATGTCTATTTCCAAATCACCCCTATTCTATCTACATAAAATGTTAATCCAGATGCTTCAAGAATGTCCAACCATTTCCACAATTAAAATCCTAGAGTTGAAATGTCATCAGTACTGAATATAACTATTTAAAGTTGGTAATTGTCCTGAGTCTTTGGACCATATGAACAATGTTGAATACACCACAATGCACAAAGTGTAACTAAATAGGAAGCTTATTCCAGGAAATATGATGGGACGACAATGCTAGGAAAGATTCACTTGTATGCAAAACAGAATCTATAGGCTACACTTCACCTGTGGGAGAGGAAGGACTGCAAGAATGTCGATCAAGAAATATGATGACAGATATCTCTTTGCTATTGCCCATGCATCTTCAACAAGCACTCCCCTTCCAAAAACTCGAGACGAGGGAGCAATAAAACCAGTGCGAAATTGAAAAATAATGTGAAGTATATAGAAGACATCAGTGAATGAACGCAAAACGCTGGCAGTAACCTCCATTTTCTCATCCAAGCTAAGGCACTTCTTGTCATCATCAATAACAGGAACATAAAAGAACAAGGGATCTAGTGAAACAGCAACCAGACATGACAATACAAATATCTTATTCCACTTTTGAAGGAAAGGCCCCTGTGGATCAAGAATTTTTATTCTGGAACTTGAGCTTTTATCAGCAGAATTGCCAAAGGAATATGACTTCAAAGATTTTCTGATCCTTTTAATTCTTTCAGAACCAGACTCCAATCTTCTGTGAAACTTTTCAGAAACAGAGCTTATAGTCTTTCTAAATTTTCCTGAATTTAACACATGACTGTCAGAGTACTGTCCTTCTACACTTTTTTCCGAATTCCAATCCTGAAACCTGAAACAACATCAATGTAAGAAGTCAAGTGTATAACATTTCAACTTAAGAAAACACAATCTTATAACAAGTTAAAATGAAACAAACTCACATATCAGAAACATCCTAGACACCAACTATCAGATTCAAATAAGAATGAATATACAGTGGCAATGTGAGAACATAGCAATCCCAGAAAACAAAAAAGAAAACGAACCTCACAGACTTGTCCCGAGGATAATTCATAACTGAACTTCGTTTAATGTTATCAACAAAACCCGACAAATCTCTTCAAGAACTTCGAACAAAGCATCACATACGAACTCCTGCAAACGTTAGAAAAATCCTCGTTTAAACCCGACAACAAACGCAACGAAACGAAGCACAAGTTGGAAACATCCCAATCCATGGATAAAGTTCGCAAACACTCACTAACAGCAAGGGAGACGAAGACCCAGAAACAAATTGCAAAGAATGAAGAGTTGTAACATCGCAGTTTCAAATCCCTTGGAAAACTTCCATTTCCAGCCCCGCATCCCAAAAAAGGAAACTTTTACGGGAGAAACTGGACAAAAATGGAAACTTTAAAACATGCTAGATTCCCGGAAAATCTAAAAACGGAATCCGAAAACCGCCTCATCACCCGTTTCCTTCTCAACTCACGATGCAATTACTATCCCAACAAAAAATCGACTCAAAACCCCAAAAAAAACTAAGAATATAAACATGGTAAAGACCAGAAATTGAATTCAGCAGAAGAATCAACTCAAATCGCCAAAAGATCAAAAGGGTTGACAGTAACTTACTTGAAAATAAGAAATCAGATTACAAAAAATAAAAAGAAAGAAGAACTTGAGGACTCCTCCCAATCTGGTTGGTGCCAAGAAAGTATCAAAGACACTTCCTTTCTCTTCACTTTTTAACGTCAGCTTCCTGTTAGTGAGTTATTAGATTACTTGTCTGAAAGAGAGAAAAAAGAGAGAGAGTACAAACACTACTGAAATGTCTAGGAAACATCGAGGTCAAGTGGTCAACAACAACAGTGCTCTCTGTAATAAAAAAGATCAAATTTCTACGAAAATAGAGAAAAAAAAAACCAAACTTTAGTAGGTAACACTGTACATAGAAAGCATTGCTCTCGATGAAGAAGGTCAAGAATTGATGTATGACCGGTTTTACCGGTTACGCAAAACATTCAGCTTGTTTTTTGACCAACAACTCTTTTTGTTCTTACGTAATGTTTTCTTAATGTAATAAAATGATTTACTATGACTTATGAAATCAACCATGCATAGTGACAGATATTCCAAGGTGCTGAAATCTGAATAGTCTATTAGGTGAGTCGGACTAATTTGACCTAAAATTAACTAACTTTATTTAAATTGACTAAAATCTGAGTTGAATTTAATTTTTTATTTTTAAACATTAAGCTGGGGGCTTTGTCTAACCTAAAATTTAGTCAAAAAATAGTATTCAAATAATTTTATTTTTAATTTAAATTAAAAATATTCGAGTCGGACTTGAATATAATCGAGGTTGGGTTTAAGTTCGAACAACATGGCTCTAATCCAATTAGACTTCAAATAGGATCCAACCCTAAACTAGTTAAATCATCATTATCTCACACTCAGTCTGAAGTCCTATAATAAAGTGAGGCCTGGGGAGATTTTATAGTACGCAACCTAGACTAGCCAAATGTCATCTCTAATTTGGAGTTCGACATGTTTTCATAAATTTAAATTTTGATAAATAGAAATTAAATTTTAAAAATAAGATTCAAATTAAATTAAATTATTAATTACAATTTATAAACACTCCGTGCTAAATGTATAAAAAAATACTTATTTATATAATTACAACATATAATATTAAAGAGAAAATTTAATTAATAATAGATTATGCTAAGTTTATAAAATTTAATCCTATTAAATTTATTAATTAATTTTGTATATTTAATAATTTATTAAATACATATCAAAAGCAATTATTATAAATTTTATTGTTTAAAAAAAGATTATATGCTCCAAACAAAGGAACAATATTAAATATTTTATCCAATAAATAGAGAGAGACAACAATATTTTCCAATAGATTCTATGCAGTCCACGTGGCCAGTGGCTATTGGGGGCTTCAGATCAAACTACACTAAAGTAGATTCAGGAAGTGCGCCACGTCGCCACTTCTATTCGGTGCACACGCACCCACACTATCAATGTCTTCTTCTTCTTCTTCTCCTTCCTCTCCTTCTTCAGCTTCCTATATATATAGGAAATAGCAAAATGGAGAATTGCTATAGGATTCTCTAGTGTTTCAGATTCTGCTCTATTTAGCTTGAAGCTTTATCGTTAGTAATGTTGAATCTCAGATTCGGATCCTTACCTTTCTATTCTTGACACCGATCCGACTACTTTCGGAGCTGTCGTTGGCTTTTCTTATTTTTCGATCGGTGGTCTGTCTTTTTAGCTATTCCTTTTGTTTGTTATCTTTTTCGGGTGGGGTTTGTGAGCCTCCATGACTCGACTAAATTAAGGGTATGAATTTTCTATTCCTGCTGTGCTATTAATTATAACCTTTTTTTTCTTTGATCAAATTTGGGTTTTGTTTCTGATCCTTAGATTGCACCTTAAGTAGCTGTGGAACGAGAAAGCGTAAAATGAATTAACTCTGAAGAAGTTTTCCCAAATAAATTTATCTGGGTTTTGTGCTTTTTGTACGTAAGTATGCTTGTATGATTGTTATGAATGCTTGAACGTGGTTTAGTTCTTTTTGGTTTTGATTTCTGCAGTCATTTTCGAAGGAATTTGAGAATATTTGGTGCTTTAATTATATAAAGTTTATGGCTTTCTGCATTTCATTCCAAAAACTTTTTTCTTTTCCTTTTTTGACTATTATGACTTATTTGTTCCTCTTTATTCGAGACCAGAAAAGTCGAATCTTTCTTTTTCGTGAGTTCTAATTCGCCAAATGGAACATTCTTTGGTTAATGATTTGAGGACTTCGGATTTGTTTGCCGCTTTAAAAGTATTGGGGTTATGAGGTCTAGAGTTTCTAATGATGTTGCACTTTCTTTTTCTCTGTCAGACTCGAAGATCTTCCGGTGAGGATCAGATTGATCTATTTTAGATGGTATGCAACAGCTGCTTGAGGATTGCGATCGCTCAAGTTTGTGTATTCTCAAAACCAATTGTTCAATTACGCAACGCCAGAAAGAGTTTGCATGTTGGTCTCAGCTTAGGTCATACTTGGGATCGTGGATTTTTGAGGGGCATAAGTATGATGGTTGATTCAAGTTCAGCTGCAAATCGTGGACCGATTGCTGATGTGTTCAAAGAGAAAAATGAAGATGGTGGATATGTTAGTGGAGGATGGAAAAGGTGATAATGAGTTAGAATTTTCAAACTATCTCATCAAATTATGTTAAACTTCAGTCACACTAGTAATCTGTCTCTCGGATTATCAGATTCAAATTGGCATTAAGATGTATCAAAGCCATTCTTAATGGGTTCTTATTCATTTTACAGTGAAGATGGAAAACTGAGCTGTGGATATGCAAGTTTCCGGGGAAAGAGAGTAACCATGGAGGACTTTTATGATATTAGAAATGCCAAGATTAATGGCCGAACAGTTTACATGTTTGGTATCTTTGACGGTTAGATTCGACATCTTATATTTCCAGAGGGAATATTATCAATTCTATTGCTCTTGTTTATTGTATGATTGAAGTGGTTAAAAGTTTCCATCCTATGAACAATACAAGAATGCCTACCGTTGCATGATATCTTCCATCTCAACTGTGTTCCTCTTAATTAGACTGAATAATGCCCACGGTAAATATGGTCTTTTCATGTTTATAACTGAACAAGTGGAACAAGTTTGCATAAGTTGAAGGCACTTATAGATGTTAACTCTTACATGACAACGATCCTGACTAACTGGGCAATTGGCTCCATAGTACTTGAGTTATCACCTCACTTTAGTTGACATAAACCTTACAAAAGATAGAGGGAAACCTGCTGCTTGTGGCATCATTCTGAAAATTGTGATACTCGGATAATATTTGGTCTTATATCTCATAACTTTTTTCTTGAATTCCCATGATTGTATTTCATTTCTTATCTATAGTAATGTTAATTATCCCAACTTGCTAAACACATTTTTGGCATAGGAGGTGAGGTGTGAAGTAATGCTTTTTCTTGCTCATTCTTTTTCTTCTTTTCCTGCGTCTGTGGGAAAGTAATAGGTGGGGTGGACTATTTCGCTCCACTTTTAACATTTACAAGATGTTTCATAATCATCACAGGTCATGGTGGTTCACGCGCTGCTGAGTATTTGAAGGAGCACCTATTTGAGAATCTGTTAAAGCATCCACAATTTACAGCAGACCCCAAATTGGCTATAAGTAAGTTCAATTATTTTTCTTACTTTCCATTGTTTTCCACTTATTTCCTATGATGAAATTGCAGCATAAGCTATTGATTTTTTAACTAATTAAGCTGTATTCTGTTTATGGGGAACTAATTTCCCTCTATCTATCAATGCAGGTGAAACATATAAAAAAACAGATGCTGATTTCTTAGACTCTGAAAAAGATACCTACCGTGATGATGGCTCTACTGCTTCAACGGCAGTGTTAGTTGGTAACCATCTATATGTTGCCAATGTTGGAGACTCACGAACTATAGTATCAAAGGCTGGAAGAGGTATTATTAGCAATTTAGAACAATTTCCTCTAGAGGACAGGAAATTTTCTAGCTCTTAAGAAAAATGCTTCTTTTTGCTCCCCCTTAGCATCTCTGAGTTTAATGTTATAGTATGTAGGCAATGAGTTATTGTTATTCTCATTTTGTTCCTAATTGGGCCAGTGGGAAGGTCAAATTGTTCTGTAGCACTGCACTCCTTAGGGGATCAGAAAGTGTTGTTAAGACACTGGGACTTTTTAAGAATTTCAGTGGGATGCTGAAACAGTAAGAATCAGTTGAAATAGGTATATGTACATAATATCAACTGACCAAATAACCGTCAATTTTTTGGGGGTACAGTGCACTTAGTTTAAGGCTTCATCTAATTTATTTTACTAAATTTGTGGTACTTGCAATTATTAATTGTCATCTTGCAGTTCAACAGGCTTGAGTTTTGTAAAGCTGACATGGAGCCTAATAATCTCATTTCCCTTCCTTCTTTTCCTGCACAGCTATTCCTCTCTCAGAGGATCATAAACCAAATAGAAGTGACGAGCGGAAGAGAATTGAAAGTGCTGGGGGTGTAGTAATGTGGGCAGGTAAATTGGTTTAAATTATGGGGAGATCTGTTGGCTTTGATTTCAAGCATTTTGCTAAAAATCAGCTGATCTATTGGCAATGGTTGATTCCTCCTTTTGATATGGCCATGATTTATTGTTTTATTCTGAATTATTTTGAAGAAGTTTGATTGGTTAAAAGAAGAAAGCTTTTTTAGTTTGTGAGCCATTCATCATCTAACTGTGTTAAGTTTTTGACAGGATGAATATGGAATGAGACCAGGGATTAGCTAACTGATGCTTGTTAAGGCTTTCTTACTGCTTCGTTATCTCATGCACATATAGACATGCCTGCTAATAATTTGGATAAGCATGATAATTAGGCAAAAACGGTATGGAACTCCCTACCCAGTTTCGAAACTGATGACCGTGAGAAGCCCATACTTAGCTGTGACCCTATGTATGCTGCTCCAATTGGAGTGTCAGAACTGTTTAATCCCATTAGATAGTGTTGAACCACCAGCTTGTAAAAGATCGTTCTATGTTGAAGTTTCTGAATTCTATGTTCGAGAAGAAAAATTTTGGCCTTTGATAACATGTCCAATAACTATATGCTGGAGTGGAAAGGGATTTAGGGCATTTCATTTGGTTTCTTCCATGACATGTGCTTGAGATTTTGATAAATTTGTAACTAGGTGCTGAAGTCAAAATGATAAATTCTTGTTCGACCATCTTATCAGGCACCTGGAGAGTAGGAGGTGTTTTAGCTATGTCCCGTGCTTTTGGTAACCGGATGTTGAAGCAATTTGTTGTTGCTGAACCTGAGATTCAGGTAATTTTGATAGGTGTTGAAAACACTGTATTTATTGCACAGGCTACTGTTTTGTTATGAAAAACTATCCTTGTGTCTAAAGTGATAGTCTTTTCTTGTTATGGCAGGATCAAGTCGTAGATGAAGAATTCGAGTTGCTTGTTCTAGCAAGTGATGGATTATGGGATGTAGTACCCAATGAGGTATCGTTCTCTCTCTCTCTGATCTTCACATTAAGTTAAGCCCTTCGCATCCGCTTATCATCAGGGCATACATACACTTGAATACACCAGTTTCACTATACAAACATGAGACTTCTTGTCGTTATTTTGCTTGAGCATAACTTCCCCAAGTTTTCCTCCCCACCACCTAACACTTAACATGGCCAGGATGCTGTCTCGCTTGCCCAAACTGAAGAAGACCCCGAAGCAGCTGCTAGAAAATTAACAGAGGTAGCTTTCACCCGTGGTAGTGCTGATAACATAACATGCATTGTGGTGAAGTTCCACAAGAACAAGATGGATGCATCCAATTCCCCACGTAATTAGTTTCAGTATTTATGTCGCACGTGTGGATTCGTATAAGAATTTAGCTGATCTAATGCCAGAATCCTTACATGCATGATCGAAGAATGTGCATATGTCGAGGAACCAATTTGTTTATTCATCGTTTTCTTTCTTGATTTGCTATTGTATCAATAACGTGGACATACATACATACGCTTGTCTTTTTCTTTTCTTCTTCTTCTTCCAAAGTTGTCCATATTTCCTCTGCAAATAAATGGATTGTGGATTCTCTATACTCTTCTCATAATATGACATGAAATGTGAAGGTGAATTTCGCAAAGTCCTTACCGGAGTTGCCAGATATGCTTTCTTCTATCGTTTTAGCTTACTTATTATGATTCGTTCTATTATTTGCCTAGGAGATACTGAACTAGCACTACAATGAAGGTGTTTCTGTAACAAGTTCAGTTCTGATAAAGGAAAAGAAAATGTTGAACAGCTTATGTTTTTCAGACTAGAGTTTTGTCCTGAATTCTTGCAGAGCATAATAACCAGAATAGGATCTTCTTACGCAGACTACTATGTCTTTAAGAGTGCATAGACTTTCGGACAAGATGAACTAATAAATGCTCAGTACCATGATTCTCTTGACATGGTCGAGCTGCAACTGTTACAGCTGCATTACCATATAAACTTTCCGTCGGTCTGAATTCTGGGGTCGTCAAGAAGGAAATCTTCAACTGAAACATTTTAAGTGGAGAACAGGTTCACATTACGTTGGAAACAGGTGGTGATAAAGGTCAGAGGAAAAGCATGAGCACTTACCAATGTCATTTTCTGGTGGAGATGGAGCAATACTTGTGCCAGGGTTTGAGTAGTCAGCTTCTTTTCCATGGCCTGCTACAAATTTGGAAAATGGAAGACAATAATTTTGTGTTTGATTCAATCGCATTCTATTTCGGTAAACTTGATTTAGTACGAGTGTGGCAAATATTTCGAACCTGATTAATTACGTTAAGCTCTTTTAGGTCCATTTAATCTAACAAATCAAATTGAGTTTAACTTGATTCGAACTGAAGATTGGGATTTGATACTTGATTTTAACTAGATTCGAACTGAAGATTGGGATTTGATAAAAATTTAGGACTCATTTCCAGTTGATTAAATCTTTATTTATATCGAATAAGTGAAACAAAGTAATGATTAGGAGTAGCATCTGACCTCCCAAGTCCACCAAGTCTGGATTTAGATCTGAAAAACTCGGGTTCCAAGGTATTGGGAGAGACATCCGATCCAAAGTCTCTTTGAAAGTATCAGTTCCATAGTCTGATGAAACCTGAAGTTCTTGTACATCTGAGGTATGTACTACGTTTGTGTTCTGTGGTGATGTATGCACAGTTGATGAATACTGGAAAGTTGGTGGGACTATCTCTGCCATGCATCTGTTCAATCCCAAACAGCAGCTCAGTAAACTCTCGTATGGATATAACACGAAAATGTCTGTCGTGCATCAGACTCCGACAGGATACATGTAATGTGAATGAACCATTCTTACTGTTTCCCATGATTAACGTTGGTCGGTGCAGTCTCTGATGTTCCTAAACGAACACCAGACATGTAGAAGTTGAAGTCGGCTGGAAGATGAAATGGTTGTTGGATTACAGGCTGAGGCACGTTGGAGTATCGTCCTGGTTGGTTGACATTAAAGTATCCCGTCGGCATTGTGCTAGCTGCATTATATATGATCTTACCCTAGTATTCCTATATAAAATTCATTACCATATTCTATATGATGAATATAGAATTACCATTATATGGATGATGATGACTTGATGATGGAAAGAAAGATTGAGGTATGTTGGTATATCCTAACGGAGGATTGCTAGCTGCAATTACACAATCAAATTATTTACTTGAAAGATAATAATTACGAAAAATTTCACCCGACTCCAGCATTAATATTAAAAAAAGATGATAATTATGTTATGTTAATGATTTATTAATGGGATTAAAAGTAAAATTGCATTACCATTAATGAGAGGTTGAGTTCTTGGTGCAAGTAATGGTGGAGTCACTTTGGAGTATCCTTTAGGCTTATTCCCAACTGCAACAACACGATCAAGTCACTTAGATTGAAACCCTTTTCGTTTTTCTTCAAAATGTAATTGTGATCCCTGAACTGAAAAAAAAAAAGAAACTCCATTGAAACAACTTACAGAGTGGTGGTCGAAGCTGGATGTTGAGGGAAGAAGATGAGATAATTGACTTGCAAGCTTCAGTGATGTCGTTATGCATCTTCAGATATTCATTGTAGAGATTGATTTGTCTGACCACTTCAAGCCTCGCATAGTACTGAGTGAAGAACACTAAATTTTCTTTTACCAATCTCTCCCAAACTAAAACAAAATAAAAATAAAGGTACAAATTAGTCAAATTTTAACATTTAATCTCAAGTCAAAAATATTTTTAATCAATTATCAAAATTTTCTTACATTTTCAAATCATATTTTTTATCAAAATATGTGATTTTTGTGTGTGTGTGTATGATGAATATCCTAAAATTATCTTTAAAAAAAAGGGTCACCATCACTTGCAAGGATGTAATGATCGAAGTGATTTTCAGGATCTGTTTGTCTTCAACCTGTGGAATTAAGCAAAATAGGAGAAACAAAGAAACAATACGAGATTTAGAGGATTTACTTGTGATAGTACATCCAGGTTCAATTTTGGCTCTTTCACTCAGAGTTTCAACAACTTCATCTTTAGTCATATACAATTGGATACAAATTTCGATCAGATTCTGGACCTACAATAAGACCATATCATTAGATTAAATTAGATTCAGTAAATTTTAATTTAGTACCAAAAACCAACAAGAGAAGTCGATGATGTTTCTTACAGTTTGAACAAGTTCAGGAGTGATTTTTCTTCCCACGTTCATGCTTGTCGACGGCTTCACGACTTTTAACAAGAACCTTTTCTCAGTTTCCAAACACTTCCAAGAAAAAAAGAAACCATGAAACTGAACTGAACTGAGATGTTTTTTGAGTTTCTAACGTAGCTTTTAAGGTAATAACAACAACATTCACTCCCTCAAAGTTTCTTAGAGAATCACGAGGAAATACAAACACGTTAGACCTCAATACCTCCTTTTTTGCATGGTTTTGTTGTTTTCTGCATTACTCTCTGACCAACCAAAGACCTGACACAACAAAATCTGAATCCTTAAAAGTGAAGAGAAAGCTCGAAATTATCACAAGTGTATGACTCAGAGAAACGCCAAGCCCGAATCTCGAAAACACCAAGTTGAAGTGACCCACTCTAGTAGTTGCAGTGCTTACATTACTGGATTTTCCTTACAAAAAACATTTACATAAATAAATAAAAAAAGAACCCATGAACATTCTGTCTGAATTCATTACTAAAATGCTTTTGTATAGTCGAAATACCTGAGAGTGTTTCAGAAATGGATATCTTGTGCTTGAAGGATGATAAGATTCACATAAGTAAAGGTTAAGCCTTGTTTTTCTTAGTTCTTGGTGCGTAATTCCAAGTTATAATAAGTTCATATACATAACCCTTTTTAAATATTAAATTTTTGAGTATATAATCGAAATATTTGAGAAGAGTAAAACAAGGAAATGAAAATCTTGTTTTGGAAGTGTAATTAACTGTTTCTGCAACTATTATGTCACTTATGTCTGAATAACGACGCAGAAAATCCGGTTCTGAACCATAAAAACAAAAAAAAGAAGCTTTTGCCAGGTTTTGGGTGTTCAAGTTGTAACAAAACCGAACAGAACAGGAGTCACAAGGAACATTCATGTATGAAACATGCATGCAATCACCTAAAGCCACGACTTTCTTCTTCCTCCTTTCTCAGCAGCTCTCAAAAAAGTCTGTCTTCATATACTAACTAAATGATTAACATGTTATTATATACTCATTTAATTTAAAGGATAACGGTGGTAACCATTTGAGTTCTTTTGATAAATTAGTTGAAGAACATTGCAAAACAGGAACATGTTCTGAAATTTATTTCTTCACATTTACCAAACTAACTTGTCTTCCATGTTAGAGAAACAGAAGGTACTCACTTTCTATGTATGTATGTATAATGAGATTTTGAGTTTGAATTCTCATTTTTGCTTGTGAATGTTGAACATTATTTAAAGAAGAAGATTAGGTATTAATTAAGGTATCAAAGTTGGTCAAATATTAAAAAAAAAGGGAAATTTGTTGTAATCTCACATTTTCAAATGAACATTTTTTTAACTAAATCAATTCATTTTTATCATAATTATGAAGTAAATCGTCATAAATATTCCAACCCATTTGTCAAATTGCAAACCCAACTGCAGAGTAAAAAATTAACCCTAGTTGAGTCACAATACAAGAGTAAGTTGAAAACAGTTCTGTATATGTATATATTAAGCTGTATTTGCCTGGTTCAATTATTACATTGCAATTATTATTATTATTAAATTGGGTATTTGAGAATTCTCCTGAGAGTCTCATGGGTTTGGACAAATTAGTCACTGTTGCATGCTGATTCACACTGGTCTCTTAGATTCAAATTTCTTCATCTGAGAGAGACTTTCTTTTACCGGGTAATTTGCTCTGCTTTTCATTTCCCCTCCCTCAAAGTCACCGTGGAAATAACATTCCTTTTTTGTTTTCTTTCCCTTTTTCTTTCACCTCTGACTGGTCATTTAATTGCTATTTTTCAAGATTGTAGTATGTGGGGTTTCATTGTGTTAACTCAAATTGCGATAAAGTTCAAATCTTTAGGTGTTTTTCAAGCTTGTACTTTGCCCTGTAGATCCAATGAGTACTTGTTTTCACTTTCTGTGTTTGGCTGAATATTGGCCGTTACAACTAGGGTTTGCCCAAAGACTCGATCTTGGCAGGTTCAATGTGGGTTAGATATGGTCCTCGGACGATTTTCACGGGAAATGCTGATTGCAAAAGGAACATGATTTTCTATCTCGTGGGCTGTTACATGGTTGCCCTGTTTGTTTCTGAATTGAATCCATTTCGTTGTTTTTATGTGAAGCTTTGGAGTTTCATTTGGATTCTTGACATGTATGACACTATTTTAAGCTAAAAATTTAACATTTTGAGTAATTTGAGTATTTGACAGGAGTTCAATGAATATCTCTAGATTAGAAGGGAAATTTTGGAAGTTTAGATTATTTTCTTCCTGATGAATGCAGGACTTGTCATTGAGTAGGTTTGTCCACTTAATAGTGTTATATAGTTGTTGGTTGTTATTAGCTCTCTTTTCTTTTTCAGTGATTAAATGGTTATGAAGTATTAGAATACCCAAGTAGTTTTATCTTTGAGCTTGTTGGAACCACACCTATTTCAAAGTTTCACAGTTCTATCATTTTACAGTATCTTCATGTTTTGATGACCATGGATGAGTTTGGTATCACTTATCAGGTGTTGTGTTAGTGTGGTGAAAGAAAACACTAACAGTGAGCTATACAACTGCAAACAGTAGTAACACAATGTCTTGTAGAGTTTCATTTATTCCCCTCATTGAAAGTTTTCTTTTGAATATTACTTTTGGTACTTGTTTGATGTTTGGATTCACATATGTAGAAGAAATAGTATAATTAGGACATTGCTAATCTAATACATTCTGTTTGAGTATAATTAGGATATTGCTAATCTAATACATTCTGTTTTCTTTTGTTGTTGAAGTGTTCTTAATAGACACTTGCAAATTAAATCACTAACTAACTAGAATTCCTCAAAATGCATTTGATTATGAGATATATGCGATAACATTCATTGTATAAAACCCAATAACAAGGGATACATTGATTGGGATGTGCACAGGATCTTGCAAAAACTTGATGTTAGTGTGACATTTTGTATGTAATTTACGTAGTTAGCAAGGTGTTGGTGTCCATCTCTATGGACGTGGGTACGCAATTATGCGAGGGAGATACAAGACTTAACATATCTGAAATGTGACATTTGTCTCTTAGTGATACCGATATTTTGTAGGAGTACAGAGTAATGTTCATACATGGACGCTAGTGTTGAGTCAATGAACCTGGAAAGTGAAATCTTCACTTTCTTTTTCTTTGGAGGGTATTATATATGATTGTCATCAAAACTATAACTAGCCCCCTTTTTTAATAAAGAATATCTGCATGCAGTATAACACGTAACAAGTCCATGCACGTCTACACACATAGGTTTACCTGTTTAATGGGAGGTGGAAAGAGGAAATGCTTGTGCGGATATTTGGGATAAAGATAATCATTTACTGCATATGTCAAGTACAATCAAGTGTCGGTCCAGTGTTTTTTGATATGCTTATAATTACAGTAATGATTACGTATATTGTATGTCTGATAGCAACATTCCTGAATCTAGAAACCCAGAAATCGGCATGTACGTGTCAAGCGCTAGGAGAGCTGTTTTCTCCAGCTTTTTTGTGCTTGCATCAGTTCCAACATAAAAGCTCTTCTTTTGTGTTTTCCACATAGGAACATGTTGGAACTGTTAAATTAGTTGGTCCGGCTAAATCCACGTGGACCACATTAATTAACACTTTACATGATTGCGTAAAGCTTATAGTTAATTTTTATTTAGGTGGTTGGATATTCCTTATATAACAACCATTTGTGTTTATGACATTTCCCGAAATTATAATTGCCAGTTAGAGTTAATTTTTGAGAAGTTGGTGTTTGCCTTCCACTTCCCTGGAAAGCCACCACTAATCTTTCCTACTCACTCTCTTTCTCCACAGACATTTGGAAAGTACACGAAATTCAATGTGCATATACTCTAGTGTATGATACAACATGACGACATTTGGATACTTCTGTTATATTGTAGCTTGCTGTTCGTGCTAGATCTGTTTCTCATATTCTTTAACATGTTGATACTGCAAATTTTGTTAAGCTATTTAATGTTACTTCATTAACTATAATCTGAAAAACACGGTTACTTCAAACCATAGGTTGGCTAATGTATGTCAATCGGAAAGTAAGAAAGAACTCTGTTCTATGGAATAAAAGGAAATAAAAAGAAGAAGAGAGAGCAGAATTCTAATCCTCATAATCAGATCAAAAATCCTCATAATCAGATCAAAATGATGTCAAGAAGTTGGTGCAAGGAATTAAACTTGTTCTGCATTACTGTTACTTGTTAACTAGATTTATGTAAAAATTGGGGTATCTCGACACTTTATCATTCTTTAGAAGTGGATCAGATCACGAATGTATGGACTGTTGGTTTTTGCTGTACCATTTATGTCATATTTCTTTCCGAGTTGCAAGATTACAGTGACTGAATAAGGATTTATGTGATCATGATTTTTACACTTGACCATTTTGCTCTTGGCAATAATGTTTGTTTTATTGGAGCAGCTTTCAAACAACCATGAAGCAATCTCTTTGCCTTGGACTATGAAAGAATTTCCGGTTGTTAAACCTGTCTCGTGTCTTCAGTTGCTCTAATATTCATATAGCTAGAAGAGGAAGAGTTATATTTTGCTAACCGTAAGGGGACTATGGAGTGCAATAAGGATGAAGCAATTAGGGCTAAGGAGATTGCTGAGAAAAAATTCATGGAAAAGGATTATACTTTGGCTAAGAAATTTGCTTTGAAGGCTCAAACCTTGTATCCTGAGTTGGATGGTCTCACAAAAATTTTAACAACCTATGACGTGCACCTTTCAGCACAGAATAGGTTAAGCAATGGTGAAATAGATTGGTACAGAGTTCTTGTGGTAAATCCTTGGGCTGATGTGGAGACAATCAGGAAACAATACCGAAAGCTTGCTCTTATTCTTCACCCCGATAAAAACAATTCTCCGGGTGCAGAGAGTGCATTCAATCTTATATCAGAAGCCTGGAGTTTGTTATCTGACAAGGCCAGAAGATTGGAGTACAACAAACATTTGAATGTGGTATTATCTCAACATGGAGCTTCAACCCAGTGTAAGGTGTCATCAGCACCACCTGGGGCAAATGGCTTTCACCACTACAACAGTTCTGTAAATTCAAGCGCAAGAACTCAGAAAAGAAGTAGTCCAACAGTGCCTGCAACAGCGTTTCCTCCTCTCAAGAGAAAAGTTAATACTTTTTGGACCATCTGCAATGGCTGTAAGACGCAGTATGAGTATCTGAGGATTTATCTCAACCAAAGTCTACTTTGCCCCAATTGTCGTGAGGCTTTCTTTGCCGAGGAGAGAGCTCCGCCTCCAAGTGTTGTGAACTCGTCTGGTCATTCTTCCCACCAAAAGAATGAAAACTCAAGGTATCATACTGCCAATACTGGTGGGGTCGCTCAAATGTCAGCATCTGATAAGCGTGGAGTTAGTAATTCAATCCGTGGCTCAGATCTGCAGGGGAATCATTATTCCAAAACAGCAAATGCTGGAAGTGCCTTTCAATCAGCATCAACTGGTGCTCAAGCTTCAAGTGTGGTGGGGCAGGCCCATCTTCAAGTGAAGAGAGACCATGAAAGAGCAGAAGAAGCCTCTGAATGGGACAGGAGTTATGCTGCTAAGAAATCTGGTAATTCTTCTGTTATTTTTGATCATCTATATAAGAAGAGAAGATCCGATGGCATTCATATAAATGGCTATGGAAGTGCAGGCTTCAGAAACGTTTCTGAACCAAGAAGGGGATATGTTGAATCACAAAGGTTGTATGGTTTTTCTGGCACTAACAATAAGCCCGACACAGAAAGAGACTTATCTGCTGTTGCTGTTAGGAAAATGTTGATAGCAAAGGCGCAATCAGATATACGTAAAAAACTTGAAGAATGGAGCTCTGGTAAAGTGAAACTAAATGGAAATGAAAAACAAAATTTTGCTACTAACAATAGCAAGAAGTATGATGACTCTGCCGGTTTGGATAAAAGAAGCAAGGGCAGTAAACCTCTCCCCAGTTCACTGTCTAATGATTCTAATAACAAGGAGCATGCACCTTTGTCAATCAATGTACCCGATCCAGACTTTCACAATTTTGATTTGGACCGAACTGAAAGTGCATTCGGAGGGAATCAGGTCTGGGCGGCTTATGATGACACTGATGGCATGCCCCGTTACTATGCTCGAATTCATGAGGTTATCTCTACGAGCCCGTTTAAGATGAAGATAAGTTGGCTGAACTCGAGAAATACCAGCGAATTTGGTCCTTTAAACTGGATAGACTCTGGTTTTCAGAAAACTTGTGGGAATTTCAGGACTGGCAAACATGAGATCAGCAAAACCTTGAATTCTTTCTCACACAAGGTTAAATGGACAAAATGCGAGCGCGGTATCATTCGCATTCTTCCAAGTAAGGGAGATATTTGGGCCCTTTACAAAAATTGGTCTCCAGACTGGAATGAGGAAACCCCTGAGGAAGTGGTGCACCAGTATGAAATGGTTGAAGTGGTCAGTGACTACGATGAAGAACAAGGCATATCTGTGATGGCTCTTATCAAGGTTGCTGGTTTCAAGACAGTTTTTCGTAACAATACAGATTCTAGCTCACACCGTAGGATACCAAAAGAAGAGATGTTCCGGTTCTCTCATCAGGTCCCTGATCATTTGCTTACAGGTGAAGAAGCTCAAAACGCTCCAAGGGGTTGCCGGGACTTAGATCCAGCAGCGACCCCACTGGAACTTCTTCAGGTAGAAGCCAACAAAGCGCAACAGGAGCATGCTACAAAAACTGACAAACAGATGAAACATGATTTTCCAACAGGTAAGATAGATCAAACTGATGGAAATGTTGCAGAAGCTGAAACTGCAGAAGGTCATGAACAAGACAAGAACAAAAAACAAGCGGGTGGTACGGTACAGAGGTAGATTCAAATGTTGTAGATGGTGCAGAACAAAGTCCGAGTTAGCTAGTTCGAAACAGCAGAGAAAGAGAACCGATATAGGAGGGTTATTTTGTAAAGCTGGGACTTGAATGAACATGGTGATTTGCTACATAAGTGGACCATCAAAATGCCCCAGAGCTTTTTGGGTTTTTTTGTTGTATAATTTGACAGTTCAAAAAGTAAAAGAACCATAAAACAATCACAGTATCTCTCATGGAGTACCATAATTGCTTTCTCTGTACCATTATTTGTTTCACAGGGCCATGCACAACCTGTTAAGAATCTTTAGCAGTTTATTCATCTTATCACTGGAGAAGCTACTCATTTTGGATTTTTCTCACCAAATGGACTCTTGTTTGGATTGCGATCAACATAATTACGGCTGACGATAAGTCGCCTTTAAGGCCTGAGCCCGAGTCAGAAAAAGATTCAACTTGGAGTCGGATTAAGTCACAAGATATGAGCCTGAATTATTCAAAGCATAATTTGATTCGTTAACTCTGGATTGGTAATTTATCAAGTTTTACTCGGAACTTGACCAAATCGGCGTAAAATTAACTTCGTCGTCAAGTATGTGACAGAACATAAACAAAAAGTAAACCAAAGACTATAATAAGTTTCTTCAACGACCGATGACTGGAAGTGTTGTTCAAAGTTCAAACCTCGATTCCTGGAAATGTGACTAAAGAGAAGATTGTCATGGGAAGGTACTCAGAAACTTCAATACATAAAATATAATTTTTTATTATTATTATATAAAAATTGGTAGTTTTGATGCGAATTACCGCGTGTCTTCGTTGAAGACATTAACAAGGAAGACTTGTCGGAGCTGAGAACAAGAATCTGAAGAGCAATGTTTTATATTTTCAACACGACACTCGACAACATTAGAAAAAACTAACAAAAAGAAAGTGAACGGTCGGAAGCTTCGTGACCACTGAATGCAAATTCATGCGAAGACTACGTCTTACACATTACTTTTTTTTACATATATATATAAATTGACGTAGACTCGAATTAAATTATCTAATAAAAGCTAATTTATTTTGTAAAATTAAAATAAATTTCAACTTTTCTCTAAAAGACTTAAATTTGATAGCGACAAGCTTGTCGGCTTACCTCACATGCATGCAAGAAGAAAAGCGCCTCCCTTTTCAAACTAGCTAGCCTTGTGTTTCATAAAGACGAGTATTGTTAATCCACCTCACCTACTTGCTATTAATTATTTATTAGTCGTTCTCTGAACAATGGTCAAATTCAGATTCTACTCTTTAATAATATTCTTAATAAGTAAGCAATCTCTTAAAATAATATAATAATATATCACAAACTTAAATGAACATGTATCAATTAAAATCTACAATATATAATAACATATATTCTTGACCTATATTACGATAATTATATTCCAAAATAACCGCTCCATTAAGTAAGAGTAAAATTACGTACTATCAAACTTTCGTAAACTTCACACCAGAGTAAAATTACGTACCATCGAACTTTCGTAAACTCCGCACCTCATCAAGATGATGTGATTGGTTTTGTAGATTCTAGAAGAGAAATGAACATGGAAAAGTATGAAAGTTCGTTGAAATTCTTGATCTTAAAGTTGTGAGCGAGCTAGTAAAATCCTTACTACTTACATGCATTGATTATAATATTAATAAATTAATATTATATAATTTACTCTTCCTTCTCTTAATATGTATATATATATACACACACTAACCCTTGTGCTCTCCGTGCACCATTCTCTATTTTCTCTGATATTTCTGTTTGGGAGCTGTTAATCGATCGAAGACTCTCTCGACAAGAAGGAACGAACTCGAACTGGTAAATTTTTACTTCTTCTGATTCGATTCGAACATTGCATGTTCTATCTCTGTCTCTCTTTGTTTCTCTTATTTTCTTTTAAATTTTTTGAGTATGATGATCAATGGGTGAACTGACGAACCAATCAAGACGAGAAACATCTGCTTTAGTTTGATTAGTTCGGCGTTTAATTAATGTTGTGTCTGCCTCCGACGATGTTTGATCGATGTTGTCTTAGGAAGTTCTCATTCCCGAAACATAACGTTCTTACCAAACCAAACCGTTGCGAATAGAAACCAAAAAAAAAAGAAAAAACGGTTGGGGTTGGTTTTTCTTGAAAGATCCATCGTCCCTCCTGCACCTTCGCGCGAAACAACGCCTGACGTTTGTGACTTTGTGTGGTCTATAAATTACAAAATCCTCTGTTCAAAGTTCAAACCTACGTATGCTTTTTAATTAATAATAATAATAATAATTTATTATTTAGTATCGATGAACCGCCGACAAAGTAGAGAAAAGCGCAGGAGATAACGGTGACTGGATCTGACACGTGTCTTACATTGGTCCACACGAGCTGACTGGGGCTTGAAATGGACACATCCGGCCCATTCAACATAACTACCAAGTAAGCTCGACGAAAGCTCGCCGTTTCCCAACACGTTCGTGCCGCGTGTAGGGTGAGGATTCATAGGAACTACCGACCTTTGTCTTCTTGTAGACACGGTGAGGCAGTTATAGGAATCTGAGAGTGGGGTCCTCATTAGGTCCGAGAACAGGACTTTTACCTAATTAACTGCCAATTAGGTACTTTTAGATGCTTTAGTAACAATGAGGTTTTCGCTAATATGCATTTTTTGTTTAATTGTAAAAGAAAATTTCAAAAATATTTATTTAAGTCGAGTCTATATGACTAATTTAATCTAGTGATAATAGCAAAAATGAAATAATTTTTAAAACTATAAGATATTTTTAAATAATTCAAAACGACAAAAAAATATTTTTAAAATAAGTGAAATTTCGAGATTTTTTAGTATTATATAATTTTTTAATTTTTATTTTATTTTACCCCCTTTTCCTAGCTATTATTCTATTTTTACAGATTTATTAGTTGATCTCTATAGTTTTTTATATTTTAATTAATAATATTTATTTAAATTTTTTTAGCTATATCTGACTCGATTTAATTTAATTTTAATTAATTCGAATAAAGTTTGAGAGTTAAGTTGAATTATTATATTAATAATATTTGATTAGTTAAGGTCTTATATTTATGTTGTGCTTATTTTGTTATTATTTTGAATAATATTTATTTTAAATACAAGACATAGAATAAGATGATTTTGTTATATATTTTTGTTTTAATTTTTAATTACTTTTAGCCCCTTTTCCTTACTATTATTCTATTTTTTCAGGTTTTACTAGTTGATCTCTATAGTTTTTCTTTATATTTTAATTAATAATATTTATTTAAATTTTTTTAGACTCAATTAAATTTAATTTTAATTAGTTTTGAGAGTTGAGTTGAATTATTGTATTAATAATATTTGATTAGTTAAGGGCTTATATTTATATTGTGCATATTTTGTTATTGTTTTAAATAATATTTATTTTTAATACAAGACATAGAATAAGATGATTTTGTTAGTTAGGAGGCAAAAGGTTTTTATTTATTTGTTCTTTTTCGTCTTCCCCTCTTAACTTAACTTCGAAGAAAGGGTAGTTATTCTGGTCTGAAACCACTGAAAAAACTAGTATCTGTTCCATGTGAAACCGAGACTACAAGCCACCGCCCATTTATACCTATTTAAGTTGTCTATTTCTTGTAAGTTGAGTATCAAGCCTTAACGATTAGTTGGTTAAGTCAGTTTACAGGTGAGAATCCAACCAGCTGATTAGCCTAGAGGACGAGTTACTAGGTAGCCCCACGAAGAGTGACAGGTTTGTTTTTTAGAAAAATGTTCTTATGTCATTTTCATTACCATTTCGTTGTAGTTTCTAGTGGTAATTACTTCCCGTTCTTTTAAAGACTTTTGGTACTTCGTCCTACCTGTGTAACTGTGTCCTGTTCTGGCAACCCTGTCCATACGTGTCAATTACTTGGAAGGAGACGTTCACAAAGCTTTTGGATTGACCATTTTTCTGTTGACACGTAAAATTTGGTCTTTTACTATGTATGCTTTCCTTTCCTCTGTTTCGATTTGAAGATGTCTACAAACAGATGTCTTCACTTTTTGGTTCTGTTTGTTCTGATCTAACAAAAGTATGTTGGTCATATTATTAGAGCTTATGGTACAGACACTTGTCACCTTCTTCGTGCTATGTCTTGCACCCTCCCCCCTTTAGTTGCTGGTCTGACTTTGGTGCTCGGTACCTTTGGTTCACAGTGGTGGTCGTAGTTTTCTAGGGAAGTTGTTTGGCTTGTTGTGTCAGCTGACAATAATTCGGATTCGTTGTTATAAGAAGCTTTTTCTTGACTAATCAGTTTCGGATTGCTTAGAAATCACAGTTTTTCAAAACTGTTGTTTTGTCTGTTTCCTAATCTTATATTAAACATTCGTTATCTTAGGTTGTCTGATAAGTACTTGTTATGAAAGCTAGACATGCACCTCTAAGTTAACTACAGACGTTACGTATTGCTTTTCAGTTAGTAAAAGACATGTTGAAAATATTTCTTAGAAATATAGATTAATCATGCCTAATATGAATATTATATGTGAATTAATTAATTATCGGTAATATAATAATTCAATTCAATTTTTAAATTCGAATTGAGTTAATTAAAATTTACTTAAATTAATAATTTATAAATAACATTTGATTTATTAATGTGTAATATTCATATCGTATATAATTTTTTATTATTATTTAATTGAAATATAAAAAAGATGTTTTATTGAAAAATAAAAATTAAAAACTTATTTCTGAATTAGTTTGAAGATGGTTACATGTTGAATTAATGAAATATTATTTTCTCAAAGATGAACTTCGGGATGAGGTTAGGTGGTAGTTAAAGTGGTTCCCTTTATTACCGACAAATACCTTTGTGTTTCACGTCGAGTTTTGTTTGAATAACTGAATGAACAGCCAATATATCAGCTGAATCAGATCGCTTTTTACTTTGGACAGACGTGAGCAGTCGTCCCGTGTCACTTATTCTTTCTAAAACTATAATAAAAATTTTCTGCCAATTTTATTTTATTTTTACTCTTTTTATAAATTTTAACTATTTATTTATTTGATATAAATTTCGTATAAACAAATAATTGAGATTTATAAGGAATAAAATAAACAGTTAGAAGATCCTATCAATAAAAAACATACGGAGAAGTCATTGTTACACTGCACCAACAACATCTGTTATTAGTTTACTTTTGGCCATGTAAGGAATGATCAACATCAGTGGGATCAAATCTACTTCTCTTAATTCGTCCTATCCAATGTTTGGCACTAGGAAATATAAAATTGCCAATGTTCTCGAGGAATAAACATATTTAAGGTCACCTCGAACCAAAATCTGACGAGGCAGGACAACAACATGATCATGACATAAAATAGTTCTGATAGGTCTCTCGTACAGGACAACTCTGGATTTTCACAAGTGCTTTCATGGAGTTTTTTTCTATTACAAATCCACGCGTTTTTGTAAGAGTAAAGAAAAAGGCATAAAATGTTTAGAGACTGAGAGTATATCAGGAATAATATGATTTTTTTTTGGAAATTACCGAAAATAAGATTCTTATAGAAAACTTAACATAATAAGATTTAGATAAAAGACATCACATATATACATTTTTTTTATTATTACTATGTATTTATTTATTTCATTTTTAAACATTATTATTTTAATATGTATATGTATTTTTTATGTGAGTCAATAGAAAATAACTTTATTATTAATAAAAAATAAAGTTACTCATTATTGAACTTTTTCATACTTCCCTTATTAACGAAATTAACAATTATTGTTGTTGTTAATTGTTATTATTAACAAAGAAAGCAAATTTCAAAACTACACTCCAAAATCGTATATATATAAGTCATTCTCCTTAACTTCTGCTACATGGTTGCTTACTAGGTTTGTGCCCTAGACTGTTGTTACTAGAAACTGGTCTTTTTATAAGTTCATAACAGTTTTTCCATGTTCTTGGGTTGAATTCGGAGTCTTTGATCTGATCTTTTAGGTGCATAAGAAAAGCAGCTGATCCTTTCCAAGATCTAGCTCACGTGACATTCATCAGGTAAAGCAAATGAACTTACATATGATTAAGATTATGATTCTGAGTTTGTTGTTTCAAGATTAATTGGTTACAACCTTAAAATATCTGGTTTGTTTGTCAGGTATGATGAAGAAGAACTTGACCGTGTTTCAGAAATCATCTTCCAATAAGCTTGGAAGTTCTGTATTATCTGCCTCCAAGGGATCCATTCCTATAGATGAAAACTACAATTCGTGGCTGGTAAGTTTTACGTAAGATTAATGTTCTCATACGTAACAATTACTAGAAATTTGTGTTTTTTCTTATTAGAAATAATAAATTTAATTATTAAAAATAATGATAATCCTACTAAAATTAGTGAGAATATAAATGATTTTTTCGCATTAACCCTTTTAAATTTTAAAAATTAAATGTGTTTAATTTTACATTATGTATTATCATAATTATTTAGTTAATAGTGTTATAGTTTTATATCTCTGAGTGGTGTAATTCTAAATGCCTATACATACTTTTTTGATAATAGTTAGTTTTTTTTAAAATTATATGCATTAATCACAAGAAATTTATGTTTATTTCTAATAGGAAATAATAAATTAAACTTTAAAAATAAAGATAAGTATATATTATAATTGAGTTGAGTATATAAATAGTGACGAATTATAATCGTTTAAATATATGTATTGAGTAGAATAATAATATATTGAAATATAAGAGTTTTAAGTGTAATTATTTAATTATCAGTGCATATATATATATATATATTAATAATAAGATTGATCTCTAAATAATGATGCATAATATTGATAAGAATAACCACTAAACCACTTAGATATGGAATCTTAAAATACTCTTGTAAAGTTAGTTTCTCGGTGTTCTTGCATGCAGAAGATTCACTGTTCGTCAATATTCTATCTATTTCACAGTTTGAATCAGCTAAAACCCTTTTGAAATCTCAGGTGGAGCATCCTTCCGCGTTAAGCTTCTTTGATCAGATGATGAAAGAAGACAGAGGGAAGAAGATCGTTGTGTTTTTAGATTACGACGGTACTCTCTCACCAATTGTAGATGATCCTGATCGTGCCTTCATGTCTGATGAGGTATAAAAAAGATAAAAACCTCTAGATATTTACAGTAGAATCGGATCAATCATGGGCAAATTGTGAGATTATTACATATTCCTTCATTTCCATGCAGATGCGTGCAGCAGTACGTGAAGTCGCCATGTACTTTCCAACAGCTATTATCAGTGGTCGGAGCAGAGACAAGGTAATGTCAGAATTTTGTGTTAGTAATCATGTTTTTCTTCAAAAAAAAAAAAAGATTGTGGTTTCTAGCACTAACTTCCCCTCTGTCGCGGGCAGGTTAAAGAGTTCGTACAGTTAAGTAATGTATGTTATGCTGGAAGCCATGGAATGGACATTAAGGCACCTCTCAGGCCTGTCAGGTCCTGTGATGGCAAGTCCCATACAATAGCTCACGACAAGAAGGTACATGTTGTGTCTTATTTCCTTGGTTTCAGGAAGGGAAACATTGCTTGTCTGGTAGGTATTTTCTATGAATAAAACTATTGACGACAAGCTTTGTTCCCATCTTGTAGGGGACTGAAGTTGTGTTTCAACCTGCTAAGAACTTTTTGCCTGCAATTCAAAAGGTGAATCCAACTTTATGCAGACTATTTTTTTATTATTATTATTCTTCAGAACAGTAAGTAACATTCATCTCTTTAGATCATAACTGAACTAGAAGAGAAAACCATGAAGATAAAAGGCGTACGGATTGAAGACAATAGATTTTGCATATCTGTACACTTTCGACATGTACAAGAAGAGGTAAACTCAAAAGTTATCCTCAAAACGTGATGTCCCTTAGTTTTGAAAAAAACCATAATATTTGGTTACTTTCAGGACCAGGAAATGCTGGAAGAGAAGGTTAAGTCCATACTGGAACATTATCCAGAGTTCCACTTATGTTGGGGTAAAAAGGTTAGGATCCAAAACCAAAATCTTTCATGCTTCGACGTGTATGATAAAATTCAAGATTGTGTCTTAACGAAAATGCTTGTCTGAAACTTTTTTTTTAAAATATATATAGGTTATGGAAATTCGACCAACAATAGAGTGGGACAAAGGGCATGCGTTGGAATACTTGCTCGACACTCTGGGATTAAGCACCCCCAACAATGTGATTCCGGTGTATATTGGAGATGATCGGACCGACGAAGATGCTTTTAAGGTACAGCAACACAGAAGAAGTTAAAACTACCGACAAAATGGAATACAGTTCTTGTAATAAGTTTGATTTCTGTGTCGTCACTCGCTAATCATCATCAACACAACATTTTCTAATACGACTTGGAACAAATACTGACGTGTGAACTTGGGAACACGAACATGTTTCTGTGGCAGAATCGAGAGTTTTGTATGTTCTTACCTTATGCAAGTGTTGTTTTTTTTTTTGGTTCATGTCTCAGGTAATTCAAAGGAGAGATCAAGGGTATGCAATAGTAGTATCTAACGTTCCAAAAGACACCAAAGCTTCCTACTCTCTCTGCGACCCATCAGAGGTCTTGGCGTTCCTGTTACTCCTGGCAAGATGGAGAAAGTCATCGAGTTCAAGTAGACCACAGGCTCAGATCTGGGGCATAGGTGACTAGCAACCATGGATGGTTTTGGATAAGCCATGGTTGACCTGAATAAAGAGAGGCTTATTCACAGACAAACCCAGAGAGAATACGAGTTTTTTAAGTTACTCTGATGGTTTTAAAGTTTCCTGTAATTTATAATTTATAATATATGTTTATCTTATGTCCGCCTTGAAGCTTGTAATTTTGGTTTCCAAGCTTGAAACAAGTGGCCTGTAATTAGTGACTACTGCCTTTGTAATCTTCTGTTAGTTACAATTGCAGGCACTTTAGTGCTGAAAATTTAAGAGTTAAACCCCAACCTCACTGGTTTCATTTAAGTAAATGATGCATTTGGAATTTGGATACTTGTTTGCAGGATTGATAAGTATTCTCAAGTTAGAAATTTCTTTTATTTTCCACGCATATATATTCGAAGAATCAAAAGTGGAATTAAAAGGCCAATAATGCATTCAATCTTCAACCAATTGTGAAGCTTTTAAGAGGGTGTCAATCACTTTCTGTGAAAAGACAAGACAGTTCGAAAAATCTAAGCATATACATCGATGCTTGAATTGATTTAAGGTTACTTGACAAAGTTGCTACTGTTCTGAGAAGGTTTCCTGGTCACACAAACCAAAGGAAGATTATAAAAATTTTGGCCTCTTCAGGTCAGATTCTTTACGGGTTCCTTAGCATTGAGGACCTGCAATTTAACCACTGGAAGAGACTTAGCTCGAAACCCTTTTCAGTATAAAAACCAGCTGAAGCATTGCCAGGGGACAACCAACGAAATTCTGGTGATTAACTGCAATAAACAGTTCAAGATTCAGTAGTCCAAAAACTACCTAATGAGAGCTTGCATGAACTGAGAAGAATCTTGCAACCTCTCTTTGGATGATGTTTGAACTACTGAGCCGTGACCGGTTTATCGCAGTTTATACCCTTCCTTCATCTCCAAAACATTAAAAAAAACGATCCATACCGTAACCCTTCCTTCATCTCCAAAACATTAAAAAAAACGATCGATACTCTCCACCAATGTGTATATATATATAGCCCCTGTAAGTTTACGTATCAGTCCACAACATTGGTCCTTCACCTTATCTAGTTAGTTGAAAGAGTGTTCGTGTCAGTTTTGACTTTCAGGGAAAGAAAGTTGGTATCACACATTTAGTGCAGATAGGAAACAGTAACAGGTTGGTATCACACATTCAGTGCAGATAGGAAACAGTAACAGGCACATCACACATTCAGCGCAGGCAGGGAAAAAAGCAACAGGTGTATCATGCATTTAGTGCAGATAGTTAAGAAAGCATAAGCTTATATATTCTTGAGTGTATTAGTATTCTGGGATCTTGGATTTTGAAGGTTTAATAAAAGAACCGAGTCTTTCTCAGTTATCAACATGGTCATAACAGAAATGGCATACTGAGTGTTTCACTAGTGTTTAAAGGATTCAAAATTCCTATATCACCACTTTTCTCATTCCATTGTCTGTGTTCCTCTTCCTCCTATTCTGTTCAAGCAAGTGCTATGACCTGTCTTCATGTAAAGTTACTTTTATGTCGTATTCTTCTACAGATTTTAGATCAATTAGAGGTTTTCAACGTGTCTTTCATTAACTTTCACAAGGGTGATCAAGAATAAAGGCACAGACCAATTTTCATGTGTTCCATAACACATTAAAAGTGCTCCATGCTTTTGTTCTCATCACTTTTGAAAATTGATCTGTAACCCAAAGAGAAGTGAACAAGTACAAGATGCTTTGAACTCGTCAAATGGAACAGCAAAATTGTATGATCATTATGGTCGTTAGATCAAAGTTCTACAGAAAAGGAGAGGAAACTAGAAAAGATAATAAATAATATCCTGTACTCTGCTTCTAAGTCACTGTACAGCATCTCCTCATTATAAGTTATTTGACATGAGGGGATTAGGCCAACACAAAGTCCCCTTCCTCCTGCAGTTCTTCTTCTTGCTCAGGCAGTTGCCGTTGCCGTTGCCGGAAAGGGCGTAGAATACGCTTAATCTCTTCCGAACTGAGTGTTTCACATTCCAAAAGTGCATTGGCTAAAGCATGCAATGCTTTCTCATGCTGTAACAGAACAAAATCCCCCAAGAGCCCAAGAGCAAGCAAAAAAGAAAGTCAAGTGATTCAAGAATCTTCAAGGGGATACAACAGAAATCTTCATGTCTTTGCTTAAAACAACACAAGATATCAAACTTGTTCTACTCAATCATCTGGACTAAGCTCATAGGAAAATCTCAAAAGATTCTGATGAACATTGATCTTCTACAAGAACATTTAAATCCTATGTCTTTCTATGTAAATTCTGGACGCCATTCAAAAACGGAGCTAAGTTTCTACAGAGTTAAATCCTGTGAGCTCAAAAACCTTTGAAAAAGCTACACCTGGCTGATGCATTTATCAACATATGTTCAAATAGTAGTGCATATTCACAAAGCAAATGCCATACAGGTTAATCAGTACCAACCTTCTTCAAAAGAAATTTTACACGATCATATGCTTCTCTAAGGATTTTCACCACCTACAGGGATCAAGCAGACAAATTTCAAATTTGCAAAGGAATTATCACCCTTATGCTATATGGAAAAAAGAAAAAAAAAACTCAAAATACATACTTCTGCATCAATTTGCGATTGCATTTCTGAACTCGATCGCTCTTTTATATGAACAGGTCCAATTGCGTCACTCATACCACAATTTGACACCTTCGGAAAGATAAATCAAAGCAGAACAAAATTGAATATCTGATTACCACTTCATTCCATAATGTTGGAGATCAACAATGCAAAGAATTGGATAAATAAATTAACTGGACAACCTAGGATATAAGACAGGACCGAACTTCTATGCATATTACTAACCATGTAATGGGCAAGCTCTGTAGCTGTGTGAAGATCACTACTTGCTCCAGTAGTAATGTGATCCTGACCAAAAATGAGTTCTTCAGCTGCTCTACCTCCCATGCAAACATCAAGACGTGCTAACAACTGCTTCTTGCTAACCGATGTCTCGTCACTTGAGGGAAGCTGGGTGACCATTCCCAAAGCAGATCCACGGGGCATAATAGTTGCTTTGTGAATTGGATGTGCACCCTCAGTATTTAAAGCTACAATAGCATGGCCGCTCTCGTGATAGGCAGTCAGCTGAAAAGAAATGCCACAATGTCACAAATTAGAAGATTGACTTGAATATATCATTCTGGGAAGCAAACATGGTTAACATCAAGGACAATGGTAAAATTGGATATTTTATATGATTATAGTAAGCTCATTTCCAGCTATTATACTTATATAAGAAGATCATATTATTCACACCAAGAATAGCACTTATCCAAACCCTGTTCAGCTGGATCAAGTACAATACCTTCTTTGAATCTTCAGATAAGTACATTGTTTTCCGCTCAGTGCCCATAATGATCCTATCTTTTGCAAATTCCAATTGTGCCGCAGTTAACTTCTCTGCACCTTCAACAGCAGCTTTAATGGCAGCAATGTTTACTAAATTTGCAAGATCTGTTTTCAATAAAGAATACGAAATGAAGAGGTTCTAATAATCTTGAGCAGAAAACAAGAGGGCAGAGAATAATCAACTATCAATTTCAACAAAAGAATAGAGAATTAAATAAAGATTAACCTGCTCCATTGAAGCCAGGGGTGCCACGGGCAATCGATCTTACATCAACATCATCAGCCAATGGTTTGTCTTGCAAATAAAGCTCTAAAATCTCTTGTCGACCCCGTACATCAGGATTGGGAACAACAATCTGCAGCAGCCAAAGATCAACTTCAACATCCAAAAGATATGAAGATATGCAAGAGCAGGAGTTTTTCCTCTGGTTGCTCATGAAATGAGCTCAAAATACAAAACTGAATCTCTTAAATAAAATCATACAAGAAGGCAGATCCAATGAGATAATCTAGCTCAAGAATTCCAAAAGCAGACGTTTGAAGTTTCTGTAAAAGGTTTCACTTTAGAGTTGCTTATAAATTTATTTCCAAGAGAACGAAGGAAACTCAGTAGCTTACATGTCTGTCAAACCTACCAGGCCTTGTCAAAGCTGGGTCAAGGATGTCAGGTAAATTTGTTGCAGCCATTAATATGATTCCCTGCAGTTAATTTTGTAAATTTAGAGATCCAGGAGGAAACTCCTTGATACGAAACTATTATAGTTAATGGGCACCTCATTCTGTTCAAAACCATCCATTTCAACAAGTAGCTGATGTAATGTCTTCTTTGTATGGCCTTCCCATTGTTTTCTTGTTGAGCCAACAGCATCAATTTCATCAATAAAGATGATGCATGGAGCCTATGACAATTAGCTAAAATTGTCAGCCGTATTATTGGGGTGGCATCAATAAAGCTTGTAGCTTTATGGACCGTAGAATATGAATATCAGTAATCAAGTATAAGAAACCTTTTTCTTGGCTGCTTGAAATAAAGATCTTACACGGCGAGCACCAACTCCAACAAACCTGCCACAAAATGAATGAAGGAAACTTAAACATCTTCAAAACAGCAAATATTGCTTAACTAACATCTTCAGACCATCAGTTACAAGTGAGAGAGAGATACTTTTCCGCAATAGCACTTGCAGCCTACATCTCAATAGACTAGTGCTACAAATAAAAGAAGTATGCTGAAAGTAACATGACATAGAGTTGGGTTTTAGAGAAACAACATCTATTGCCAACTTGTTACTCCAAGAAAAGGGAGGACCTAGAAAAATAACTAGGCCTTATTATCACTAAGCAGCAGCAATTGATTCCCTTACATTTCCTCAAATTCAGATCCCGCTCTATAGAAAAAGGGCACTCCTGCTTCTCCAGCAATAGCCTGAACGTTCCAGAAATCATTACCAATCACCAACATGGATGTAGATGAAGAATATACGTCAAAAGTAACCACATGTGTTGAGGAAATGAAAAGGTGGAATGTTTGAACAATACATCAGAGATATGGATACATGAGAAGACGGAGCAAATTTATTGAACTAGGGCATGGAAATAACGGAACGATGAACTTGCTCTAACAAAACCAAGGAAACAGGTCACCGACAAGATAGTTGGAATCCCCAAAGCATGTTATATACAACATGCTTAATATTAAATTGTATAAAGGTCAAAGCCATATTTCAATTCTTAAGATGTGCAAAAGCTCAAAAAATGGAGTTTTACTTGGTTGTGAACCTTTAAGGTGCATTAATTGGTCGAGAATTTTCCCTAATTAAACAGAGAAAATGCATTACCTTGGCAAGTAAAGTTTTTCCTGTACCAGGTGCTCCTGTCAAGAGAATACCCTGTATTGTAGTATAAAAGTTACAGAACAAGCAAATAATAGATAAACAACAAAATAACTAACTACTAGTTAAAGCATTCTCTAGCTTGTGAATGGATTAATTATGCTTCTACTGAGGTGCCAGAACCAAAGCAGAGGGGTAAAAATCGAACTAACCAATGGTATAAATGGAAAAAGGATCATCTATGCACCATGTTAGCCCATTGAGGCATGCCACTAAATTTGCAAAAAGTACTCACAAAGGTTGCCACAAGTTTAAAATGATGCTTAAAAGAACCTGGAATCGATAGCCAAATCTTACCCCATTACCAACCTGCTTAGCAGTTTTACACTCGACATAGTGCAGTATGGGTATGATAATCTTTGTAATCAATTACCAGATTCTCCCAAAGGAATCCAAAAGATAGATGCTAATTTTATTCAAAAGGCAATGTAGAAATAACATTTTCTTCTTCCATGTATTCAGCAAATAAATGGACTGCACAAACCTTTGGCAACTTCCCCCCAAGGCGAGTAAATTTTGCTGGATTTCTCAGGTACTCCACCACTTCCTCAAGCTCTTGTTTTGCATCATCACATCCTTTGACATCCTTAAACGTTTTGACATTCTGCAAGGAAGGAAAAAGAGTTAAAACAAACCACGTAACCAACTACACAGATAGTGTAGAGCAAGACACAGTGGATGATGATATCCATTAAGTCGAGGAAAAGACCACAATCATGAGGTGCTACGTTCAACTGAAACTCCATTTGTTGTTTCCTCTTGTTCTAATTTTCTCTTTATTAAAGTATTTTCCAACTTCCACATTGATAAAAACAGGAAAAACAACAAAATCCAGTACAGTAAAACAGCTACCAACTCAAAACTACTGACAGAAGAATCTGAAGAAACTAGAAATATTCATATTACAATACTGTAACTTACTTTCTCGGGCATAACATCTCTATTCAACTCCTTAGGTGAGTAAGAAGAACCTGTACCGACACCAGAAGTGCCAATACCACCTAGGCTCCCTATATACTTTTGAAGAAAAGCAGCTCCCAGTAACCTGAAAATCAACTTCAACACATAAGCAAATTGGCAACAAAAATTTAACCATAAAGAAAGAAACTGTAGAACAGAAAGACAACAACAACCCATACCAAAGTAATCCAACAGCAACAGTAAACAAGACAGTCGACATAAGCTCGTGAGCGAATCGTGACTTGCTTGACACTTTCTTGTCAACCTTCCATAAGAATAACATCAAACAATGCCAAAACAGAGCATTCAAACTCCTGAATTAAGGAATAAACTACGTGGTATCTATAGAAATCTCACCATCACCACATGCAATGGTTGCTTCTCAGACACTCCAGGGTTGCGAAAAGGCTCATCCGAATTCCGTGAAGCTCGTTGCTTCAATTCTTGCAACAATGAAGGAAGAGTTGAAGGTTTTCCTGAATGTTGATCAGGAAGATAATCTGCAATAGCATTGGTAACAACAAGAGCTCGAAGATACTCCACCACTCCACCGCTATCGACTGTGTGTTCTCTGCTCTCAAACCTCCTAATCACATGCTCAGGACTACCCAACAATTCCACTTTTTTCAATTACCAATTCATTTTCATTTTTAATTCTATCAGAAGGCTAGTAGAAAGTAGAATAACAGTAAGAGACCTGTGTTTATTGAGCTCAACCAAGAGAGCTGTCTGCTTGAGAGCGTCCTTAGGATTGGCGTCCGCCTCCGCCATCAGACGATCCAAACGCTTTTTCTCTTGGCGCCAGAGCGGCCACCAGCTCAACCAATCAGAACTCAACAGTTCATCCACGGCTCTTCTAGTGGTGGCCCACAACCCCGTCAAGAACACAAGTAACGGCAGTTTCCGATTAACTCCGTCACTCTCCGACCGCTCCACCTCGACTTTGGGCTCCTCCTCCTCGGAAACCGAAGCAGGCAAGTGATCGAGCTTGGAAACATCGGAATCGGAACTGGAAACGATATTGTTGTCCGGGTGCAACGCAGACCAAACCAAGGGAAAATCAGATTTGAGAGAAGTGAAGAAACAAAGTTGAGATAAAGAATGAGAGTAGTGGTGGCGGTGGCGGAAGAGTCGAGAAGGAGGTTTAAAGAGAAGAGAAGCTTGCAGAGTAACAATGGCCATTGTTACTAACAAATCAAAACCAAACTCTTATCTCTCTCTCTCTGTATCGGTTGCGTTTGCTTGAGGATAGGAGAAGAAGAAGAGAGGTTGGTCGAGAACCACACGAATGGAGTGAGAAGAAAAGTATTAGAGAACAGTAATCTTATCATCATTGAAGATGGCGCCGGCAGTTCCTTGCTTCCTCATTGGTGTTACATCCTAAGACATTTTATACCTTAGACCCACATCAAAGTTTGTACTTTTTTGGAGCTTTCTGTTTCCATTTTACTTCCAGCATCCTTAAATTTATCGAATCTCAAGTCAATTTTAGTTTCTTTGTTCTTTCCGAAAGAGGCAAGTTACGTGAAGAACATAAAGAAGACTCAGTACCTACACTACCATGAACGTACCTAAAGAGCATTTCAGATTCTAATGGAGAAAGTAGACATAAAGAGAAGAAACATAGCTCATGCATTATCACCTGAAAGGCAAAAGCTTTCCCTGTCCAAGGGTAAAGTTCAACCCTCATGGCCGATTTCATAGAAACAACAAACACTAGTATTTTCACAATCCAAACATAACGTCTGTATTCATATACTTCACAATATCTAAGAAATCATAATTCGATAGCTGGGCAGAGTAAAGCTGCTCGAATCTAAATGTTTGCATGACAAGACCTCAGAAAATTTGAAAGAAAAGATAACATTCAAATTGTCAGATTTCTGCTGGTACAATATTCCAGGGAGAAGCTCTCTCCAAATTGTTCATCCCAACATTTGCAAGTCATTAGGTCGACACGACTAAAGATGCAATACCATAAGTGCTATTGCATCCAGTTAGGTCTGTACGGTGGCATTGCGGCTGGGTGTTGTGGGCCAGAGTGAGGATCTATTTGCATCATTCGATGTCCCATTTGTGGTGGCATATTTCCAGAAAGCATGTAAGGATGGCCGTTCATCGACATAGAATTAGGTCCCGTGGACCATCCAGCAGAAGGTGGAGGCATTGGTGGATACTCAGTGGCTGGGGCAAAGTGAGTTCCTCTGTATGGATGAGGAGGGCCAAATTGTTGAACTGGTTGGTGCCCCATAACTGGAGGCTGAGGGTTTAATATGGCAGCGTTCGGAATTGTATAGTCTCTGCTCCGATCATTATTGACCTGTAATCATTATAGCAAGCTCAAATAAATGTTCTGAGGAACTTCTGGATCCCATATAGATCAACAAAGAATAGAATATCCAAAATAGAATTCACCCCAGGATCTTCAAAAATCAGCCCGATCAATAGGCAATTCCTTCTTTCACTTAATAAGACAATTTGTTGGCACCTTATGCACAAATAGTAACTGATTTAAAAAAGATATAGTTGCATACCTTTATGCTAAGATCGTTGTGACGAGAGTATGATATATGAAGTTTGCAAAACCCTCCATCATAGATGCAGTGACCTTCCAATGCTTCCTTGGCAACAATAGCCATCTGAACATCTTCAGGTAACAGAACAGTCAACATCTCAATTTCATAGCTAAAGGAACACATTACTAGATGTGTCAGATTTATTAAATCTATCATTTCTAACCACAGTCTTCCAAGCTTTAACCATCATTCTGGAAGAACAATTGTGGGAATAAAGCTTGACCTCTCTTACCGTTTCATATGCTATTACTCAAGTTCAAGTTAGCAGGTTAAAAAACTACCTAAATTATGCTAATTCTACTAAAGGCATCAGACATTGACGTGACACAACAAAAAAATAAGTTAGTTGAAATCCTTCTCCAAAAACAGACCTGAGGTGTGCCACACGTATAGAGAGACATCTAGAATTTAAAATGAATCTTGGGGAGCTCGTAATGGCAATATGCTAAGGTATTAGCAAATTTGAAGAATCATTGTTTTAGCTTAAAATCAGAGGCAATGGTACATACCAGGGTATTGAATTAAAGCCTGAACACCACCATTCTTATCAAACATGGCAATCTTCTGAACAGGTCCAAAAGCAGAAAAGACCTAGCATTGCATTCAGGATTTAAGATAACGTATTAACAAAAGCACAGCCAACAAGCTATTTCAGTTAATTTAGTATTGATGTGAATACCATGTGTAAAGCATCCAAAGTGACAGCATATTGCATGTTCTCAATTGATGCAAGAAGAACATTACTCTCAGGTTCTAGTTTCTTTCCATCAGCACCAACATTCACCTACAACGAGGGTAAACAAATTCTATCAGGATGAGCCAATAGACTGGGAATTAAATGAATAGAAGACTCTTAGGCCTAAAAACAAAGAAAGGACGACCAATTTAAATCCTGCAAACATATTGCACAATCAAAAATACAATCATGAATAACTAAAAAGGGCTGTCACCACTTTTAACATGATAAAGACTTGTTACGGCTGCAACATCTTTTAACATGCTAAAGATTGTTTTAGAGCCTTACCAGACCACTTCCATCCATAGCTGATGGAGCAACAGGAAGGTTTGGGTTGGTGTAGTCCCTGTTTTCGTAAAAAATGAGTTAGACTAGAGGAAATATTTGAGCACAGAGAACAAATCTGGCAAATTAAACAGCAGAAATCAAAGCCAAATGCCCAGTGGATAGCAGGAGCAGAACTAGACTAGCAATAAAACAACACGGGAAGAGAGACAAATACACAGAAATAAAAAAATAAATGACTGCAAAATGCAAAGAGAGATATATTACCTGCTCCGATGGCTTTGGAATTTTACACTCAAATCAGTATGAGCGGAATACGTGATCCTAAGGGTACATGGTCCAAGATGATCAGGGAGAAGGTAACTGAAACAGAAGACAGTAAAAAGGTAAAAAAATCATAAAATGGTGACATCTGAGAAACCTTTTAAGTAATATTCAAGTTCCCACTACTTGAATCAGTTGTACTGTAAAAAAGAAAAGATGATGAATACAAAACATTAGCTCTCATAACATTTTGAAAACTAATCAAGCTTTAAGAAAAGCTAAATGAAAGGCTTCAAGAGTGCATCAGCACTCTTGCTTAGAATCTATATTAGGAAAAGTCAGATCTATATAATTTCTTATTTATTCCTAAAATCAACTCTCCTTATGTAATTGGTTCTTACTATTATATAAAAGCTGCAAAGGTCTTGAAAATGTATCAAGCACTCAATTGACATTCTTTGATGCTGTCTTGAACATGGTATCAAAGCAATTTAATCCGAGATCATCAAAATCTCTTTTTGCTCCCTGAAATCCTAAAACTCTTACCTCTCTTACCATAAAATCTTAAAACCTTCTGAACTGTCCAAAACTATTACCGCCACCCACCAAAACCAAAAACCAAATATACAAAGGCAACCAAGAGCGCTAGCTACAAGCACAGTACCGACAGTGTTGCCAGGAAATTATCCACGCACTGCCATCGACGAACACCAGTGACAACAGTCTGATGGGTCAGCTCACCTTCTCATCGTGAATGGGGTTCTGGTCTTGTTTTATGTAGATAGAACCTAGGTATCTTGTCATTAGTATAGTCCTCTATATGTTCCAAAACACCATCGGCAGTGTTATCAACATTCGCTAGTCAACAATTCGTCAAATATTCCAGAGAGTATGTCAGACTCCAATTATAAGCCATTGACGAATGTCTCAGTAACTGTCTAAACAATGAGTTCTTCCAATTTGCTAATTACCAAATATTATTTGAACAGTAACAACTATTCTTTATGATTTAAAATGTAGAATTGTTCTTCAAAGGTCAGAGAAACTTGCCCCACTTCACATATGATCTCCAAACTAATAAAAAAATATTGGAAAATTGGCAAGCTGATAATACATAATTACTTCATATCCTTTTCAATTCTATAAAACCTGAAATCTCAAATCCTATTCTCTCACGTTGGCACTCTAAAGCAAGCTTGAAACTATGCCAAGCTTCTTTATTCCAGTGATATGCTTAGCATATATGATATCTCTGTTGAATTGTTTTAGTCCAAACAAGAAATTCAATTGAACGCTTTGCAAAAGTGACACGAGCATTTGAGAAGTTGATTCTCTACTACCCATTAAATATGATGTTAAGGAGATACAAATCCAAAGGAAGCACTTTGATGACTATGACATTTCTAGCAGGATTGAAACCTGAGTTTGAGCATATATGAGCACAAATCCTAAGAGGAGTAGACCTTCCATCCTCAGTTGAAGTACATTTTGATAGAGGTGGACATAATGAGAAGGCCTGGTGGGATAAGAATCATCACTTACGAGCAGTTCATATTGCATCTCTTGAAGAACATTCTTTGGATACAGCTTCACAATCGTCTATTATCTTATCTCAGGACAGGTATACTAACTACTTGCAGTATCAATCAACTCAGCAGGTATCATCTTCTATGGTATATGTGGCTCATCAAGGCAACCCAACAACCTGTTATTCCAACTATCCCCAAAAAACAGTTCTGGGTATTGGATTCTAGTGCCACAAATTGTATTTTAAGTAAAATAACTAATTTCGATCATATCTTTCCTTCACTTCTTCTCGTTTATCATTGCTAATGGATTTACTGCCACCATTAAAGGTGTTGGATCCTCTCATCTTTATCCCTCTCTTACTTTACATTATTTGTACCGAAATTTCATTGCAATCTTATATATGTGAGCAAATTGACTAAACAACTAAATTATTCTATATGTTTCTACCCTAATAATGTCATTATCCAAAATTTGAAGAGCAAGATTATGATTGGAGAAAGGCAAGAATCAAATAGGATGTAATACTTTGGCAAGTTGTAATCATTTGTCGCATGTCTAGTATTAGTCTCTCCAATTGATATTCACAATCAATTGAGTCATCCATCATTGGAAAATCTCAAGAAATTAGTGCCAGGAGTCTATTTCTAGCTTAAATTGCGTCATGTCAACTCAAAAAACATCATCGTACTTTGTTATTTCCTCGAGTCCATAAAAGGGTTGAGAAACCTTTTATTTCAGTACATACAGATAATTGGAGTTCAAGTCGTGTCAAGTCCAAGTTCAGATCTTAGTATTTCATAATTTTTGTTGATGATTTCTCTCGAATAACTTAGTTATATCTAATAAAAGTTCGTTTAAACTTATTCTCTATTATTTATTCTTTCTATGTTAAAATTCAAAATCAATTTAATACCCAAATCAATATTCCTCGTAGTGATAATACTAGGGAATACCTCTCTAGTTCATTCTATAGCTACTTGCAACAATAGAATATTCAGCATCAATCTTTCTGCCCACACACTCCTCAACAGAATAGGGTAGCTAAAAGGAAAATCCAACACATTGTCGAAACAACTCATATGCACATGAATGTACCTAAAAGTTTTTTGGGAGATGTTGTACTCACTACATGTTTTCTTATTAACCGAAAGCCATCTCTTGTATTGACACGTAAAACTCCATTCTCTACCCTCTACCCCTGCCAAGATCCTTTTTCTATTAATCTTCGGGCCTGGCAAAAATAAATTAGACCCAAAGCTATAAAAAAATTTCTCAGGTACTCTTGTCCGCAAAAAGTATACAAATGTTCCAGCCCTTCTTTGAATCAATTTTTTGTGTCTACTAATGTTATAAATTCTTTAAGACACATCCCACTTTTTTATGCTCAACATGTCTCTACTGACACTGATGAATATCTACCAATTCCCTTTTTTTCCTTCGCAAACAACTCCCAATTATGTTACCCAGATCCTAATTCTACCACTTCTGAGCTTGCCCCTAGCACTCATCCTAATCCTTTGGAACTTCTTATCTTGTCCTGATTTACAGGTTTATACTTGACGCACTCATCATGAACTACAAACAAAAGATTCATGATCATCACTATCATCTTCTTCGTCAACACCACCACCATATGATGTTCATGATTAGCAAATTGCCCTCCATAAAGGAATAAGGTCTTGTACATTTCACCCTGTCTCAAACTTTGTTTTTTATGATTCATTATCACCATCATATGTTGCCAACCGCGTTCACAGACTTTGTCTTCTAGAACTGTACCTAAGTCTGTGTTAGAAGCTTTGAATCATCTTGGATGGTGACATGCCACGGTAAAAGAGATGTTGTCTTTACAGGCTAACAATACATGAGAATAGTTACTCTTTCACATGGTTAGATAGTGGTGGGTTGTCATATGGTGTTCGAAATTAAGGTCAATCTTGACAGCACAATTAATTGTTTAAAAGCTCGGTTGGTAGCTAAGGGATACACAGATGTATTGTATGGATTTATTGCTTTTGATTGTTTATGTTGATCTTGTTATTTACTAGAGATGATAAGGCAAGAATCCAATCTTTAAAGTCGTTCTTGCAAACCAAGTTTCAAACAAAGGACCTTGGCTCACTAAATTTTTTTTTTTTGGGTTATTGAGGTAGCAAGGTCGAAGACGGGAATTTATCTATCTCAAAGAATAGATCCTCAACCTTCTGAAGAAAACAGCCTATTGAGAACTAAGCTAGTTGATAGTCCTATTAAGCCAGATGTTAAATTTGATGTTGATAAAGGAGAGTATTTGGAAGATCCGAGTAGGTATAGAATGCTTGGTAAACTAAATTATTTGAATGAGTCAATTTATGGAGTCTCCACAAGCTACCCATTGGGATGCAGTTATTAAGACTTAGGGATATTTCAAAGGTTCGTCAGGGTAAGGTCTTCTATATCAAAATCATGGCCATACTCAGATTCAAGGATATATCAATGCAGATTAGGCAGACTCTTATGATCAACATTCTACTTCAGGCTACTATGTATTTATGCGTGGAAGCATGATGTCATAGAGAAGCAAGACGCAATATTATTGCGCATTCCACTGCTGAGTCCGATTACAAAGCATGGCATATACTACATATGAGTTGATTTGATTTGACGCATCTTCTCCGGGAACTTGGTTTTGAGCACTCAACTCCAATGAAGTTGATGTGTGATAATCAAGCAGCCATTCATATTGCCTCTAACCCAGTCTTCCATGAGAAAACCAAATATATTGAGGTGGATTGTCACTTTGTTCATGAAAAGCTTCAAGAAGGATTGGTTAAGACACCATATGTCAAGTTAGGAGACCAACTTGATGATTTATTCACCTAGGCTTTGGGGGCTCTTAGGTGAAATCTATATGTAACAAGCTTGAAGCTTAACATATGTATGCTCCTGCTTGAGGGAAAGTACTAGGATCTATATTAGGAAAAGTCACATCGATATGATTTCCTATTTATTCCTAAGATCTACTAATTGGTTCTTACTATTATATTATGGCTATGAGGGTCTTAGAATTGTTTCAATTTTCTAATATTGTCTTTAACAATATGTTCACTATTTTCCTGAAATAGCTGTAATAATTACAAGTTTCATTACCATGCACCCTATTAAGCCTATATGTTCCATGACAGTTCGACTAAATACCATGTCAGACAATTAATACAACTGTCACCTAGGGATGTTCCTTCCATCCAAGGCATCTTTTGCAGACGAAGCAGTTTCTGCATCAGAAAATTGCACCAAAGCCTGGAAAAAGGCGTATGAAAAGCTTAATAATGAAAGAGGAAGAAAATTAGAAATTTGGAGTCATATCATCAATCAGACCTGAAATCCAGCTGTCTTCTCAAAGGTAGTAATCTTATGAACAAACCCAAATGTAGAGAAAACCTGCACCAGGGAAAGCAACACAATATAAGGTTTTCATGACCTATATCACAAAACTTCCAATAGTTAAGGCAAACTAAGTTAAGATATATGTTATCCATCATGAGTTCATTTGGCACAACACTATAATCTAAAGGGATAACAACCAAAAAAGCTAAAACAATAGGATAAACATTGGATCTGTAGAACCACAAAGGGAACAATGAGATTCACTCCTTTGCTAGCAGCCAAAAATCAAGTCCGTGCAATATTTCACGTAAAGAGCAAAAATTGCTGATTATTGACAGAATATAAGAAACAAGTAATATTCAAAAACTAGTGAACATCCACCAACAAAAAGGCTGACAAAGGAATAGAACAATTAAGCTCCTATGTCAATTGATAACAAGAACTTTCTCCCTGCTTCAATATAAGGAGCAATTATCCTAGTCCAAATAGTCAATATGAGATTATACTAAAGTACACAATCAGCAACCCATCATACTTAAAAACAACTAAAAAATAAGAATGGAACATGTTAAGACTGCTTCTCCAAGAAAACAAGAGGCGTGTTAGAATTCAATTCAACATGCATGCAATAAGAAGTCATTAACCAAAAGTTTTATTGGTTTAAAAGTAATGTGAAGACCTTAATGAACTAAAAAAACACATATAAGGAAACAAAAAAATGATAATGATGCAAATATTAAAGGCTGAGTGGTCTCAAAAAAACTAAAATGGAAATACTATCAAGAAACTTAAAGGTTGGAATTGGACGTTTGAGGAGGAAGAGTAGGGGAAGAAAGAGTCAGTGTTAAGGAAAGGAGAAAGAAGACAAACACACATGTGCTCTTTCTCCCGATGCACAAAGCTGCCATTGCAGATATTTCCTTGACATGGGCCTGCTGATTCATTTACATTTACGTTAAGAAAAGCTTTGCAAAGCATGACAAAGTACAGCCTAAGTATAGAACACTTTATCATCCTTAAAGTACGCTTGCTTCTTGTAAATATATTAGGAAAGCTTGTAATTAGCTTACAAGATGCAAAACATCAATACTGACGAGGCGTGCATCTGGACCTTCAATTGTCACCAACAAAACGTTTCCAGCAACATCAGCTGTTGTCTTGTTGTTAACTATTTCTTGCCTATTAGAATACTGAAGGTAAACAGTCTTCCCCCGTACTTGAGCAGGCTCGGAGGATGAAGCATAATAAGATATCATTGCAATAGCTTGATTCAAATCTGCCTAAAATCCATTAATAACGGTAAAGGGTGAAAAGAATCAATAATATTGCTGATTAACATTAAAAAGAAATGAAAGAAAGAACTGCCCACAAAGAAATAAACTCACAAATTCAATAAAAGCTTGATTTTTGTTTGCCCCAACATTACACTTTGTGTTGACAACTTTACCAAAGGGCTTTCCAAGCTCAATTAACTCCTCCTCTGTGCAATCCCATGGCAAGTTTCTTAAGTGGAGCACCTTAGACGGGGTTTGGGTGAGACGGAACTGTGGCTGACCGGAAACAGATGCCATTTCTACAAGAGCAACCTACTCCAAGAATCTGCAACCCCTCAGAACTGCAACACAAACAAACATTTTCAATCAAAATGAATAGAATCTCAAAAGGCAACAATGACAATAATACTTCACTTCACGCTAAAGAACCATGCTTCCAAGCTCTTTATTTTAAGGTAAAAGTAGACTGAAAACACATTGAATGTCTTCAAATAGGATAATTCAGTGATCAAAGTGCTCAGGCAAACTTCTTAATTTCCGTTAACAAAACCCTAACTTTTTGACATCTACACCCAAAACTAACACCTGCGAAGAACCCCAACCGGAAAACTATCCGATACCATACATCACCCTTTTTGATCGGAAGCACAACAGGCCAAGTACACACAAAAAAGAAATTAACTTTACTACCAAACCACAAAGAATCAACCGTCCCTAGTCGCATGAAAACGACACAACCAATACCCACGTCAAAGCATACAAATCATCGGCAGATAAAACTGTATACTACGAAAGAAAAAAGATTGAATTATGGCAAATTACGAGGTAACTGGAGATTGAACACCGCCTACGAAAGGCTCCCGAATCGCAAAAAGAAGATAGAGACAGACCAAGTAAACACAGAAAGAAGTTGCGAAGCACCGTTCGATACTCGTGCCTACACTTATACAATTTATTTTCAATATATATATATATATATTAAATTATTAAAAAATACATTTAATCCATTAATTTTAAATTAAACCATATTTAACTCCTTATTTTCGAATTAAATCAAACCTAACGAAGTTAATTTTGTAATTTCATATGATAAAAATAAATTTTAATATTAGTTATTAAGTGAAAAAAATTATAAAGTATTCTAATTACATAGTATAATTAGGGATCAGATCTCCTGTTCCAGTTATGATGTTTCAATCATATTCTATTAAATCTTATCTACAAATTTATGTGGTCCTTAAATCTCATCCATACATTTATGTGGTCCTATTTATGTTAAATCTTATCCATAAATTTATGTGGTCATTAAATCTCATCCATACATTTATTACAAATTTATACACATAAATTTGTAATAAATGTATAGTTATACACATAAATTTGTAATAAATGTATAGATGAGATTTAATGACCACATAAATTTATGGATAAGATTTAACATAAATATATGAATAAGGTTTAATCAATGTTTTAAAAACCGAATCGGACATCGAACCGGTCGAAGGAAAGGTTTAAGGTTTAGAGGTTCAATCGGTAGTGAACCGCTATTAAACCGGAATATAGTAAATACGATGAAAATTTTATAAGAATAAATAAAAATAAAATATTTTATTGAAATGAAAAATAAACCAATGTTTATTATTTTATAATAAACTAAAAATAAATAAATATGAGTACAATATAAAATTTAAAATAACAATAAATATCAAAATTGTATTTCTGAAGGAGGTTGCGTCTCATTATTATCAAAAGCTCCAAATTCTTCAATATTATTTAAAAATTTGTAAACTACGCTTTCATCCAAAATATTTGCATGTTATTGTGTCAATGCGAAGCTTTACTTAGTATGCATCAAAAAGATAATGGTTGCGGATTTTTCCATTTCCAATATATAAAAAAAACTAAATTAGGTTACAAATTTTATATTTAACAAAATCTTAAATCTTAATAATTAAACCCATTAGTTCTTGTCTGTTTGGTCATTTGGTAATTTGCCTTTTTACAATAAATTTATTTAAATGTTTTCTTTGTCTTTTCTACGTAAAACTCTAAAAAGAAAGTGGGCATTTGAGGTTTCTGACAATATTCTCTGCATGATGTCTCTTCTTCACTGTTCTTACCTTGTATCTCGTGCCAGCCTCACAAGTCTTTAAGCTAATATATACCCACTTTTTAATCTGTCTTATTAGTAGAAGATCACACAGAACTAGATAGGAAATGATGTAATGTAATGAATCAAGTGTCACTAATGGCGACCCCCTCAAAAAGATCTGTTTTCTTGGGTTTGGGATTTATGGGTTCTCTCTCATTTTCAGAAAGAAGAGGAAACGTGAAGAAGATATATAGAGAGAGAGAGAGATTGAGGACGCCGAGGAGGGAGGGTCTGATCATTAATTTTTTAGCTAAAATAAATCAGAATTGATTTAATAGCTTTTTAATGTTTCCAATACTGTTGTCGCTTTTAACTGTGCTAACTTTCTCTTGCTGTCTTCTCTCATGTGCTGGGCGGTGCATTTCTCTTCTTCACTGACTGCCATTTCTTTACAAAAGAAAAGAACCCTAGCCTAGTCTCTTTTGGTTTTTAGCTTTACGCGTTCCTAACATTCCACACAAGTAGCTTCTCTCTCAGATGTGAGTGTTTTGTGTGTGATCACAAGCAAAGATTTGTGCTTTGAGGCTGTACATTTGAAAAGAAGTTCCTTTGAGCATCGTTTGATTTCATCTGTGTTGGTTCCTTCATTCAGTGAAAAGTTTGATGATTTACTCCATGCGTTTGAAGCTTTAAGAGCAGCAGTTTCGCGAATGTTCTTGGTCTGTGTCTAGTATGACTAGACACCGTCTAGACACCACTAGACACCGTCTCGAAGCTCGATGCCTCCAAGATCTCTTATGCGGGAGAGGGAAAACGAAGGGTTTAAAACCGGACCGGACCGGTCCGGTTCGACCGAAAAAAGTTGAACCGTCCGGTTTGTATAGAGAGAGGTTATTAAGTAAAACCGAACCGGACTACTGACCTGTTCAAACCTTTTCCGGTCGGACCGGACGGTCCGGTCCGATTTTTTAAACATTGGGTAATACTTGAATTTGGGTTAATTATTAAAAAAAACAACTCAAACTTTAAACTTAAAAAAGTAGAAATAAAATGTCGAAATTTTCAATTTTTTTAATTTTAACTCGAACTTTAAAAAGTAGCAATAAAATGCTCAAGCTTTCAATTTTTTCAATTATAACCTAACGTTAGTGTTTTCGTTACGTTTGTTGGCGTGACTTGCCACGTATTTTAGAAATCTTAACTATTAATACACATCACCCAAAATTAACACAACAAAATAAAGATTAATAAAACGATATCGTTTAATCACATAATTAAAATGATGTCGTTTAAAAATGACTTAAATAAGACTATGCAGCCCTGATAATCTTACACTTTAATTTTAGTTTTTTTCCCTTTTGTTTTAGTTTGTTCTCTTGATGTCTCCACTTTTCAAATTTCATATTACACAGTCTTAATACCCTCATACTAAGGATATCAGGAGAACGAGTTAAAAACAAAAAGCTTACTAATGCAGTACACTGTAATGTGAAAGTAGTTTAGAGCGTCAGAAAAACAAATAAAAAATAAAAGACTGAGGACATCGAGAGAACAATAAATAATATCGGGTTAGAATTGAAGAAAATTAAAAATTTTAGCATGTTATTATAATTTTAAAAATTTAGGTTAGAATTAAAAAATTAAATATTTAAATATTTTATTACTACTTTTTTAAGTTCGAGCTATATTAAAAAAATTAACTAATTTTTAATTTTATTTTTATTTTGGTAAACGACCCTTTAAATTTCGTATGGCATTGCAAAGGAGAAGCTCAAAAGGCCAAATTCAGTTTTGTCATATGGATCAAAGTGTAATAGTTCGCAAAACTTTTGCACGAGTGAGTTGAGAGACATTTCAGCTTCGACTTTAATAAACATAAGCCCAAATTTGAGATTTTCTCCAAGTTTTCGGTATGAATACCAATGCATGGGCCTAAACCCCAAAATCAACTAAAAAACATGCTTCTGTGGTTTATCTGTTTTTACCTTGTTGTGTTTGTGTGTGGTTATATATATATTTGCATTAGCATATTTTATTTTCATCAAATATGGAGGCATGTTGTCATTACTATTTTAATATATTAAATAATGAAATGGTATTTAATAAATAATATGGTACACGTAATTTAAAATTTTAAAAAATTAACTAATTTCAACTATATCAATATAATAATATTAAGCAATAGTAATATTAGGTTATTAACTGATTTTGGGAAGCAATCTCTTTATTAGTTAGAGATAAACTACGTACTACTAAACCTCTCTAGATCATGCGTCTTAGCGAGATTTTTACTAAATGTTGTTGTTGTATTAAGTTATTAATTGTTAATTTTCATAATATTATCTTTACTTGTCATTTTTAAGTTGTTAATAATTATAAATAGCTAATTTAGCAATTTTAGTAATATAAGTACATTAGAAATTGATAATACTTTATTTTAATATAAAATATCTAAATTAATAACTGCGGATGCCACTTGTTTTACCCATTTTAAGATGTCAAACAAAGTAGGCAAATCACGTTATGTTATTTGCAGATGAGTTTTTTAGATTTTTCTTCTTAATGAAACCCAATTTATATATAAAAGCTGTTTTTTCAGATTTTCTTCTTAATGAACCCCATATATAAGTAAGTAGCCCTGTAAAATATGTTTTTACTCAAGATGTGTATGAAGATATTTGGAAGTTAATGCAATTTTTAAAAATTTATGTACAAAGAATTTCTTTTCATTCTGTTATTCTAATTTTCAACTTAAATAAATTTATCGTTTTATTTAGACGTGCTTATAGATGTTTAAAGTATTAAGACTATCAAATTTCACATGGTAAAGGACATTTTTTTGTTTTTTTTAATTTCACTTATTTTAAATTTTACCTTTTATCATTTATATCATAAAAATATCGGTATTATTAGAAATTTTATAAATAATTTTACTTGAATGCAAATCTTTACATAATTAGTGTTTATTAAATCTCTTTGTCATAATTTAAATCATAACAAAAAGAAGACATTATTAATTACATTATAATTAGGTCAAATATTTGATAAGTATAATTAAATAGGATTGTCCTACGTACCAATTGCGTATAGCCTGGACGTGCTACCCTCAAAAGTTGTAACCTTGTAGTGTCTAGTCTACGGAACTCAATCTTTGAACGAGCAACGTTTATTTGGTGTGGTTTACAAAATTGGGAGAATCATTGCTTTCATCATCAAAATTCTTTTGCACGTCCCCTTCCCAATCATGACTCTAGCACTGTCCATTAGACTGCCATCTTCCAGAGTATATATATATATACTTCTATCTTCTTCTTCTTCTTCTTCTTGAACTAAACATTCACGTCTATTTAATTTACACGCAGGCATTAATCCATGTCTTTATATTAGTAGAAAATAAAAGGTTGAACGTAAAGAGAACTTACATCCCTTTTTCTCATAAATCATAAAATTGAAATTAATGAACTCGACTACTAAAGTAATGTTGTAAGGTAATCTTAATCTTTGAGGTCCCATATTAAGTGGGTATTAGAGCATGTCGAATACAAATTGTTGCTTTCGTCGGACATAATGAAGTTTGGTGTATTTGACAGCCCAACAACTGCCCTTACATTATTTGGTTACAGGACGCGTTGATGACTATCATACACCCAACTTGTCAACACAGGTAGCATTTGTCATTAACTTGGAAAGCCCATAATTATTTATGAATAGGTGATATGCAAATTTCACCTAATTATATCTTTTTAATACGGAAAATTATAGTTTTATGTCTTTTTTCTAAAAGTCGCTGGTAGTTAAATGGTCCTAGGTGTCTTATAGCAGGCCTTTTGAAATACAAATTGTCCTCTCCTACGGGCAAGGAAAAAAAAAAGGCAATGAAATAAGCATGACATCAAAATTATAACTTGGAACTATAATCATATCTTTCTATTAAAAGTATTGCTATCTTGGTTAATGTCTTAAAGTTTTAAATAAAAACTTAACAAATGATGTGACCATATAAAAAGACCTTGCATATCAAGATACCAATCAAATTGAATATTACTGTCTTCGCTTTCCTTGTTGTTATTATATGAACGCTAATGGTCTGATTTCACGTACACGCTTACTGATCTTACCAACTGACAACTTTACGTTGACTTTGATTCTCCTCTCATCCATCGACGTTCAACACTGAAGTGCATGTTATGTTTGATTGCCATTTTGTTTGTGGCTTTTGTCCTTTGTCCTTACTAAGAACGAGACTCGTCTCACCTCGTATCCATTATATACATTGATCTTTTCAACTGTCTTTCACAATTTCCTTTTTTGCAGCTGTGGCAAATTAATTACTTGTTCAAATTTTACTTTTTCCAAATCTAGGTATACGTAAAGTGTGATTATAAATAGAAACATAATACATTCTTAATCAAGCACAAAAATTCAATCGCACGTAAGCTTCCTTCTTACACTTTATAAAAAATTGCATGACAGCACACTGAAAGTGCTTCTTAACGATCCATAATATTTTTTGCACAAAAGTTAGCACTTCTATATCAGTGAATTTAATTTAGTTCTTCTAATGGAAGGGGAGAAAGAGGAATACAATTACATCAACTCAACTGGGGGGATATGGACCCAAGGATGAATGTATTATCGTAGTTTGTAAAATATGTTGATATTAAGCCAATCCGCAACCTAAAAGGAAGATTAATAATGTCAAAAAAAAGGAAGATTAATTATTATTCTTACCACACACACACACATATATATATAGTAGGATCTTGAAGAGAGGCAAATGTTTATATATAGTACCACTAAAAATAAAATCCCTACCGTCCCTTCAATCATCATGCATCCCACCAAATCCAGATTTGTAAATTGTTAACACGTCTTAATCTGTTCCACCTAACAAATTAAACTTGTTGATTTGGAATTACACAATGCCTATAGTTTTGTTATTAATTCTAAAATGCATTGTCGGCAAACAGATTTAGCCTAATTAAGCTGATTAGTTAATCTAGCTTTGTCTGTCTGTCCATTGTGAACATTTTCTTTCTGTGTTACCTGCTACTCTATTTTTTTTGGATTTGTTGATACCTCATAGCAAATATAGTATAACGATTAGCAAATGAACTTAATTTAGTATATAATATACTATTTCATGAATATTAAACAAATCAATTATCAGTGGACTGTTGAGTAGTGAAATTATTTGTCGTTTTCTCGAAATAATTAGCTTGGAATATTACACATACAGACGCAATTAGAACAACAATTTGTAAAACATAAAGCTTTACTCTCATTATATCTATATAACACCAAAGAATTTGGAAATGCGAGTCAACAGCAACAACTGTAAAAGTTTTGAAAAATCTAATGATTAATTAGAACAAAGACGATAATTGTAAATTAGAAATACATTTGTCCCTTTTCTTCTAATTTATGATAGTAAATCCCTTTGTCTTATTTGTATTATATTTTATGCCCAATCGCATCACTTTGTTCCTTCAATCTCTTACGTAGACGAATAAATTGCAATGTATTAGAAAGATTTCGCTTCTCTTTCGGCCTCAGACATTTCTTGAGGTAATCGTAAAACCAATTACCTCTAGTACGTTCTCTCATCGTTAGAAATGTGAAATTAGTTTGAGATTTTGGGAACGCCCCATTAATTTCTGGCGACTTTTAGTTGGTTCATGCCTCACCAAATCTGGAATCCAAAGCCGGCATTCGTGTTTGAGAATATACAAGAAACACTCACCTAAAACAATCATGCAAAGAACTTATAGTCAACCACAATGTCTCTTTCGATTCCATTTCATGAAATTCACAAAATCTTTTCGGAGCTAACAGAAATAATGTACGTGGAGGGCATTAGTTGGAAACAAGCTATAAACCTATACCATCTTCTCCTGTCACACAAAGTGGCATCAATCCCTTCTAGTTAGACCAGGTCACGACTATAAGCTTTGAGCGCTCTCACGCAGACGTCTTGTTCTTGGGAGAAAGATAAACGCAGTGAATGCTCTATTCACAGGCTACGTAGAGAACTAGTATGTGTAGTTGAGCCAAAATGATGTATAATAATTTGCTTGCCAGAAGCTTTAGCAAGCATGAGCAGATTAGGTTGGGTTATGGGGCAATGATTGCCTGCTTCTTTATTGCATTGAGCACTTGCATTATCTTTAAGCCTTATTTCAGTCCTCTACCAGTTTGTAAGTCGTCCATTTCTCTCCCACTTGAAGCTTTAATTATCAAAACTAATTTCCAGAAATTTTTATTCTTTATATTTTACACTACCTGCCTCTCTAACCTATCAAATGGTATTGCAGTGAGTTTACAGTTGTCAAGAGGAGCGGTGCAGGAGTTGAAAATTATCAATGATTCTCTGTTAATAGAAAGAGGTAATCGATGATGAAAACCTTGCACATGATCTTTCCATCACAAGTCCTCATTATATTTTCTTGATTCTGGATGCAGAAATCATAAAAAAGAATGCGGTATCCATCAACAGTACAAGCAACTCTGTGGTTGGGGGTATGCATTCACTAATTTATGTTCATTACCGAGAGAAGTATTAGCATAATTCGTTTTCTGTTTGCTTACGCTATATCTGATGTTGATTTTGGTCAGCTGGCAATAAGCTGACAGCGAAGAAAACAGGAATGTCTCTTCAAACAGAAAGGGGTAAGTTTTTTCTTAGATATTGGAAACTCATTTCTACTTAGTTTTTGAAAATACCAACAAAAACTCGGTGTCATCCGCAATTAGGTTCACTTTTGTAGAATACTCGACTAAAGTATGGTGCATGCGTTATTTCTTGAACAAGCAGATGTTACATTAAAGCATACAATGGAGCCTATATGCAATTTCACAGAAAGATCAGATTTCTGTGACGTCAAAGGGAGCATCAGGATCGATTCAAGTTCCTCCACAGTTTTTATTGTCTCATCCGAAATCAACGTATTGGGTGTAGAAAACAGCTCATGGAATATTAAGGCTTATGCGCGAAAAGATGACCGTACAGCAATGAGCCTGGTGAAGGGATGGTCTGTTAGACTTGTAAATAATAATAGCCACGCTGTCCCTCAGTGCATCAAAAGTCACAATGTTCCTGCAGTCCTATTTTCTGCTGGTGCATACTCAGGAAACCACTTCCATGCCTTCACCGATATTATTGTTCCACTGTACTCTACTGCTCGATCCTTCAATGGAGAAGTGAAGCTTCTTATCAGCAGCCAACCATCTTGGTGGATGAAAAAGTTTGAAATCTTGATGAGGGCACTGTCTAAATATGAGGTTGTGAACATTGATAAGAGACAAGGTGTAGATTGCTTCCCAAGTGTAGTTGTTGGCCTCAAACGTCTAACCAAAAAGGAGCTCCACGTTGATCCTTCAATTTCAGGCTATTCTATGCAGGACTTCAGAGAGTTCTTAAGAAGCTCATATTCCTTGAAGAAAGCTAGTGCAATAAAAATCAAGGATGCTCAGAAGAAAAGGCCAAGATTATTAATTATTTCACGAAAGAAATCGCGAGCTTTTACAAATGTTGGTGACATTGCTAGAATGGCTAAAAAATTGGGATTCAATGTAGTTGTGGCAGAAGCTGACGCCAACCTTTCAGGATTTGCAAAAATCATTAATTCCTGTGATGTTGTGCTGGGTGTTCATGGAGCTGGTCTAACCAACATTCTCTTCCTTCCAGAAAATGCAATACTGATACAAGTAGTCCCATTTGGAGGAGCAGAGTGGGTTTCAAAACATTTCTTCGAAGAACCTTCGAAACAAATGAACTTAAGGTACTTGGAGTACAAGATAAAGGTAGAAGAGAGCACTTTGATACAGCAATATCCAACAGACCATGTGGTTTTAAGAGACCCCAGAGTGATTCAAAAACAGGGTTGGCTTGCATTTAAGTCGATATACATGGACAAGCAAAATGTAAAGCTTGATCTGAACAGGTTTAGATCCACTTTGTTAAAAGCAATAGAGCTTCTGCACGAGTCATCGTGAATTGCATTTCCCGAGGAGACAAAAGTACTCTCCTTCCGGGCATCTAATTTATTATTCTTCCTTCCAAACTTCATTTTTGGAAAATAAATGTGCTTCTGGACAATTTTTGTTCTTTTGTTAGATCCTGCATACTATAATTCACACATGTAGCAAAATGATCGTGTCGGTTGATCATATTGCTTCTTTGCACACAATTAACTGCTCTCACCAAGAAAAGGAAAAAGGCGCTGGATGATTTCAGGAACATGAATTGGTCAAAAGACACGTATCTTATAAACAACTGCCACTCTCTTTCTTCTAGGTCTGTAAAATAAACTCCACCAATAGTGTTTCAAGTTGGCATGTAACTCTCAGTATCGCGGGTCTCAAAGCTGCTCAAGACCAATAATTGAATCCAACCTAAACCATATTTGATTTGAGTTTTGAGTAGCAAAACCAGAATTTAGAAGGCTTCTCAATTTTCAAACCACGCCTCATGTGGTTGGTTAACAAACTTTGATTAAATTCCTTGACATTCAATCCCATTTAAGTCACACGACTTCACTTAAAATTGCAAACTACAATTTATATTAGTTTTCATAAATTAATCAAGACAGTATATAACAAATCCCTCACATAATCTTTTGTACGTAATGTAATTTTAATTGTTATTTGGTATATGCTAATAAAAAATCTAGCCTAGTCTTTGAAGTCAAATAACGGGAAAGGACATAGATCGAACTTCACAATGAATTGTAGGCCATGCCCACTAACTGCTGGACAACCCAATAGAAGGAACTTCATCATATTACTATCCGTACACAAACAGCAGGAAGAAATGAAGGACGTATTCTACTACATCATGACAATTCATCATAAAGGACAATATTTGCACAATTCACTTCAACTTTCTTGAACACAAACATTTTGATGGAACAACCGAAGATCGCTTAGATGGTGTGGTGTCCAGGGTTAGACATCAAATATTGAGATTACAATTCAAATGAGACAATTAAGAGAAAGGAAGAAAGAGATTGAACTAGAGATCAAAAACCCAAAACCAAATAGCTCCATATAAAGAAAGGCCTAAATCCTAAGCTAGCAAGTAGAGATCAAAAACCCAAAACCAAATAATTCAGAAATAGAGGAACAAATCTGATATTTATGTCCATAGTTTGTTCATAGATCCCATTTACAAGTTCTACCAAGCACTTTCAGATATATATGCATTCCAATAAGAAACACGAAAACAAATATAAACAACTATGAAAACTGAAAGTAAGCAAACAACCATAACCGAGAAATCTGTTCATTTTCTTGGTTATAGTACCAAAACTATACCTCAGAAAACAGGAAACAAAATACCTGTCGACGTGTATGAATTTCCAACTTAGAACGTATTACTACACCTGAACAGACAATTACTAGAGAAGACAATAAAGCCCAGGAAACCCTTTGGACTTCCACAACAAGAAAGCCATGTCAAGCGACTATATAAACCACTAATATGAGCAAGGAGAATTGTCAAAAATGCAACTGCCATTATCTGTGATCATCAGATATGGAATCTCATGAACCTACTCTTCATGCTAATATAATCAGTCATAAAGGCACCATATTCTTAGATTGATTATCTTATGAGCTCTTACCAAATTGGGACAAAAAATTCCAACATCAAATGTGCATTCAGCATCTTTGGTGTCCAAAAGTAATCTTGTCAACACTTGGCTGAAACCCATATACCTATCAATTGTACAATCCACTAAAGATTTAACCTCTGCAGATATCCACAAGCCATCAGCAATTTACATAGCTCGATAAATGAATATTGAAAAAGTAACTGTCATTTTCTCACTTTACAGATGAATTCCACCATGCTTATGGTTTCTTGTATGAGTCATAATATTAGCTTTTCAGTCCATCATCACGTTTAAAATGTGAAGTGGCAGAAGAGGCTTGAGACAGTAAAAACTTCGCAAGGGTAAAAGCCTGTCAGATGAGTCCAAATCTAGACAATTTACTTTCAATCTTCAATTCAGCTGATTAAAATTTGAAGTTTCTGCCTTCCAAACTCGCTATCTCTTAGGACCTCACCAAGGATTCGGAAAGCACCGACAACAGGCTCAAATTGTGTATCTGATTGATCTAGCTGCTTATTGGTTTGAAGATTTGATGCTCTCCTTCATGAGTAATTTAGGCCACAAGGTCACTGTAATGTTCTATGAGGTCTGGCCACAGAAGGTTAAAAAACATCCCAATCAAAAAGATCCACAAGGGCTGGTAGCAGTCTTCTTCCTTAACAAACAGGATTCTGATGCTATAATATTTAATCCTGCACAGTCAACCTAACTCCATTTACCACCATGAACCGGAGTCCTGCTTCCAGTTTTGTTCTTGATCTTTTTCAGAAGAAGTGAAGCATGATCAACATGTTTGGCAGATGATTTCGTCTCACCCTTCAACCACAGAAGAGCCTCAGCTGCTGCATCTTTTTCAGCAAGTTTCTTACTGCTGCATGGCTGCCCCACAAAATCCAAACCGTTAAAGCACACGGTGGAACGAAACTGGTTATTTTTCAATTGCTTTGTCTTGTAAGTAGGTGCTCCATGCCCTGCCCTAGCAAGTAAAGTCTGAAGTTCATTCTTAGAGTTAGCATCACCAACTTTGCTTGGTAGTCCCTCTTTCATTGCCTTTTTTGAGTGTGATGGCAACTGGCGACCGAAAATGAATCTACCTTCACATTGATCCTCTGAAACCAGAAATCTTATAACCATTAATAGCTGCTCATATGACTGCACTTCTAGCGTCGGGTTCAGAAGCTGTAAAATGAGTATACGGCAGGAGAAGAAGAAATAAATAATATATCAGTAACTCAAATCTGGAGCTAAGCTCATTTCGACCAATGCATAGACAAAAAAAACAGAGAGAGAATTAAGCTCCAAGAGATTTAGGTCCAGTGGGTTAAAACATCAAATGCCAAATAAACAGCTTTCCCAAAAGATTAGAAACTTACTTTCTCCTGAATAAGTTCTTCAAGCTCTTTCTTTAGGCTCAAGTACATATTGGCTATTGCAGGTTTCATGAAGAATTCCAAATATCCTCCCAACATTTTTAGGTGTCCATCCTATTAAAACCGCAAATAAGTGCACTAGAAATAGCTGAAAAGTACATTCAAAAGCATCCACTTCGAAAAAGTAATCAAGCAGATGAGCATAAGAAGTTTGAACTTACTAGCCCACCACTCAAAATCTTTCCTCCAAATAACAGCAGCATAGAGTCAGATATACCAGTTGAATCCCTGAGAAATACGGTGTTCACTTTGACCTTTTCATTGAAGACTAACCACGGAAAAGGAATTTTTGATACCGCACCATTTACAGAATTCTGTAGGTTTCAAATCACAAAAGTCAAAATTTTAAAAGGAGTGTAAAATCTGACATATCAATGTTATCAATGTTTTAAAAACAGAATAAAAAATTAAACTAGGATGACAAAAATTTTCAAATTTAAAAGGTTCAATCATTATTAAATTGTCATAAAATTGACTAAAGATTAAATAAAATTAAAAATTTTAAATTATGATTGAAAAATATTGTCCTTACTTATCGAAAAATTTAAATTTTAATTGAAAAATATTAAATAAAAATTAATTGATTTATTTTAGTTTATAAGAACTTATTAATTTATAAAAATTGACCGATTAATTAATAAATTGGTCAGTTTTTAACAACAAGATTCACTAAAGTAAATCAAATCAAAAAGTTAAAAACCGAACCGAAAAGTTAGACAGCTCAAGATTTTTATGGTTGACTTGGATAAACCGGTGGGATTTTTTAATCATTGGTTAGCATGGAACATTCGTAGACACCATGTCCAAAGATTAAGAAACTTACCGAATACAGGAGTACCTGACCATCCTCCATTGTTTTCAATCCTATTGACTTCTCCTTGTTCTGTACATATGATCATAAAAGATTAGTTATCACTCCAGGAGAAGAGAATAAGTTTAGCCATTGGAGATTTATCCTTAATTCCCAATCAATAGAAAATTTAAAACAAATGTCACCTTTCCTTCTTATTAGTAATGAAACACTCAAGAACAACTTCACCATTATACACTTCTACTGCATGAATTAATGTCAGGGTACTCCCTGACTACCTCCAGTGCTTCAGAAAAGTTTAAAATTATAACAAACATGTGAAACAGAAGCACAGAATAAGATGTTTTAAGGAGAAAATAAGGATAGGACAAGGACATTTCATGACCATTTTACCATAACATATTCATATAAGAACATAAATGCATAGGGAAAAAATTGACGTATGTCTTACCACAACAGAACATATCCCTGGGAACAAGCCAGCACAGATAACCGCACGGATAAGATGCTCATCATGGCTCCATGTATTGCAATTTTCAGTCCTCTGATCAATTAGACCAGTATCCTTCAGCAAGTAAAAGAATTGCTTCCGAAGAGAATCAATGGCTTTCAAAGTCTGGGCAGAAAGAAAATTTTTCCAGCAGTATTCGTACCCAGATTGTTGTGTTTCGGAAGCTTTCCAACCATCATAGGCTCGAATAAGAGCAAGATGGTCACTGTAATCCTGGGCAGCGAATTGTGCCTTTGCAGACTCTGCAAGCTGCCAAGACAGGAAGAAAATTAAATACAGATATATGACCAGAGTCCAGTTTGCTCCCTTGTTTTATAAAGTTAATTCTTGATGACATCAATTCCAAAATTCAATATTAAAAGTTTAAGAAATCAATAGACAAACAAGATAAAACAAAGTCCAATACAGAACCACCGTCTATGGTTAATAGTCTATCGCATATCACCATCTTATGTTTAATAGTCCATCACATATCATTAGATAATTTCTATTGAGTATTGACTCTAACTCCACCCCACACCAGGATACATGCATGCACAATCATAGTGTATATACATTCACATTTTTAGATATTTATCCCTATAAACCTGACTTTTCTGGGAACAATAAGATTGATTAATATGACAGAGAAATTTAAATTGTAGATTCTCTTCACAGTAGAAACAAAGAAGATTTCTATATGCACCCTCTGTCAATTGAAACACGCTAACCCTCTTTATATAGAATTTCTTTTTTTCTTGTGCCATCGTCAACAAATAATTTGTCTCAAATTCATATACTTTTACATCACACCTGGTACAATAAAGTAATATATTTGCTTTGGAGACAATAAAGTAAGAAAATAAAACTTACATCCTTCTTGTCAAATGGCATCAAGAAAGGATCTCTCACACTAAGACCAGCAACAACAGTCATTATTGGATCAAGACAATTAAAAACAGCCCCATATATGAGCATTTTCCCAAGCTTTGGTTCAACTGGAAGTACTGACAAGTGGCGTCCTATAAAAGCAACCAATCCTGCTTTAAAATTCAGTTCCTAAAGTATTACACCATATGAAGATCACTAAAGAGCAAGAAAAAACTGATGTACCAAGAACTGTCAGATTTTCAATTTCATCAAGAGCTCCAATCACCTTTAAATACTCGACAGCATTTTGAACCTAAAAAAAAAACGATGAATTAAAAAATACAGCAAAGAAGCATAGAAAAATTAAACATGCTAAAATAGCAAAAGATTCCTGATATGATTGACATTTCAACTCCATAGCAAGTGAAAAGAATGCGATGTTAGCAAGCTTTATAAATTTGCACATTTCATGAAAATAAACTCCAAAGGGGAGCAGTTCATGAAAATGAACCCCAAAAGGAATTACCGATAAAGGTTCTGGAGGCTGCAAGGCTCTAGACAAGAAGTCCGAAATACTTCCAAGTTGGAGGCTTTTGATTTGCAAACACAAAGACTGCAAAGGCGTCCTCAAAAGTTCTGGTAATTGATAATCAGAGAAAGCTTCGTACACACATTTAGGATAAAGGTGATAACACTCGCCAGGTTGAACACGACCAGCTCTTCCTCTTCTCTGAATCAGAAGTCCAATTTTATATTACAGAACTAGGCAAGAAACTAAAATTTTAGAAAGCAAACTACAGCATTGGCCCTCTAAGAAACAAAATCTTTGTTTTAAGCATGATATAAGTCAATACATGGTATAAAGTGGATCTGGAAGCTAAATTTGCAAGAAATCAATTACTTCTGTCATACTCAGCATTATACAGTAGGCTTGAGAACTAAATAAAACATACTAATTTAAAACCCTATTAGCTAATAATAATTAGCACACAAGCAGTAGTTATTTTTCGTGTCTCAAACTTGTCTAATATCCTATTCCTACTAGATATACTAAAATAATAATGTTGGAGTGCAAGTAACTGACATATAAAAAATTTGTTCCTGCAGCAAGAATAATATAAATTATGTCATTGCATTTCTCAGTGTAATGTTTAGCTGAAAGTCAATGTAAAATGCTAATTCCACTGTACTGAACATGGGAATGATGCAAATAATGAAACTTTAAGATATCTACTAATTTAAGAAACGCCATTGGTGCCATGTATATCTAATTTACTGAGAATGTATATTAAGCAAGACAATAATTAACAGCCCTATCAAATCCAACTGAGAATTGAAGTCAATATCTTAGTCCCTCCCACATAGATACAAATGAAACTTGTTTTTGGTCTGTAAAGTTACTCACTGCTTTGAAGCCAGTTCATTATTTCATTTTTTTCAAGCTTAATTAACTCTTTCAACTTACTGTATCAAGCACAAGGGTGATAAAGTACCACTTAATGCATCATGGAATTAGACTGAAAAAGAGACATCCCTTGTAGACCAAGGGTAAAGATCAAAGCTATAATAAATGTAAAACTCACTCTAAATAGTCAAATCCTAAGGCGACCCGATTATCCTTAACAAATTATAAGCCAAGAAGCATAGGTACAAAAATAATTTGTATTGCAAAGGTAGGTCTACCTGCCGGGCAGCGGCCTTTGAAATCCAGGAAGGCAACAAGCAAGGGGTATTATTCAGTGCATCATAAGATGTCTCCTTTGCCTTCCCACAGTCAACCACAAAAACAACATCATTGATGGTAATACTTGTCTCTGCCATGTTAGTAGCCAAAACAATCTTCCTCACACCATCTTCAGGTTTATCAAATATTAACCTCTGTATAACAACACCAGTGAAAAGAAATAAGAACAAAAATGAATATCATGTCAGACTGACAGTTCTCCAGATCTACTTCCAGGAGAAAAACATGATACTAACAATAAAATATGCTTACATAAGGAAAAAAAACATCAAATATTTTTAAGTGAAAAAAATGAGCAACCCTGTGACATTGGTGATTTTAAAATAGCAAGCATTGTACAATATTTGCGGTGGGGTCCCTATGAATTTAAAGTTAAGATCCATTGTGAATCTTCCACAAAAGAGTTATTAAAGGATGTCTTTCACTTGTCTACTACTAGTAAGTATTGCTCACCAAAAGCAACTACAGCTAGAGTACTATCCTTGACCTAACATTACAAAAGAATCTATTCCATGAACTATGAAACCGAAAAGGACCCCATACTAATTTCATACTGCGAAAGGTTAATTCAGAAATACCACAACTACATGAGATACATTCATCTCAGCTGGTAGTGGAGTCCAAGAAGCTTTGGTCAATCTCATATATGGATTTTATCCTATTATACATGGTGTAGATTCAGTTTTCGCAAATTCAGTGTTAGGACTCCCTCCTTTAGAACACTAGGATTTTACTATAATATTGCAATATATCGGTAAAGTGTTTATCACTA